>OZ038488.1:56843133-56960633 GCA_964036315.1 Acanthosepion esculentum
TAATAACAATAGCATACATGTAAGAGTGATATTATCAGTGAGTATAGGATGACTTAATACAAAGAATATTTTATCATTAAGTTTTTGTGTTGTGGATATATATATATATATATATATATATATATATATATATATATATATATATATTAAATGCCATGGTTGATCATTGCTCTGCTATATTTTTTTTAATATGCTACTATTGTTCTTGGGATAAATAGTGGACTAATTTCTCATTGCTTTTTCCACATTTTTTAATTCTGACTTGCCCTTCTTCAAGACTGCTTGTCTTATAAAAGCTAGAGGGCCTAGACTACTCTGCTTTTGAACACATAGCTGGAAGGATTCATGCCTTTTCCGAGAGCATTAGTATGAAGTGACTGCAACAACTTTGGCTAGAATTTGAACTTAGCCTACCAATACCATTGGAATATGTATGCATGTAAACACATACACAAACACTGGTAAGCACGTATATAAGAGCATATTCTCATAAACAAGTACACATATATGCACAAATTCAATTTTTCTTACTTCCACCAATCAACATTCATCTATACCTCTTGGTGTCATACATGAGAATTACCTCTTCATTTTCTCTTTTTCTGTATCCACAATTATCCACTTTTCGCTACATTCACCTATACATGCACAGGTAGACATAAATACATTTTCACACATACACAAAATGCATTCACTGTCCTACTCACTATTTCTCTCTAGCTAACTTATACATTTGCATGCTTAGTTCATACACATAAAGATATAGTTGCCACACTATATTTACATATTTACTTTATTTTGCCTTTTTCTTCATACACATACATAAAAAAAGCTCCCTCCTTTTCACTCTCTCTTTTATGCTTATGTACACACTTAAGCACTCACAATCAAACTTAGAAACTTCAGCAATACCTTCTTGTTCATATTCATTAAAAGACGTGTCCCTGAAGCATTTTTAAGATATCACCCTTCTCAATGGATTTCTTTGAATAAGTAGAGAAATGTGCATTCAGAATCATTTATTTCCAAGTTGGGTTTGCAAACCTGGGTGGGGGAGTCTCTTTTTGATGTAGTACTGCATGATGACTGATGCCAAAGGCACTTGGCCAGTGTTGATGCCTTCAAGGCAGATAAGTATTCAAAGATTAAGAATTCTTGGCATGCAATGCCAGAGATGCCATCCAAAGATGGAAGAGACCGTCTCTATTGAGTATATGTCCATGTGAGGTCTCACACTTACACAAGATTTTTCTTTAAATCAAAAACAAAAAAGTCTCTGCAAGATAAGGTGACTATTTTATCATTATTGTCAGAAATGGAAGCAGTTCTATGTGTTACGAAAATAACTTGCCAGGAAAAACTGAAAATTCTTTTATATTGTGTCCAGTAGGTCATCTTATCATCTCAGTTGAATGAAGTCATGCTATGGCCTTATTATGGCTGACATCAAATGATTTCTTTGATGAATTTTTAGTGATATAAAGAGGGCAAGTTTCATTGAAATTTCACTAATCACATTTACTTTATATGTTTGTTGAACAGGATTGATTAAAAATAACTAGGATTAAGACATTTTCTATCAAGAATCTGTGTAAATAAAATAATAAAAAAAAGACATGACTTGTTAGAGAAAATATTCAAATTCAGGACATACATTAAACATAATTATGCAACTTCTTGATAAAAATATTTTGTTTTAATAAAAATTATTTAAAGTAAATCTTAACTGACTACTGTCATTGATCATTATATATATATATATATATATATATATAAATAAAAATATATATATATATATATATATAAATAAAAATATATATATATATATATATATATATATATATATATGTACATAGAAGTCAACACTTAGAGGCGACAGTCTGTTTCATGCTAGATGCAATCGTCAGGCCACCCTGACTTCTATGTTCACTTTTTATATTTACACACACTCTATCTCTGATATATATATATATGTATATATATAAAGAGACAAGTGGAAAAAATATTCTTAGCTGATGTATTTTCTCCTCTGAGGGACTTCATCAAGACAATGTAGGATTTATTTTGCTGCATGTGTTTATATACAAAGGCAAGGATGCCAATGGTTTATAAAGTCTTATAAAGTCTTATCAACAGGTAGTTGAAAGGTCAGTCAAAGCATATAGAGTACACAAAGTGTCATAATTCAAAGTCTGGCAAAAAGTAAAGTGAGCGAATAATATTCAAGAATTATTTTTTAAATGGATAATGTTTAGGTTGTTATGACATGTGGCTGATTTATGTGCTGTACATCTTCAAAGGTATGAGGTCATTGGTTTAACCGTTTACTTTTGATTTTTCAACATATTTGAAAAATCAAAAGTAAACAGTTAAATCAACTAGCACCTGATGAAAGCTGAAGAGCATAACAACCAAAACATTACGTTAATAACAACAAGGAAGAGGACAATAGTCCTCATGTAAATAAAGTAAATAAATTAAACTTATTTACACTTAAATTTAAATTACAACTATTTTCATCATCTTTGTTGTTGTTATCACAACATCTTGGTCACTGTCTTTTCAGCCTTCCTCAGCTGTATATTGATCTGGGTAACCTGTAGGGAATTCTGAAATGAAGCCTTTGCTTAATCTATTGGGGTAGACTGTTCATGTCTAAAGATATCATCTACTTCTTATTTTATTTAGTTTTTGTTCAGTTATTCCTTGCCTGTTTTCAACTCAGTGGAAATAAGAGCAATAATTAAATTATTCAGATTAATTGGGAAGAATTTTGAAAAACTGACTTTAAATGTATTTGGCTAAATTATATATATATATATATATATATATATATATATATATATATATATTTGTGTATTTAGGCAGCAATTCTTCTTTCAAGCACATTTCATTAAAAACGACTGACAAGGTACTTTTATTTAGTTTTTTATATAATTTCTCGTGCGATCTAATAAAGTTTTTCTTCTCAGAGGATAAATTATATAAAAATTGTCCGAATGTTCTTTTTATCCAAGTGCTTTCGGCTATACATTTAGCCATTATCAAGGATTATATTTCAACTATTAGAATTAGAAATAGTTTGTTATGTGTATGTTTTATAAAGTGATTCATTTTTTTTGTTTCAAAACACGGTCAAGATATTATGTCCATGTTCAAAGTTAATATTATTAAGTGTTGGTTTGTTTATTTTTATTAGTAAGGCTTCCATTATTTTTAGCCTTTTTTTGCAAGTGGATGATGCTATTATATTAGTGTTGTCGACAAGTATATTCCGAATAGTGTCCGGTAGGTCTCCATGAATATTTAAATGAGATCTAATTGAGCTATTGTCAGAAAGGTGTAGAGTTAATCTGCGTGTTAAACGATTTGTAGTGTGGCCTATATAATTATTTACGAAAGTTGATTCTTGAGGAATACAATTCCTTAATGGACATTTGAATTCGTAAATAATGTTTGCTCTATATATATATATATATATATATATATGTATGGGCATGATAAAAAATATACATACATGATGCATACTTGCATGTACATATATTCATATAATTCTTCATCAGGTGTTATATATACAATGCTCAAAGTTATGAGATAGAGATAAAAGTATATATTAGTGAATATGCATAATATCCAACCTCGATAGCACAATTTAAATTCTTAAGGCTTGAAAGACTAGATATAAGTATATGGCTTGGTTCCAAACACAACCTATTACTTTTATTAGCACTCTTATTATATTTACAACATGAGTACTAGTTTAATTTAATTGGTATTTTATGCAAAATGAGTTATCACCCTTGATATCTTGTTTACTTTTAAATTTAAATAAATTTTTATAATTTTTTTAATTCTTCACCTTTCAAACTTAAGAATTTGAATGATATGAATGATTAATAATTAATTCTAATATTTTAGACAACAATAATTAAATAAACAAGTTTTAACACACAACTTTGAATCATCACCATAAGAATGTGAACTCAATAATGGTCAGAATATTTTCCACACCTGAATATTGCAAGAACTGCAAGAAACTCTGAGTTGTGTTATTGATATTGGATATTATGTATATTCACTAATATATATATATATAGAGAGAGAGAGATAGATAGATAGATAGATGTGTGTGTGTGTGTGTGTGTGTGTGTGTGTGTGTGTGTGTGTGTGTGCGTGTGGATAGATAGAAACAATGTGGACATAGAAATCAATACTGTATGAGAACTGATATTTTCATGCCTTAAGTGATCTTGAGACTATAAAACTATGGTCAGATAATCAACATTGCATGGTAACTGGTAATTTCAGACCTTATGTGATTATTACACTATGAATTATGGTCTGATGATTGCTTAGGGCATGGAACAGACAGTTACCATGCAGTGTTTATTTCCATGTCAAAACTGTTTATATCTACAAATGCACTATTCCTGATGTTGAAAATTCTTCCCCCATAAATATAATCAATTTTTAAAAATTATATATGTGTGTGTGTGTGTGTGTGTCTCTGTGTGTGTGTGTGTGTCTCTCTCTCTCTCTGTGCGTCTCTCTCTCTCTCTCTCTCTCTCTCTCTCTCTCTCTCTCTCTCTCTCTCTCTCTCTGTACATATATTTATTTATAAATGTGTATAAAACGTTCCCAAATCAACATGCAAAAAACCTGTAGGGACATTATTGTTATTATTAATAAATATAAATCAATAATAATAATAAATAAAATAACATAAAACAAATAACATTAAAACTTTGTTAAATAATTAAAGTTCTCTCAGAATGCAACAGAAACATTTCCTGCCTGAAAACAGACATTGTGCCAAAAACCTTTAATTCATTCTCTTTGCTAATGACCGTTGGAAAGTCAAGACATCCATCTCCTCTCCTCGGGACATTTCTTGTTATAATATGAAGTGACTTCTTCCTTTTATCACATGCAACCTTAAAACACTTGTAACTAAAATACACAAACACACACACACTAGTACACAAAAATAAATAACTTGTATGATTTTAATTTACAATTTAACATGCTTTTAGTGTTATTTCTGTATGTTTTGACTCCTGTGAACACGAGGCTGGTTTTGCTGGTATGATGTGAGTGACCCCACATCATTTGGCGATCACTGACATGTATAAAAACCAACCTATTCATCACACCATTTTGATAAAACAGTGTGCAAAAGAAACCAACCACACTTTTGGTGATAATGACTCAAAACCCATCACTTTGGAATTCCTGACATAGAAAAAAATTTCTGCAACCATACCATGTGGCAACCACAAAAACTAATTCTATTGTCCACATCGCTGATAACTCGATACTAGAGAAGGAGATACTCCACTGTACCTACAAGATAATTTAAACAGCAACAACCTTCAGCATCTGGCCCATTAAAAAAACAAGCAAAGGAGCAAAACAAGTCAAGTAAGCATTTCTCTTTTATGCAAGAGTATTCCCTAAATACACTTTCAACATGGAGCAGCAAGACAGCATACTAGCTTCAGTTTCCATTAAAATTTCAGAATTTATGCAAACAGTTTCGAATGGCTGGTTTGCAATATGTGTAGCCCAATTTGCTTTGCATAAAATTTACCAGCTCTGAAACTAAATTTTACCATGTGCTATCATGTCCACTCCCAGATACTATATCTCAATTGCAAACTACCACACACTCTTCAAATGAGTATGAAGTAATCAAGGAGGCAGTAATGCAGATGCACAAGAGAACAAAACCAGAAATGCTGGATAATCTCAGACACAAAAAATGACTGGCAGACCTTCAGATTATCTCCAAGAATTACTTTCTACAGCATTTAAAGTAGGAGTCAGTGATGAACTTGTCCATCATCATTTCACACAAGCATTACTACAAACCATCGCAACAGCTCTTGCCGCCACTTAAAGTCTCTCATTATAGGTACACTGGCAGATGAAATAATTCCATTTATAAAAACGAATTTTGTCTGCAATACAAGTTCTGTAAATCTGCAATGCTCCATATTATTATTCACTCAAACCCTTCTATGAGAACCAAAAACCCCTACTCTGTAGATGCCATATCTACTATGCTTCCAAGTCAAAGACATGCAAGCCATGGCGTAAATGGCCTGATAAAGCTTCATGTAAAATAAAGCTCACGAATATCTTCCTCCATTAGACATACTCCACTAGAACCCAAAAACGAATGGCTGTCAGAAAACTAATAGCATGAGTTGCTATGGTAACCAGAAACTGACAACTTTTTAAGGTTGCCACTATTATGGGCGCATCTCAAGTTGATTTTTCATTGATACTGGAGCATCTGTGACTATACTTCCTACATACTTCGCTTGAGGACTGCACCTACTCCTGTTCATTTATTATTGGCCAGGCGCAATAATATTCCTTGTCACAGCAAAACATCAGTTGACATAGGCATTCCTGTCTTGAGATGCTTATTTACCTGGATGGTAAATACTAGGAGCAGACTTCCTCAGACACTATGCTTTAATTCTAGACTGCAGCAGTGGAAAATTGTGTGATAACAAAACTGAACATGACGCACAAAGCATGCAAATCACAGCAACTACTCAACCAGCTACTGTTAATAACTGTTCTCAGCTACCAAATCCAGTTCAATCACTGCTGAAAAAACAATCCTACCTTGTTCATGCCATACAGAGAAAGACCCAATACATCCACAACAAAAATCAAACATACTATTGACACTGCTAATAGTAAACCAACTTTGCTAATGCATTGCCAGTTATCAGAAGAAAAATACAAAGTTACAAAACAAGAATTCACAGTGCTTATGAACAGTAGTATAATCTGACCCTCAAAATCACCATGGGTATCACGACAACACTTAGTAACCAAATCAATGTCGTGAACACTGGTATAATCAGACCCTCAAAATCACCATAGGCATCATGACAACACTTAGTAACCAAATCAACACCAGGTTATTAGAGAGCTTGTGTTGATTATAGACACTTAAACCTCTTAACTAAGCCTGATAACTATCCCCTGCCCAAAATCAACACCCTAGGATCTAATCTCCATAATAAACACATGTTTTCTAAGATAGACTTGTTCCATGTATATCATCAGATACCCATGAACTGTATTAAGTAACTGATAGTTTTAGCTATGCAACAGGAGCAGCACTACATCAGATTGTAGATGACACCCTGATCCCCATAGGCTTCTACTAAAAAAAAAAAAACTAATGGATATACAAAAAATATTCAACATTTGATCGTCAGCTATTAGCAGCTTACTAAACCGTACTACACGTCAGACCACAATGTTTACATTATTTACTGATTGCAAAATCTTATTAGCATTTTAAAAAGATACACCCCTCAAATCAAACAGACAACAAAGACATCTTTCAATCATTGCTGAATATATCACAGACATCAAAGGAGAAGATAACATAGTTGCTGACTGTCTTTCACAACCAGCTTTCTCCATCAATATTGACCCATGTGACCTACTTGCTATAATTATGCAACAAGAAAAAGATGAAGAGATTTCTAAATACAAGGATAATCTCAAGTCATACAACTATCAAGATTCAATTCTCTTCTGTGGCACAACATCCACATCAAGAACATTCATTCCAGAATCTCTTCACAAACACATTTTCGATACATTTCACATCTCACACCCTGATCCTCATCTAATGGCAAAGTTGATAGTCAAGATATTACTAGCCAAACATGAACAAAATATATGTCAAATGGTCAGAAGTTGTGAAGACTGTCAACAAAACAAAATTTCTAGACATTCTAAGAATCAAACTACACCCTTTTCACTCCCATCTGGACAATTCAAAACACAGTTCATATCGACATCATTGGATCATTGGCCCCAGCAACCACACATGGTAAGCATATACCCATCACCAGCAAAATATATTCTTACCTGCATCAATAGAACAACATGGATAGAAGTTATCCCTCTTCAAAACACCTCAGCAAGTACAGTAGCTATAGCATTTCTCAACACTTGGATAGCTCACTTTGGAGTACCACTTCATGTCATCACAGACAGAGGTAACAGTTTGAATTAAAAGACTTATCAACCATTATAAGATTCCACAGACTCTGTACAACCTCATACCACTCCCAAACAAATGGAATAATAGAGTACCAGCATAGAATATTAAAACAGCCATAATAGCTAGAAAACAAAACTGGATAAATGCCCTACTTTTTCTTCTTGGAATGAGAAACATACCTAAGGTAGACAATATTTCACCTGTCATCGCTGTCACTGGAACCCAATTATTACTCCAAAAACAACTATCAGAACATAACGGTTCCACTGTTACCAAAGAAAACATTCAGCAATTTTCTGAAGAGATGACTAAGCTGAACCTATCACTCCTTTCTGAAGGACGGTTACACTCAGCTAAGCAATCTTTCATGCAGCAAAACTTATATAATTCAACCCATGTCTGATTAAGAACAGACAGAGTCAGGAAACCTCTTGAAGCTCTTTACTCTGGACCATTTAAAGTAATTACCAGACATGAAAAATACTTTATAATAGAAAATTCCTCAGGAAAACACTTCACAATCACTACTGAGAGATTAAAACCTGTGACACTAATACAAAACCACAGCAAGAAACATCCTATACAATTGCCACCTGAAAAACCTAAAAATAGCCTGCTGAACACACAAAACAACATCAACAAAAGCAGCCATTATCAAAAACCACAACTAAATACTTTGGGAGGAGTGTTCATTTCTCTAAAAACAATGACTATTTCTACTTTAGACATCCATCAATACTGATTAGTTCTGCTAATTTGAAGAAGATGTGATGTAAAGACATTATTATTATTAATAAATAAAAATAAAAATATAAAATAATAATAATAATAATAAATATCATAAATAAAATAAAATAAAACAAATAACATTAAAACTTTGTTTAAATCAATAATAAAAATTTTCCCAGAATGTAACAGAAACTTTTCCTGCTAGAAAAATGAATTTTGCACCAGAAGATTCTGAATTCATTCTCTTTGCAACTGACTGTCAGAAAGTCAAGATGTCCAGCTCCTTTCCCTGGGACATTGCTTTTAGTGTTATTTCTGTATATGTTTTTATTCCTGTTTCTACTGATATGATGTGAGTGACCCCACAGACCAACAAACATAATGCCCACTAGACATACATACTCTCTCTCTCTCTCTCTCACACACACACAAAGTTTTGTTCACTGCTGACTCTTTGGGTCTAGTCATTGGATCATGCCACAGCAGTGGTAAACCAAACTTAGAGAGTTGAGTTAAAGAGAAATAACTGAGACATCCGGAAGAGGCATGGCACGTGGAACTAGAACAATCTACCCTGGTTGACAAAATAAAGGGTTCACTTTGAAATTCCGATCACCTAAAGAAGACCGGGGCATACAACGGCTAAAACATTGTGAATATGGCAGTGAAGATGAGGACAACAATCCGAATAATATAAATAATCATAATACCGTATCTCAGAGATATAGACCGATATACATAAACCAATATTTACGATTTTGCAGTTAGGCCTAGAATCTGTTAATTTCTTGAAACTTCAAATTGTTGTGCTGATTTTCCTTGAATTCAGAAAGCCACAAATTATACGAATATTTGTTTAACAAATTGAAGGCACATGAAAACTGATAAACCAATGAGAGTCAGACAAACAAAAGTAAAAATACCAAAAATTCTTTCGTCTTTTTCTCTATATCTCATTCTCTTATAAAGCTTTAATAAAAGTGAAACATGTTAGATAGATAAACATTTCCTATTTGTTCTTCATCTTATCAAATGTGTATCAGTATTTGTTTATAGATATTTATATAATTTGTGTGCAAATATATACATGGATGTATGTTGATAGTTGTATATTTAAATATGAATATGGATTTTCTTTTCTTACAGAAGCCTATTTATGGAAAATTGTGAATTTTGCTTCAAAGGTTTTTTGCTATATTTGAATGCATGCTACTGGACTACACACTCAAGACAGAAATAGGGAAGGTAGATGACAGTTGACATAGACTGTCATCAATCTTGCAAATGAAAATATATTTTTAATACAAGATAAGCATTCTTTCTCTTTCTTTTTTATATTATTCTTAAAGAAGGACAGTTTCTGATGACAAGAGAGCTGAAATATCATTATATTTGTTTCATTAATAATATACTTTTTTCTTTGAGCTTTTAAATAATGGAAAACCCATTCAGCATCATTAACTGTTGTCTAAATATGGCTGCAGGAACAAAATAGAATTATTAATACAGCTAAAACATTTTTTGTGCCAAATTACAATAACAACAACAACAGCTAAAATGGATATTACATATAACTCGAAGTGAAAACAATGACATAATCAATATGTTGATATTCCACACTACTTCAAATAAAAAGTTAGGAAGGAAACCCCTATCAATACTGAAAAGAGTGATAACAGTTATCGGACTTAAGGAATCTATTTTCCTGAAAAATTGTTTTAAATTTCAACTGAAACGGCTGTTCGGTCAATGAATGCCAACTGTCTCCTTATAAGTAAATGACTTATATTACCATCATTATTACATCCTGGGTATGACGATAAACTACATCCATGTCCTGAGTAAAACGATAAACTATGTCCAACAGCAAAGCCTCTGTTCAGGAAGTTCTGAGGAGTGTGGAACCACTTCTTAATTGCTGGTGTTCCCAGGTCCACCCTGACCTGGGGTGGTAGCACCTGTTAGGGTCCCAGCTATGGGCAAATAGTTAACCCCCAAACTGGGGTCAAAACACTATGAAAGTCTAAAAATAGGTTTTAATACCAGAAATACTTTGTAAAAAGTTATTATCAGCAATAAGTTTTTGAAGAAAAAAATTATTACCAGCAATACATTTTGGAAAAAAAAATATTACCAGCTATACTTTTTGAAAAAAAAAATTTTTGAAGAAAAAATATTACCAGAAAAGATTTTTGAAGGAAAAAAATTTACCAACAATACATATGATAAAAAAAAATTCCCAGCAATAAAAATTTTATTGGCATTAAATAACCCATTGAGATTGATATGCCATAAAACAAAACAAACCAAACCAAACCATCATTATTAATAATGCATGTAAGCAACTATGGACTGTTATTTCAGCTATAGATCTATATTAAGAAACAAGCCATTTTTTTCTATTGTATTTGGTTCATTTGAAAATAAATGAAAAATAAATAAACCATATGCCAAAATTATAGTAAATATATTAAAAATATAGTAATTATAGTAAATATTAAAAGGATGATGTCAATAAACCACAATAAATTAACAAAATTAACCACACACACATGTAATTTTATTTAATATTAAAATTTCTATTGTTGTAGCTGTACTTATACATCTTTGCAAAACTATTATGATATTTTAAAAATTCTCAACAAATGCACTCAATTTATTTTGTTTTGAATATGAAACAAGGTATTTCCTTTTCAGTAATTATTATGCCTCATAAAATTTAAGAGTAAAACAAGAAATTGTTGGCTTTGTAAACTTTTGTCTATTATCCAAGTAAATTAGCAAATGTATATTGTTTATCTAGTGGACATGATACATAGGTACATCAATAAGTTTGTAACATAATAAAGAAAAAAGTATTTATGTGACAAAGAATATTTATTTTTTAGTATAATCTCTTTCCTTGACAATGCACTTAAGCCAATCCATTAATCTTGTAGATTGAACATTATATAATGAAAATTCCAGGCTAGAATTTATTGACACACACTTGTATATAAATGATGGGGTGCTGAAAAGTTATTGGCCCAACCAAGAAGACAGTTAGTTCCTCCCAAAATCTAATGTTTGTTCACTTAGACTTGATATATTCATCTAGACAAATGTGAGATGCTAACGATGATGATTAGATTAATATCGTCATCATCTTTATGTGAAGTGGTCACTTATATCAACAACACAGGCATGTCCATTACTGTTGGACCATAATCAACTAGAGTGAAACAAGAATAACTTACATGCAATGATTAATTACAAGAGAGTTATCATCCATTAGAAATGTGTATCTATCAGGATTTTATTCTCTGAAGTTACTGTGATGTTTAGTGAGATATCTACAGCTTCATATTGGAAAGATGGAAATACATTGCAGTGAGTGTTATATGGTCCCTATGCAGTTCAGCAGAATAACATTTACTTTTATTTTTCATAATTAATTAATTATATTTTGTTGTGATATCAATCTTCTTATATGGCAAGGAATGTTGGACAATTTCTTCAAAGATAAAAAGGAAACTTGTAGCAACAGAGACGGAGAATATCATGGATGTAACATGTGAACAATAAGGAAGTTTTAAGGAAAATGAAAACCAAAAAAAGGACACTTGTACTTAGATTTAGAAAGAGAGTTGAAATTTCTGTGTCACATAATAAAGTAAGAAGGTTTGGAGAATTTGACATTCAGAGGGTATAAAGAAACAATGAATAAATTAAGAAGCTTGTGTAAATTGATGGCAAAACCAGGAGTGGGAGGGATAGGAGAAAACAAACTTTACTACGATATACAAAGGATAAGAAGTTGTGGGGAATCATGACCAACCACATCCTCAAGTTACTAAGCACATAAAAGAGACTTTGGTGACAGCTAATATTTTTCTGTAATGCATCACTTTTTCTCTCTCATCCTACTTTACATCTTCATTTTCCCTCTGTCTGTTTACCTCTCTGATTGCCACTCCCCCTCCATCTCTCTCTCTTCTTCTGACACAGAATGATAAATGATGCAAGGATTTAATATTTCATAATTTTTATTCTACTTTTTGATTTTCACACAAATAAAATATGTTTGCAATTAGGCCTAGAATAAAATGAATTTTTTGGACATATTTTAGACAATTTGAAAACACTAAGAATTTAATAATTATTCTAAAAAGATGCAAATATTTAATCTCGAGAAAAATTCAAGAAGTTAATTCCAGATGAATCCACAGCCAAAGGTCTCAACTATTCTACCTCCTTAAAAACAATAATTAATCCTAAAATATATAATTATTTATTCAGTACAAACAGAAACCTAGCATTTTTTTAATACTAGAATTCACCCAATAAAAAGCTTGAGAGCCACTCAAGATAGAGGTTACTTTTAAAATGAAAATAACAAAGTGTGTGATATGAATGAATGAACAGATGGTAGGAAGTGAAGATTATGAGGATTAGGAGATTAGAAAACAATTGACTCTTGACTTGAAGAGGTTGTTCAGGGGAGCACAAATGCAGGAGTTTCTTGCACAAAGTGGGTGTTCTTCTTCTAAGTGAAACTTCTTACATTTGGAAAATGAGTGTTATCTCGCTGAAAGTAGCTGTAAGGGACTGAACTGGTGGAACTAAAGAATGAAGCTCATCTGAACATTTGGCAAAGAAATAGTGATAGAGTAGTGATAGGCCTGCAGTGTTGTGCCTGTGGGAAAGCAGCAGCAGCAGAGCAGAGAACAAATCTTTCTCGACATAACCTTGTAAATGATTTTGAACGCTATCAAGGCTGGAAACCAATACCAATACCAGGTACCAATATCAAGTTTTTCCGTCTGAAATTTCTGATTGAATTAAAGTAAATAAACAGAAAAAGATTTATAGCAAAAACTTATTTAATCAAAATATTTTCTCTTATTCTCAGAGAATTACTAAATTAATTGAAGGTTTCTTTGAATTTATCCTCATTTGAGTTACTGCTTGTCAGCAGGGGAGTTAAAAATTGTTAACCTATACATGGGAGATTTGGTAGAGCATAATTTAATAAAAATGACCATTTTCAATTGATTCAATTTTGATAGCATCTTTATTGCAACATGGGAGTAGGGGGTGGTCAGGATACAAGAAAATCATATTCTTTCTATTCATCAAACTTAGTGCTGTTTGAATTTTAAATGTCAGTCTCTATATCTAAATATTAACTGTGACCACTTCACATAAAGATGAGAAGGATATATAGTGTATCTAATCAGTTTTATTCCATTAAAATTATTATAAAAGTTTATGATATCGCACTTTCAGCTCTGTGTTTGTTTAGCTTCTCATCCATAGCCACCTATTGTATGCATTGTTTTTATGGTCATTATACAAAATCGAGTTTTCATTTTTATCACACTTTTCGTTAAAAATGATAACATAATAAAAACGGCTTAATTTCATGAATTGAGCATGATTGATACAAACCTATATACAAACCTATTTAAGTAACTTCAAAAATTAAATTAGTACATGCTCTTGGCATGATCTGCCTAAATTCTGGCATCTGAATAAATTCATCAGTTGACCAGTATAGTTCAAATGATGACCGTTTAGTTAGTCCAATCAGAAGCAAAATGGCTATAAAGTAGGTACCTCCAATAATTCACTGAAAAAATTGCATAGCAGGATGTAAAAGGTCCCAAACTTGATAAAAACAAAGCTTTATTGTCAAAATGTTTATGTTATTAAGAGGAAAGACCAAAGTATTTTCAGATTATTTTATTAAATTTTTTAATCCTTTCTATTACACTTGAAATTTTGGTTAAAATCTAGTTTTTTCTCATTTTAGCAGGGCAGCAAAGATTTATATATGAAATTTTAGCATCTTTTTTGCAGTAAAAAACACATTAATTTGGAAATCTGGCAAAAGTCAAATGATTGTCAGATTTTAATTAAACTTTCAGGACTTATTTACAAATGAATGAAAATATTTTAGAAACTCTTTTAGAAAATCTTGGTGAAATTTTTTTACATCATTTACCATAAAATTAGTCAGCCATGGACGAGAGTAGCCACTTGACACCTCATGGTCATTATCCCCATCTCACTGGAGTCAGAATCAAAGAAAAACTCTTGAATAAAGGTTTTGTTGAATGTTGACGCAGTCATTTTTGTTACAAAAAAATTACAGAAAAATTCACATTGAATTAAGCAATGTTGTAGCTTGTGTAGAGTGTGGAACAATGAAAAATGGGATCAAAAAACAGAATTTTAGCCTCATTTAAAAGTGAGTGTAGGCTTTTTCTAACTTAAAATACCGGAAATAACAGTTGACAAATGTTTATTTTTAGCAACCCTCTTGAGGCAGCAGAATGCACTTACCGGTACAAGGGATTGAATTCATAAAGTGACAATTTTTGTCTCCAGGCATAATGAGGTTTTATAGAAATTGTTGGAGTATATTGAACTAAATGGTTCAGTCCATTTTTATTAGCAGGTTTGAAAAACTTCTTGCTGCCTGTTGGAATCTACTGAATTGAAGGAGAGGAATAGTTAAGTAAATTACAAGGTTCAAACCACTGCTAAGGCAGCTGGTATTCATTATAACATACAGGCAAGAGCTTGGAATTTAGCTGAGAAGTGTTGGATGTTAAATAGTTTACCAGTTGTATGATATTGAATGTATTTACCTTAAAGCCACAGAGAACAACAGAAAAGAAAATGGAGAATGATGCTTGAATCCATTTCATACTTTAATGGGTTCTGAAAGTAAACCACCAAACTTCTCCATGTCATCACAAAATGACTGGATGGTATCTACCAAATAGCAAGGAGAGCCTAAGCATCTTTTACATAATTTCTCTGTTTACAGTGTCAAAGGCCTTGGTAATATCTACCAAGACTTGAAATAGGCCTTGTTGTTTTTCATACGACTTAGATTTGTCCCACTGTGAAAATCATATCCATTGACCCCCTATTAGGTCAGAAGGCACAGTGTGACTTTGGCAGTATCATGCCCATAATATGAGCATTCAGTTGAGACAGTAAAATCCCCATTAGGATGAAAGTAAAATTATACAATGATAGTGCTCACAAAGCTCTTATACCTTTGCTGTTGTACAGTGATATCATGATTGCATCTCTTCAGTCCTTTGTAACTTTCTCAGAATTCGAGGGGTTCAGGATGATTCTATGCAATAATATCAGCCAAGTGATTACCACCATACTGAAGGAATTCAGTAAAGATGCCGTTCTTTCTAGCAATAATCAACTTTCTGTTAGATGCTTTTACTTCCTCCAGGGTAAGAGAGTCATTCATAGATTTCATGATGGCACTTTGCTGAAGGTGGTGAAGTGCAGATTGGTCCACATGGCTATCCATGTTGAGTAGACCTGAAAAGTGCTCTTTTCCATCTCTCATTAAACAGTGCTCAATGTAATACAACAGAGCTAGTAAGTATATATCAATAAATATATGTATTATCCCTCATTGATAGTACAACTTGGAAGATTACATCATGCATTATGGTAAGACAACCCGATTACCTCCCCTGTCTTATGATTTGTATAAGTTACACCATCTTCAGTTATGTTCAATAAAGGCACATTAAGCTGAACTAGACTCCAAGTTTTCATTACAATTTATTGAACATTATTATAGACAAATACCTTAAACCAGAATGTCTTGATTTGGACTCTGCAGACCTGTCTTCTTCTGACACCTGGCAATATTGGAAACGATTATTTGAAGGATTCTTGCTTGCAATAGAAAACAGTTCATCCACACCTATTACTGAAACAGATAGTCTTAACCTGCTAATGCACCATGTTTCCATATCCCTATATACCAATATTTCTCACTGCAAAACTTACCTGAGTGCCATGGACGTTTTGGCTGGAATTTTTGTGAAGAGACAAAACATAATCTTTGCCCAGCATGTATTAGCCCCCTGAGGTGGGGTTAGAACAGTATTTTCAGTGCTTAAAAATCTTAAGTTGAGACTGCAACTTTCAAGTGATGACAGCAGATCAGGCAAAGGACGAATTTATCAGAGATTCCTTTATAAATGGATTAGAATTGAACTATATCCATCAAAGACTGCTGGAAAATAAACAACTAGTTTTATCTACTTTTTGCGAGCCGGCACTTACATTGGAGATGGCAGAAAAGCAAACTTTTTCGTACCTACAAACAAGTGTTGCAAAGGCTGCACTAAATACTCACGCTCCTACTAGTCCACCAATTCAAAAGACCCAAACAGGAAAAAACAGACAGTCATCTACAACAGGCTTCCTCATTTCTGCCACCCACCCATCAGTTCAAAATCTTCTCTCTCTAGAAACACTGCATTCACTGCTAGTGCTGCAGCCAGATGAAAATGTTATTTTTGTGGCCTCAAACTACACCCAAGGTTGTGTTGCCCAGATACTGCCAACTCAGCTATCACTTTGTTGAATGCTGACTGATGATTTCAATCATGCCATAGCTGTGGTGTTAAGGCAATCCGGACGTACTGTAGCATTCTTCTCCAGAACATTGTCAAATCTAAGCACAGACATTCAGCTGTTGATAAGGAGGCATATGGTGACATTTCTTAATTGGTCACTGCTTTAAGTTAATCACTGACCAAAAGTCAGTCTCTTTTATGTTTAATTCAAGACATCAAGCAAAATAAAAAAAATGAAAAGATAGCGAGATGGAGGGTAGAGCTTTTCTGTTTTTAGTTTGATGTTTTGTATCAGTTGGAAAAGGAAAATGTAACAGTGGACATGCTGTCAAGGGTGTGTGGATCAATAAACAGCACCATCTACAAAAAGTTCATAATAATCTCTGTCATCCAGGCATCATGTGGTTCAAAGCTGGGATTTTCCCTTTTTCAGTTAAGGACATGAAATGAATGACAAATGTTTATCAGATTTGTGTTCAAATAAAACCAAGGTTCTACAAACCCAAACCAGGAACCCTACTAAATGCTACACAGCCATTTGAGAGACTGAGTGTATACTTTAAGGGTCCAACTCCATCTAAATTCTGAAACAAATATCTACTAACTGTTGTTGATGAGTATTTGTGATTCCCTTTTGCTTTTCCCTGTCCAGAAGTAAGTGTGACAACAGTCATATGCTGTCTTTGTTCACTGTTCTCAATATTTGGAGCACCAGCTTATATACATACAGATCATAAAACCTCTTTTATGTCTGATCAACTAAGAAGATTCCTACTGGTACAGGTGGGACATACAGAGCCAATTTTGGGGTGTACCCTCAGATTTCCATTGCTCTGTGATTTTTCCTTTCCTTGTATCCTAAATTGACTGAAAAATTGTTTAAAAGTGATAAAAATCAGAAATCAGTAGCCAACTGAAAAACTAAATTTATCCATACAACTGCCAAAAACTGTCCTAATATGTGCAAATTGCATGTTTTGTCAAGAAAAGGTCTCCAAACAGCTATTAAAAGACAATGAAATTGAAATAAGACCACACAATGTATTCTGGATGAGGTGATGTGTCTCAGAGGTTAAAATGAGTATAAAAACACAACAATAGCCAAAGAATTATCCCCAAATCAGCAGAATGGTGTCTCATATGCTCTGTATGAGTGACGTGGAAATCCCTGATGAATTTATTTATATAATTTTGTTGCATTACCTGGCACAAAAGGATCAGCTTAAGTGCTTTTGAAGTCTGATGAATCAACAAAGGCAAAAAACTATACTAAAATGAGCCTAATTTCACAGTTTTTCAGGGTTTGCTGCAAATGTAACCACAAAATTATGCAAGCACAAATGAAGTTACAAAAAAATGGGGTTTCTTTTGTAAGTGTTCTTTCATTAAAAACTTCAAGAAAATTTGGTCTAGTTTCAAAAGAAAAGAAAGAATCATTTTATCAGTAGAGTTGATTAATAGGTGTCACAGGATTATCTCAGATTGAAAATATAATAAGTTATGTGAAAGCACATTTATTAAGTATAAAAATGACCTCAGTTTACATATCAATTAACTTTTGAAAGTCATTGTTAATAGCTTTGCAATTGCGGAAAACAAACTCCAATGATCATATGCTGGTGTCCCACTCTCCTTCTATTCTGCAAGAAAGGATTTGATCAGGGGTAACTTGATGAATATCAGTGTTAGCTGGGTACCACCACTAATCATCCTTAGCTCTCATTACTCTTTACAAGTGCTCAACTTCAATGAGATTATTATCCAGCAGTTTCTTAACGCAGACAATGTACCAGGTAACAAGCTATTGCTCCTGCCAGACTACCATACATATTTCATTTACATTAATCTCATATTGCTGTTGGTTTCCAGTCAAAATTTGGGTGCTGACAGGTATTTCCAATGCTTTCAAAATATCATTGTTTGATGGTATATCCATGGCATTTGAAGATGTGGAGGTTGCACTTTGTGTTCATCATGCAACAGAACACATAAATTCTCATATTTTTTCTCATGATCACTTAACGGAGTCAAAACAATTTAGGTGTTGCAATCATGTCAGACTTATGTGTGTGCCGATAGTAAACTATTTCAGTTGTTGCTATCTTTTCAAACTTATCTGGGTGAGATTTCATCACTGCTTCAATTTGAGCAACAGTTGAGCAAGGCCTGCCACATAATTTGCAAGCTTTGAGTAACTTCATGATGTAATTCTGCTCCTTCTTTCTTTTCACCATCTTTTGTTTCACTCTTTCTCGCAAAAGAATCTTCTGATTGTGTGTCCATTCTTTTTCTCTGTCTTCTAAAACTGTATGGATTCACTTTGTTATGGACTCAATTGCAGTCTGATCTGCTTGATAGAGTGTCATGTCAGTCTGTATTCCCTTTGCTTTGAAAGACTTGTTTCTGAATTTCACAACAACTGCTAAGTGGCTGTATTTACCTAAATCTTATTCACAAAATAAGTTGTTTGTTGGCATGTGAAGCAATTTATTGCCAGAGAGGCAAAAAATTTCGGTAGCATCATGTGGTTTCATATCTATAGTTGCAAACCCATACTCACGACCACATTGCATTTGAATTCCAGCAGCAGAATCAATACACCTGAGACGTATTATTTCTTTCCAGAAACCACAGAAACATCTTGTCACAAACATTTTAATTCTCATTCTAACTCAATATGTATGTTGTATAAGATTACCTATTTTCATGATGCAGCTCAGTTTAAGCGCAATTAAATTGGAAAACTTTCCTAAATTTGGTCCATTTTCAGACACAAAACTGAACACAATAAAATTTTTGAAATCTTTGAAATTGTAAATAAATTATTGATTCATAACTTTGTTCTTCCCTGAATAAACTCAAAATGAGCACAATCCCATTGATAGATCTTGCTGAGTTTTCATGAAAACATGTGTCCCACATATGTGACACTGGGCAATATGAGTTAACAACATATATTTCACTGATCAAATTTATCACTGGATCACAATGCTGCACTCAAATAATAGCAACATCAACACTGTGCTTCACACAAATGTACACTCAGAGTTTGAAGAACATACTCATCATCAGCATAATATTCTTTGTTCAGTTGGATTGCTGTGGGCATTGCTCATATTGAGTATGATCCTAGATCAAAAAATGTGAAGTTGCATCATAACTAGTAGTTATTAAAGCACTTTGGGAATGAGGATTAGCATTTGCTAGTTGATGTGCAAATTTTTGGCCTTCATCAAAATGAGCTCATACTAAACTGAGTGAAATTTTGTGCATCTCTAATATGAGGAATCAGTATTTGATAATTTTCAAAGTTTAACTAGTTTGGTGATTATTACAAGTGACAGAATGAGAAGCAAACCCTTAAACAGTAAATTATTGTTAGGTGCCAGCAGAGATCCAGTATATGTGCAATTTTATGTCAGCTTTTGTGGTTTGACACACTTGTGCTGAAAAATTGGCTAAAAATGTACAAAAATGAGCCAAATCTGGGTCTTCAGCTGGCTACTAATGTGAAACGACTTTTTTCTAAAGTTTTAGCTTGTTTTGGTTTATTTGGGGTACAAGCAAGTGAATAAACATAGAGCAAGATAAATCTGAGGGCAGACCCCTGTACATCTCACCTCTACTACTAGTACAGGGAGTGGCCGTAAGCCGGACTACTCCATACAATCCTCAAGGGAATGGATAGTGCAAGAGATAAAATGGCATAATATGGGAGACTGTACAGGTAGCACTTGAAAACCAAAAACTTTCCAATTAGAGATTGGGAAGATGTAATAATCAAGGTGCTGTACAGTATAAGAACACTATTTTGTACAAGAACTAATGCAACACCTCACAAAAGGTTTTTAAAATTCCCAAGGCAAAGTTTGGCTGATATCTCCCTCCCTTCATGACTCTCATAGCCAGGTACTGTTTTAATTAGAAACCATGTTTGACAAAACAAGTATGATTCCCCTGTCAGTAAGATGGAACTGCTTCAGACAAACCAACTCTATGCATGCATCTCACACCCTGAAAAGAGACAATTGAATGTTTCCCTTAGTGATTTTGCCCCTGCTGGTGAGATATCAAACCAGTGAAAGGAGCAGTTCTCCTCTGAAGCAATATCTCCCCCTCTTGATAGTAATGATGGCACAATGCCATTGAATTCTCCTGAAGAACAAGGTCTCAATATTGACAATTTAGAGATCAACACCAGAACAGCTCTCTCAAAATGAGAGCATACTATCACAGACTCTGATAATCATCTTTCAGAATCAGAGCATCCCACTCCAAAAAGGAGATAAAAACAATAAGAGATGAAATACTGCTGGCTGACTGTTCCTGTAACATTTGAAAGCCCAGATCAGCTGCCACTGAGATGATCCCAGATAATTATCAAGAGACCCAGTCGCCAGGATGATTTTGTGTCAAACTAGGAGAAAACAAAGCCAAGGAGAATGTGGTAAGACAACCTGATTACCTCCTCTGTCTTATAATTTGTATAAATAAGTCATGCCATCTTAGTCAAAATGGAAAGACCCTTCAGTTATGTTCAATAAAGGCGCATTAAGCCGAACTAGACTTTGAGTTTTCATTACATGTATGAAACTCCAAGTCTGAATATTGTGTTGTGCATAGAACTGTCAGTCGTGCTATCAGTGAGGGATAATATATATATATATATAATTAGTTGGTTTATGTCAGGTTATTATTTAATTAGTTGGTTTATGGTATGAGTTCTACTAGTACCATATAACAGAGTATTACCTGTCACATCTTCAGGTCATCTAAATTGGCTCCCCAACCAGACTTTTTTGGTGAGAAGGGTGGCTAGACAACCAGCATGAGTGAAAAACCTGTCAAAAACCTTCTTGTAGGGTCAATGGCTATCTATCAGAAATGGGTAGACTGGTCTCCATATTTATATATGCAGCTACAACCATACCGAGTCATGGGACTGATGATGAATTAGTTGATCTTGGTCACATCAAAGCTTAATCAAGTTAGCAAAAGTCATATTGATATAAGATTGCATTTTTAGTCATACATTTTTTCAAGTAAAGTTATTTTTGCATATTTTTTCAACAATGATATATGAAAACAAATAGAAACTATCTGGGGTTGATTTGTTTGTTTTTTTTGTAGAGATTCTTCAACATCGTCTTTAAAATGACTGCATATGTATTTGAAGGGACCTAGCTGACTCATGTCTGTAAAAATAAGATGATATTCATTTACTAGTGTTTGTAGGAATCTATTTAATTTTCCTTTTATTATTAAGCTTTTCATGAACATCACTTTGGAAATGGTTCTTCATCTCTAGCTGAAAGAAAAAAAAATTCTTCCTCTATATGCTTGTACATGTGATACATCAAATGATCCATCAGCATTTCCATTAAGCTTACAGAATGTAACAGAGTATAAATTGTCTTGCATTAAGTTGGGCATCGGTTTTATGGATTACTTAAGTATATCTATTTTACAAAAGCTGGACATTAACCTCTCCTGAGCTGAAAGTCAAAGAATTCAATAAAATACCTAGCAAGGAGGAAATAGACTGATGAAGAGTGTCTGATATGGACACAAACAATGCAATAATTTCTGACAGAAATAATATAAAATGACAAATCACTGGTGTCTGATAACGGCATCCCATTTGTCATTTTATTCTTTCCCTCATTTTTCTTTTTCAATTTCTTTCGTTAAAGAATAAATCAAGAAAAAAATGATCAAATTTCTTGAGAGGAAAGAACTTATTCATTTCAAGATACTGCATTTAGAAGTCATGAAACATTTAGTCAGTTTTTACTAACCTGGTTAGATATTTATTAATATACTCCACCTGAGAACGATTTCAAACAGAACTTAAACAAAATAATTCATTAATTTGATTCAGCATCAAATGACCCAATGGGTGATGATATGCCATAAAACAAAACAAACAATTGATTTGATTTTAATGTTTACACTAACAACAATTTAAATAAGATTACCCAAAGCAATAATTCTCAATGTGGTTAGTAACAGCCCTTTGGGGGCACTATAAAATCTCAAAGTGCAGTAAACACTCAGCAGAGTTAGTGAGAATGCTATAATTTTACAAAAGCAGTAAAATGATTTACATTTTTGGATCCTAACTGGGATAAGTGTCTACATTTTATATAAACATTTGTTTATTATTTTTGCATATATATTTACATTGTTAATAATAATAATAAAATTAAATGTACATTCATCTTGTCTCTAGTTTATAATTAATTATATCCACTCTTCAGGAAACTTTGATTTTACAATTTTACAAACAAAAAGCTTAAAAACTGCTTATTTAGTGTATATCACTATGCCTTAATACTACAAATCATTTCAGATCAGCCGCAATGACATCTATAGCATGGAATTCTTTTCCTGATTAATATAACTGATCAACATTGGTAAATTGAAGAGGGAGAATACTAATATACATTATTTGATGGTAGATACATATCCCCGACAAAAAAAAAAAATAATCATTGTTCAGTCTAATATTGACATGAGAATAATTTAAAATACTGGTTGATAAAGAAAAAGGATATCAGGAAATGTATTTTTTATTATTTTTGGTGAAACAAAGAACCTTATATGTTATCAAATACAGTATATTTTTATACCTACTATAGCATAATGGTAGCCAGTTTCTTCTTCTAGACCAATTTGCTAATGTATGATTTTGATCCTCACTTGGTGCTCCACTAGAGTGACCTTCTACTTGATCAAAACAAATAAAATAGTACTTGAAAAAATGCTTGTAAATTATCCATGTTTAAAATGTTAGAAGAGTGAGTTTTTTTAACATATTAATTTTTATTCATGTTATCGGTATATCCACCTATTCTATATTTTCGGCATGACCATTTATTCATAGTTTCGGTATGAAATTAGCTGAAGTAGCTCCTTGCAGTAATAGTGATGGATGAATTTTGTATTAAGTAAAATGAGGATTGCTATAACACTGATAAATGTAGGGATAACAAATAATAACACCAGCCTAGATTGATGAAGACTGGATAGTTATAAACAAAAAAGGATCTTTCAGATCATAGAAATGATTGTACTACTGGACCACAGGGTGAAGACAAATGGAAGTGAAAAACTGGAAAATGCCTGGACCTTACCCAGGAACTGAGAAAACTATGCAATATAGCAGTGAGATTAGAAACATGGTAGAACTGCAATACGAAGAAAATTGGAAGTTATGTAAATAATGATAATGATAAATGAAAAATCATATTGCAAAATCTTTGATTTTTTTATTTAATAGAATGCTCATGATGAAATTGGAATCAATGAGGAACACTTTTAGGAAGAGAAGGCAAAGGAAAAAGAGAAAAATGAAAGGAGAAGGAGAAAACTAGATAATAAAGAAAATAGAAAACAAGAAAGGGTATGAGAAAAGATAAAGAAGCAGACAGGAAAAATGAAGAGATAAAAAAGAGCAGAATATAAAAGAAAGAAAAAATTGAGTTCACCGAAAGAAAAAATACAATAAAAAAAAAGAAAGTAACTATTATTTAACTTTGTATCTAAATAGAGGGCAGTTTGGTGACAGTGAGGGTGTGATCTTTGCACTTACTTGGGAATATACAAACATTAGATGTTGCAATAATTATCCAAAGGTCAACTGTTATGAAAAGGTAATGCCAATCTGAGATATATCATCAAAATGGACTTGGCCTTTTGCCAGTTGTTAATGTTCCCTGTTGTATTGATAAAGAGTCTCTTCATGTATTTGATTATATCAGAAAGGCCAACATGGTGGCAATACATATCTACTAATATGGTTAGACTGCATTATTAACAATCTGGCAACAAATTAAGCTAAGGGAAGCACCAAAAACAATTGATAGTGTTGGGATAATTACCACATGTACAACAGTATTGGCAGGATTGTGGTACAAAGTGTTAAGTGTTATAAAAGATTGTTATCAAGTACTTACATACTTAGATGTATGTAGATGCATATATATATAAGTGTGTGTGTGTGTGTGTGTGTGTGTGTGTACTCACTCATCCACATAAATATGTACATGTGCAATCATGATGATTCAGATGTATTCATTGAAGTGGAAAATATTTGGCAGCACAAGAGGAAATGATACTGAGTGTTAAATGACTCATATAGATGTCAGCATGCCAAAAGCTTTATTCCCATAAATAATCTGCTTCACTTGTTCTTTCTTGGTAAATTTGGAGAACTATGCTAAGTGTAGTAGTTTTGATTTTTCATCTGGCAAGAGAAATCATATTCAAAATTCTGAAAAAGGCTATACTTCAAGGCAGAGACTCCAACCCCCACCCCATGCACAAGAAATTGTGCTATTTAATCTTCTTCCAAAATAAATGCTCTCACTGACATATGAACAGAATAAGAAATTATGTTAAGCAAGTAGAAAAAACAAATTGTCCATAAATTGGCAATAACTTTAAATAGATGAGTAGCAATCTCTCAAGGAATCCTAATAAAATTATAAGTAGTTGCTTGTATTTTTGTTAAGAAATGGTAAATATTGTGGTAATAAGAATAGATTTAAAAATAATTATTCTCATTTACTTTTTCTTAGCATTAAATTCAGAGAAAGATTAATAAGAAAGGGTAAAATGAATTCCTGTTGGAATGGTTGGAATGAGTTGAAGATATGGATTAAATATGACAAAATAAAAAAATATGGAACAAGTAGAAAAACCTTTATAAATTTATCATTTCCTTATTTATTTAGTTTCATCAAAAATTTCTGAAGTGGAATAAACTGGAGTTGTTTCGATTTTTCAATTCTATGTTTTATTTTCATTGGTTTTGTAAATGCCATGTTCTTATTTTATGGCATTAGGATGTCTGTATGCAACTATTTTTGTGAGTACATTTTTTTACCCCAGGGCATCTATCTGTGTTTAATTCTTGCGATGCGAGTATAATTTAGGCATGCATTAAAAATTGTGTATATTAGTGTATTTTAATTGTATGATGAATATGACAAATGTTGAAAGTGGATGTGTAATACTAGGTTACATAAGCAAATGTTTGAATCTTACATTATTTAAAAATAAATTTTACAGATACTGGTGATGTGTAAAAATGTATCTGTTGAATATTTATGAATATTCCTTTTAGGTATATTCTTCATAAGAGTCTGTTTTTTCTTCTTTTTTTTAATAAAATAGCATTTTTGAAATCAAAGTTATGGCTTGTTTTTATTTCTAATGAATTTTTTTGGAGTAGTAAGATGAGGAGAAAATCATTTTAATTATTACAGAAATCAAAAAAAATTTTAAGCATGAAGAGTTAAGAGCTACTTCAAGGCCATATAGAAAATAATAGACTTTAATTACTCTATAATTATATATTATTTATGTAATATTATTACTATTATTATTAGCACATAATGAAACATGTTTAAAAAGTCTAGGCATAACACTGTATATTGTAACAATTAAACAATTTAAAATTGATAAATATCTTTAAAAAAGCAGAACCGAGAATTTAAGCATTACCCTATGTTTAGAATTCATTTATATAACTTATAATCTTGGATTGGATTTTGAAATTATCTCAACAGGATTCTCATTCTTGCTAGTTGCATTGGGAGAAGATTACGTCAATTTACACTCCCCTTAATAGATATTTTTCTTCAAAGAAAAAAAAAATCAAAGTACAAAAGAAATCATGTTTACCAGACAAATTTTAAAACAGAACTTGAATGTAATCTTTGAAAACATATTTGCAAATAATCAATATTGGATTAATAAGCCAGTGTGAATTGGATGTTTGGAATAGTTTCATATTTCTTTCATTTTGAAGGTGATGTAGAGAAATAATATTCATGCACACATATTCACATTTGCACACATCTTTGTATATAACAATATTGTGTGCACATGCAAACGTACATTTGAGGATATAAATGAATATCTTCTTACTTCAATTTCTTTCTCTTTTATGTGTGCACATGCACATATGCTCACATTTGAGTGAGTGTATATACACACACAAATATAATATTTAGCTAGTAAAAATTTACTATCTAAGCCCACTAATTGGAAAGATAAGTTGTATATTTGTTTGTTATATATATTTATGTGTGTGCATATGTTTGTGTTTGTGTGTGTGTGAGATAAAATATTGTTTTAAGGTATGCTATATTTTTAGGGAAAAATGCTGAATATCTAGGATAGAGTGTATGCAAATACAAACAGAGTGACACAGAATTCAACACCAAATGGCAACAATTTTATGCAAAAATATTAATTTTTCAACATAATCCTCTTGAACAATGTCATTTAATTCAATGGCAAAAATTAATAGTATATAATGAAAGTTTCAGATAAAAAATCAACTAACTTTTAAGACAGTGAATTTAATGATCCATTTTTGTATGGGTGTGTGTAAAAATTTAGATATAAATAAAATATATCTGTTAAGACAATATAAATAATATAAATAAAAACAAAAGGAAAACTTTTTTTTTTTACCCAAGTGTTTTGTCCCCTGAGGATCTTTATCAAAATAAATGTAGAAAATTTATTTTGTAACATGTATTTATACAAAAAAGTAAAGTGGAGGCCAATAAGGGATGCAGCTTATTGCATAGTTTTTTTCCTTACAAAGTTAGCTTTAAGAATATTCTCAAATTTTCCTCCACCTTTACTTCTATCTATAAATACCAGTTACAGAATAAAATTCACACATTTACTTTCATAAAGTTCCTCAGAGAATTAAGTGTATTGCTAAAGAAAAGTCTTCATACTGTACAAATAATTTTGTCATTTCTGATTTTGCATAAACTGCCCATTAAATTTGTTGTATTTAATCTATTGTTCTAAAAATTGAGTTTTATATTCCTTTTTTGTGCTTATTAGCATATAAATACCTGGCACCATATGGGCGTTAGATTCTGAGTAATGGATAAAAATATTCAAAATTGATGAGTGTATGAATAATTTTGTCATTGACTGTATGCTCTATCCCCAATATTGAGCACTTTAACCTATAAAGATAGCATACCTTAAAATTATATTTTATCATATATATATAAATATATTTGTATGTATGACGATGTGTATATATATATATGTGTGTGTGTGTGTACATGTGTGTGCATGGTGTGTATGCATACATGCATATATATATATATATACATGTATTTATGATCATGTGTGCTTATATATATATATATATATATATATATATACACACACATATATATATGTATATACACAAGGAGTGATGGGTAAATTGTTGCCATTCTGTGTCTAATCAACAATGGTTTGACCATTACCAACACGGATTTTTTTCAAATTTGGTATGCTTATAGAGCTTTATGATAGAAATAGAATGGTACCTATTTTACATCTCTAGGTCAAAGGGTTCCCAAGATATAATACTTTGACCCTTAACAAAAAGGTTACTTTTGGAAAATAGTCATAAAGTTTAAATATCAATATCTCAGTTGTCTTTTCACCCAAAAAGCTAAATTATATACCATTTTAAAGTATTTAGATGGATCTAAAAGGAGATCTATTTATTATTTTTTTTATTTAAAGGTCAAATAAAATAATTATAATAAGCATTGAGCCAAATTCAAAAGGGTGGGTTTTGGTATTTTCCACTATATGCTAATTTTCATATCTCTCAATATTGTCAAGTTGTATATCTTTAGAAATCTCTTTGAATTTTGGGTAATATTCACATAAGAACTATGATCATAAAATCAACAGAATTTGTGTTATTTGTAGTTAAATGTTGTCCAATTCAATGGAAAAATAAACAATCTTATTTTTGGTTTTGTTTACATTATAATTATAGATTTTGATATAAAAAACTGACATAATGAAAATAATTATTTAAAAAGGTGTCATGAATTAATGTTAAGATAACATGAAATATTGAAATATGCAACAATGAATAGTAATGTGAATAGTGATCCAAATAGTAATCCGTATAGTGATTACTTAGATGCCACGCTAATTCCCATATATACGTTTCCTTTACCATCATGTGATCTACTTATTCAAAATGGGATTGCCTACCTTTGCAATCAGGTGATCTGTGTTCAAACTTCAATGTTGACAGTGACACTTTATTCCTATATAACAGAAATTAAAGGAGAAGTATGAAAGAAAATTAAGCTGATTCTGACTAAAATTTCTCATCAATAATCTACCAGTGTAGAAGAGCACAAAATATCTGATGAAAATGAAATTATTACACAATTAAAAGAAATTTTTTCAGCTTGTGAAAAGAGATCCCAAAAAATACAAATTTTGACACTACTTCAAAAGTATCCAAAGAATTGAAATGAAATTTGGCATCACAACATACATGGCAAGACAAGCCAAAAATCTTGTAAATGAACATGGAATATTATCTCTACCAAATATATGAAGATATAGTCTCACAAGTGATAATTGATGAAGTTTTGCTGTTTTATAAGAGTGAAAAAGTCAGCAGAGTGATTCCTGGAAAAAATGACTATAAGACAGTCTTAAAGAATGGTAAAAGATTTCAGGAACAAAAGTATCTTGTATTCTGTAACCTGAAAGAGGCATGAGCAATATCATTTAAAAGATTACCACCAATGCATAGCTGCTGTTACATTCAATGAAGCAACCTCTAATTGCTACTTGGGTGACTGCTCAAATTGTAGCAATTTATAGAAGAAATTCTAAATAAAAATTTAATAGATGATCTTATCTACAAACAATGCCTACCACCTGATAGAACCACATTTCACACTGTATCATAATCTACAAAAGTGTTAATTGAAACATTTGTGTAGGCTTTCAAACCTTGAAAAAGCATGATTTCATTACCAAGGAACAATCAAAATATTATTCTAATAAGAAAAGTTCTTTGATGAATGGGGAAATCATTTATTGCAGATTTTGCTGAGATATATGCATTTATTCTGCAGGATGCTGCACAAGCTTCCACTGGATTAATTCTCAAGTCACATTACATTCATTTGTCTGTTATTACGGAAATGACAAAGAGATGGAGAATATTAGTATTGTAATTATATCAGATTGTCTCAAGCATGACACAATAACTGTCCATTTGTTCTAAAGAAAACTTATAGAAGTACTGAAAATAATCTTAATTTTAAAATAAAAAATCTAATCTATTTCTCAGATGGCACCACTTCACATAAAAATTTTATCAACTTGTGCAACTGTAAGGATGACTTTGGTATTTATGCAGAGTGGCACTTTTTTGCTACATCTCATGTGAAAGGACTATATGATGGGTTAGGTGACACTATTAAAAGATTAGCAGTAAAAGAAAGCCTGCAGCAACCCTATATTGAACAAATAATGAAGCAGAAATCTTAGAAAATAAATTTAAAATGCCTCATCAATTACAGGAATTCAAAAACTATATAGTTTTATTCCTGTCTCAGGAAGAGGTAAACAGTGTCAACTCAGGATGAAAGAAAAACAGTTAAAATTATAAAATTGGGCAATATAGGGATTTGTTACAGCAATCTATGATAGGAATTGTTAGGATGTGTGCTTGAAAAATATCCTGATAATGAAGAGGTAAAATTGACAGTTTTACAACCTAAGAACCCTTCTTCACCTTTCTGTTATTCATCACATCCAGATATATTAATCTTAAATCATTCTAATATTCTTAGTTTAGTTGATCCAATAACTGATATTGGAAGAACTTATAAACTTTTGAAAACTGAGATGGAAAAAGCTTCAAATATTTTAGGAAAGAGAATTTCTTGAAATAACCTTAAATAAAGATACAATCAAAGTTGGTCATCACAAAAGATTTGAGTGAAAAAGTAAGTGGTTTGTATATCCAAATTTTCATTTTCTATTTAAACATGTATTCCAACAAGAAAAATAAGTTTGCTTTCCAAATGTTAGGAATCTTTTTTAAATATTCATTTTAATGTATCACTTTTTCAGATCAAAACATATTTTTTTCAATATAGATATAAAAATACTGAAAATTTGATTGTTTTGTGCATTTAGTGTACAGTGTCAAATGACAACAAAAATTTGTTAATCATTAACATCAGTTGTTGCATATTTTCACATTATGTTATCTTAACAATAATTCATGACACTTGTTTAAATAATTATTTTCATCATGTCAGTTTTTATATCAAAATCTATTTGTTGTATAATAAAAATGTAAACAGAACCAAAAATAAGGTTGTTTACTTTCTACCAAATTGGTCAATTATTTAAACAAAAATAACACTAATTCTGTTGATTATATGATCATAGTTCTTATGTGAACATTAATCAGCATTCAAAGAGCTTTCTAAGGATATACAACATTCCCATATTGGGAAATATGAAAATAGCATATAGTGGCAAATACCAAAATCTGCTATTTTGAATTTGGCCCAACTCAGTAAAACCCTTGTAATTCAGGCCAACCAAAAGTCCACCTCAAAATTTTGTACATATCATGCCATAAAGCAGACAAATTTGTTGTTAAATTTTTTTTTAAATTAAAGATATTTTTTTTGAGAAATTAAAGGTCAAAGGTTAAAGTCGAGGTCCAATTATCATATTTGATCTTTAAACAAAAATATAAATAGATCACCTTTTAGATCCATCCAAGTACTTTAGAATGGTATATAATTTAGCTTTTGGGTGAAAAAACAACCAAGATATTGATATTTAAACTTTGTGACTATTTTCCAAAATTAACCTTTTTGATAATGGTCAAAGGATTATATATCAGGAACCCTTTGACCTAGTGATAGGTACCATTCAATTTCTCTCATGGTGCCCTATAAGTGTAACAAATTTGAAAAAAAAACTGTCAGTTATGGTAAGACTCTTGTTGATTTGACACAGTAGGGTCAGTTGGGCACCATCTGCAAGAAAATGAGAACCATGACACAATTCACTCTGCCAGAAATTTGCAAACAACATGCTGTACTGCTTGGCATTCATATTGGAAGCTCCAATAAGAACATTTCAGAGTGTTTGGGTGTCAATCTGAGGACAATGCAAAGGATGAATATAATGGTGATTAAGAAGGTACAACAGCATAGAAAACTCACTCTGATTGTTCTGATAATAAAAAAAACTCCTGAATTTGTCAGTGATGGTCTCAGATTCAACGCGGAGACCTGCATAAAGTGACTTGAGGTCACGTGGGTGGCTGCTGGAAGACCCTATGCCTGGTAACAAGACTCTGTACCATGCCACCCAAGCAGGAGAATCCAGTCATGGCTGTCAAACAATTTCTGCAACCACATCACTCCTTACATCTGGCCATCTAACTTACCAGACAGCAACCCCTTTGATTATTATGTGTGGGACACAGTTGAGTGAGAAACCAATAAAATGCTTTGTAACACCAAAGATGAACTGAAGGCAAGGATTATGGCAGCATTCACCAACTTAAACAAGGGGACCATCCAGAAGAGTTGCAGGAGATTTTGAAGTCGTCTGGAGTCCGTGGTTGAAACCAATGGTGATTTCATTGAATAAATTTATTCAATATAATCACCATTGGCTTCAGCTCTTTAGTATTTCAAGATATTTTTGTCTAATTTTGGTAAATATATCTGTGAAATGTCAGTTGTTTTCATTTTTGCAGAATTTAGATGACAGTTTATCCATTGGACCCTGTATTTATGATCTTGTGTGTGTAGATTTGTATGTTTGATCACATGTAGGTGTGTGCATGTGTATATATATATATATATATATATATATATATATATATATATATATATATATATATATATATGTATATGTGCATACTTTGTATGCACATACACATGTATATATACATACACATATGTGTATGTGCATACTTTGGATATATTAGAATTCATATTACATAACTGTTATAGATAATGCTACAAAAAGCTAGTATGATAAATTATGTTTTATTTTAGCATTGTTAGATTTCATGTTTACTTGAAATTCAAGGTCATTATTTAAATTAAATAAAGTATCAATAAACTCCATTGATGAATGGAAAAAACATCTATTTGCAAATCAATACATGTTTAAGATCAACAAGTACAAAGAATTAATTTTAATTTAATTTGAGAAATCACAATTTTCTTCCTGTTTGTGATTTAACTGTGTTAAAAATACTCTTCTCTAAAAATGTATAATGATATATTTTAAAACTATTGCAACGTTCCTATTAACAAATAATTGTGTAATATATAATTAAATTAATGGACAGTTTCATTATCTTTAAGACCTGTATTAACTGAGTATGTTTAAAATAGGTTAATTTTATCACACTCACCAGTTTTACCATAGTTTTCAATTTTAATAAAGCTGGAATAAAAATCCTCATATTAATATATTTTTGTACCTGCTAAATTAAATAGGCTTCTCCTTATGTGATACTCAAAACTTATATACAATTTATACTTTTTAAAAGACATTACTAGCCACCAGTTACTTTACTACTTAATGGGTGAGTCTTGAAAAATGAAAAAAAAATGTCAAGGCTATTCAAATATAGTAAATAAGCCTGATGGCTACACTTTCAATAGGATTGGCATATTATTTTTTTTTTTTTTTTTTTTTTTTAAGCATTTCACCCCAAGCAAGACTGGAAGCCACTATCATGCAAGGGGTTACAGAAGGTTTGGAGGAAGAGCAGATAGGAGTGGTAAGGGAGAGGATGTGGAGAAAGATAGTGGATCGATCAAGGCAAGGGGGTTACAGAATATTTGGAGCGAGAGCATATAGGAATGAAAGGTGAAAGGATGTGGAGAAGGGAAGTGGATAGATCAAGGCAACTGGAAATGTCAATTGACGTTACACTTAAATAGTTGGAGATTGTATTTGTCAGGGAAACAGGAATAAGGAAGGGACTTCCACAGGCAAGATGTGTGAGCTATTGGAGTAGAAGAGACATCTACATCTATCAGTTTCAATGATGAAGGGGTGGGAATGGGATGCCAGCCTCATAGGACGCTTAAATTCATGAGGCCTGGGAACCAGCGAAAGCAGCTCATCGGAGCAATTACTGTGAAAGTATTTGTAAAAAAGACAGAGCGAGGCAATGGCGCATCTGTGAGAGAGCGACTGCAGACGAGATGACAGATCAGGGCCAATTACATTGCATATCCATTTCTGGATCTTATCAAGAACCCTGAGGCAAACAGCAGGGGCTCCAGACCATATATGGCAGCAATACTCCATGCAAGGGTGAATGGTTGATTTATAGATTTGGAGGATCAATTCCGGGGAGAAAAATTTCCTGGCCCGGCACAGGGAGCCAACTTTCCTTGTGGTGGATGAAGCAATTGACTCAATGTATTTGTTCCATCTCAGGTCAGCGGACAGCGTGAGACCGAGCAGCCGCAGAGAGGAGCTCTCAAGAAGTTGAGCTTCAGACATTCTAATGGGATGCAGGGATGGATCCCTGTGGTGGTTAATAGAGAGCAGTTTTGTTTTAGAGGCATTAAAGTTAACCAACCAATTCTTGCCCCAGTTCACAACCGATTGTAGGTACTTTTCGAGACAAACTGCCAGGTTAACTTTGTCAGCATCACTAGATTTGTGTTTGAGGCAGGAATAAATTGTGGTGTCATCCGCGTAGATACCAACTTGGGAATCTATGGCATCAGGAAGATCATTTATGAATATAAGGAACAGAGTAGGGCCTAGGATGGAGCTTTGAGGAACACCTGCGTTAGTGGGATAGGAGCTGGAGATGAATCCATTGAGAACAACCTTCAATTCACGGTTTGACAGGAATGATTGTATTAGGTCAAACAATCGACCTATGATACCATAACCCTGAAGCTTGCAAAGAAGGCTGGCATGCCAAACCCTATCAAACACTTTGGAGATTCTAGGGCCATGGCACGAGCTTCACCGTTATTATGAATAGCTTGGTAGACAAATTCAGTGATGGCCGTAAGCACATCAGCTGTAGATTGGCAAAGTGGAAACCATACTGCTTGTCTGAGAGCAGATCATGGGATATAAGGTGATTAATCACTTTAGTGTTGATAAGGGCTTCGAAGACTTTGCCGAAGAGGGGTAGGAGACTGATAGGATGGTAATTAGAACGGTTGGAGGGGTAACCAGATTTCTTAAAGACATGAACAATGGATAAGGACTTCCAGCAGTCAGGAAAACAAGACTCCTTGAGGCAGTTGTTGTATAATTTAGAGAGGGCAGGCGCCAATTCAGGTGCACATTTCTTCAGGACAATGGCTGGTATCCCATCACTACCAGTAGCCTTGTGGTGATCTAAGTTAGAGATAATGCCCAATACCAATGACGGGGATATGTGCAATCCGCTCAAAAGGGCCTCAGTTCTGGGAGGGAAATCGGGCATGGGTATCCTGGAAGAGTCAAGCATTGAATTGGAAGAAAACTTCCGAGCAAAGCATTCAGCCTTGTCGGCAGAGGTGGTCGGGACCTCAAACTGATTGAACAGGGGAGGGATGGAGGGTTTGCTATTGTTCAGAATGCTCTTGCAGAGACGCCAATAATCCTTGGGGCCGAATTTGCGAGATGCAATATGTTCCTTCATCCGAGCAGCAAATAGTGACTTAGCTTCGTTGAGGACAGGGGTAGGGGTTGAAGGAGATACTAACAGACACTACAGCATGATCGGAGTTACTGAGAGGACAGAGCTGCGTGGCACTACAAGACTCAGGGATGGAGGTAAAACACAGGTCAAGGAGAGAGGCCTTATCATCCCAGTTGTAAGCAAAATGCATGGGGAAATCAATTATCTGTGTGAGGGATTGAGAAACTGAAAAGTTGAGAGTATGAATGCCTGCAAGGTCGGTAGTAGCATTCTTAAGCCACTTGTTGTGATGGGTGTTAAAATCACCAAACACAAATATGTGGGGCGAACGGATGGAGAGAGAGAGAGAGCCTTGTCTATGCTGTCAGAAATGACATTGAGTATTCCACAGTTCTGAGAGGATGGAAAGTGATAGAGGAAGAAGAGATAGCTTACAGCATTGAGAAGAGATAGCCAGAGACACAAGTACAAATGGTCTGGCAATTCGAGAGAGCATTCTCTAGCCAGAGGGAGATGGTCCTTGACGTAGATACCAAGGCCATGCATGTGGGTTAGAGAGTCTTTTCTGAGGAGAGGAAGGTAGCCAGGGATCAAGAGATCAGAGGAAGGGATAGAGGAGTCAAGATTGGTCTCACACAGAGCCAGTATATCCGGGCACTTTGCAATGAGGAAAGATTCCCCACTGCAGAAATTGGTTCTAATGCCATGGATGTTGGAGAACGAAATGTTTAAAGGTTTAGGTGATTTTTGGAGGACTGGTTTAGGTTTGTATTTACGGTCTTTGTAAGTCATGTGAATCATGTGAAATTAGTGTTAGAAGAAGAGAAGGCCTGAGTTAAAGGAAGCCGACGGTTATCACCCATGACGTGGGCAGAGAGAGTTTGGCACAGCCTGAATCATAATGTGGCCTCAGGGTTGGAGATGACTGCAGGGACACCTACCTATGCGCGACATGGCACTACAAACACCCCGATATTATACAACTGTTGATCAGAGTGGCCACTCAAGATGCTATGCAAGAGTTAGGGCTCCTAACTACCAGTCGGAAACAGCAACCAGGAGACTGTCAACCATGTACCCTCAGAATGAACAAGCAATGCCACAGACTGCACACATCACAGGAGAAACACAGCAGCACCAGTACAGAGGCCAGAGAGAGACAGTGAGAGAGAGAGAGATCCGGGAACCCCTTTCCTAAAACAGTGTATGGCAACAATCAATTTGCTTTTTCTACATTCATGATATCACCCAATCCCCTGCTGTTCATCTCAAGTTTCTTAACAAAATCCAAAGACTGATATGCAATGTAATAGTTCCTGACCTGGCATCTTGACTCCAGTCACTTTCTCACAGACATGATGTGGCTTCTCTTCATCTTTTCTACAAATATTTTCATGGCAACTGCTCTGATGAGTTATTTTCACTGGTGCCCCAACTGCATGAATTTAAGCATGTTACTAGGTTGGTATTTCGGTCCCACCCTTTCACTGTCAAAACAGTTAAATGTAACCACCTCTTCTACTTCAACAGCTTCTTCTCTGACACTTCCCTAATGACTATAATCTTCAAAAATTCAAATGTAATGTCAATTGACATCTTCTGATGCTTTGATTTTGATCTCCATCCTTCTCTTTATCCTTTTCTCAAACACCCCTCTTTTCTCTTACTTTCACTCTCTGTAACCCATTGCATGCTAGTGGTACTCCCACCTTGCTTGGGGTGAAATGCTTAAAAAATATATAAAACTTCAAAATTGATCATTAAAAAAGTAATATTTTGTAAGGAATATGTACTTTACTAAAGTGTTGAAAACTATATTTATGCCTTGAAGTAATAAATTCATAAATGTGCAAATATTTATGACTTTTAGTTTCTTTCTGGCACAGAGTTAAATGAGGTGGGGTGGAATGAGGATTAGGAAGATTGTATTGTACCAGTCTTAAAAGTGAAGAAGATCTGCCTGTCCTGAAAATTAGCATTCAATCCTAATATTTTACCTTTTAATTTTAATATTTGTAGATGTGTGAATCACTTTTCAAATTTATAATTAATATTATTTCTTATTCCACAAATAAACACATTACTGTTTTATTCCTGATTTACATAGATTCCTGATTTGCGTAGATGTTCTGTAAAATTGTCATAGATTATATAAATAATGGAAAAACAATAATCCCAATAAAATGCTTGAAATAAAAGCAGAAGCAAAATCTATAAGAATAACAGAATTAAGATGTATCTGAATAAGAATGAGAATAAATTGTTTATAGTTACGTTGTTCTGGAATTGTCATCAATGGTCAACTGAACTTGACTTTTGTTTTGTTATTATTAGTTACTTTGTTCAATATTTCATGATAAAAGAACACCAGCAAATATATTCTTGCTGGTCAATTCAAAAACATCCGAATAACATTAAATTAAGAAAATATGATTAACAGAATCAAAATTTATTCAGTTAGAACAAAAGTTCATAGCAAGAATTTCAAAAATTATTTAGATACTTGTACAGATTTATTCAACCATATATCTACCATTTTGTTTCACTACCATTTGCCATCTTTGAGATAGATTCAGGATTCCATCCGCTCATTTTTCTGGATGAGTAAGAGGTATAGGTGGTTTTATAGACTTCTAGAGAATTGAAGTTCTTGCCATTAAGAATATTTTGTGTAGAACAAAATAAGTAGTAATCCAAAAGGGTAAAGTCAGGTGTAGGATATCCTAACCAAGGAGTACTAATTTCTGTTTGGTCTGTAAAGAGACATGAGGTTTAGTGTTGTCTTGACACACTTCCAATTGGCCAATTTAGAATGCTTTTTTCCATTGCTTTTTTTAATCAGTTCAACAGGGTCTGAATTCAACATATGATTTTGTGAAAAGAACTCATAATATACAATGCCTTTCCAATCTCACCAGATACACAGCATCACTGTCTTCGAACCACTCCAAAAGCAGGTTTCACTTCCCTTTCCCTGTGACCTATTTCTTGTAAACAATATTTTTTATTGACTGAATTTGCTCTAGACAAAAATGGGTAATTTTTATTTCCTTCATTAAATTGTGAGGCACATAAACATCATAGCCACTCACATATATAAGCATGGTAAGGCACTTTGATAAGATATGTGGAGTATCTGTACAATGTCCCATGTTGTGTGTTCTGGGTTATTTTTAATCAGCATTTTGATTTGTCATCATCAAAGACTGCATGCCAACTGGAAAGTTCTCAGTCATCCAAATGAAATTTTTCAATTCTGAACCTAGCAAATTATTTATGAAGAGTACTCTTAGCTACAGCGCTATCTCCCATAAACAGTAGATATCTTTTTGGTATTTTATAGTGTTTTTTTCTTTCTTTCTGGAAATAATAGAGCATCAAATGTTGTAAATTCATTTCATTTTCCTCTTTCACTTTCACTTTTAATGTAAAAACATTTAAAATTTTTGATCTACATATGTATCATATAGAAAGAGACATTGAAATGTCACCTTTAAAAGTATGTATATGCCTTAAATTTCTGTCACATGTGAAGCAAAATCACATATTTAAATGCCACCTATTGAAAAATGCCATGCACTTTTGTCCCAATCAAATATAAGATTAAAACAAAGGTGCAGAATGAAAAACTATAAATAAAAAATGCAAAGGAAAAAGAAAACAGAATCAGAAATTATTAGAAACTCATCACTGGCAACAAAAATGATGCCAATAATAATCTAAATAAGAGGGAAAATGATAAAAAATGTTAAAATTCCAATTATTTCGTGCTTAATATTAATGAATCAATAGAAATTTAAACAGAAAGTGCAGAAAAATAATTTTAGCATCATTTTGATCACACATTAGCATAATTAAAACAATCAAACACTTTTCTTTCAAATGACATAAAAAATTTAAAAGTTTTCAATTTTCAATCATTGGTCCATTTAGCACCAGAATTAAATTGGAATGGTAGTGAGATTTTTCTGGTAGCAATTTAAAAACAATGAGGTTTTGAGGAAAATCAGATTTTCTAATTAAGATCTTCATTAATCTAAATTGAACATCTGATTTTTAAGACAGAACTTCACCAAAAGAGATGTGTGCTATATTTCCATACTTCAAGATTAGGCCAGATTAATAGTATTTGATGCAGAAACTACTGCTCAACAAGATTGTTCTAATTTACCCATCTATGACAACAACTATGCTTCAAGTTATTGCTTTTAATTATATGAAACTAGGTTTCCAGAAAGTGCTATTCATTGACAAGTATAGGGTGATGTTAGATGGCTCTGACAGTTGACAAAATGGGTGATACTTGAATCTTGCTTGAGGTATCAGAAAGGTAGTGGAAGGTTTATATTTGGGTGGAAATCATTGGTAATAAGTCCTTTTAAGGTGGATAATAACCTGGAAATGACCTCTTCTGCTTACATTCCTAAAGGCCAACCTTCAAATATGTCTTATATAGAAGACAATGGCATTCAAATAAAAAGTATTTTTCATGCATAACAATGCTCATGATCAACTAATGAATACTTGGGTACATTTGGGTTTTAAAATGACAATATAGTGTGGCTGTCTTGTTATGCAGATCTGATCTCAATTAAAGATCTGTGGGGCATTATCAAAAGATGTGTTTATAAGAGCAGCCATTAATTTGTATCCAAAACTGAACTTTAGGAAGCAGTATCAACTGTTTACAAAACCATTACTCCTAAAGAAATTATCAAATTAGCTTCTGTTGACAGGAGGATTTTTAAGTCATTAAAAAGAATAGAAATTATATTTGAAAAAATATTAATTTTCTGTTTTGTTGTTGCACTCAGATTTTCATGAACAGATTTTTAAAAATAAATTATTCTTAGTTTAGTCATTGGCTTTCATTTTTATTATTATATACTTTTACATTGAACTTTTTTTTCCCTTTTTCTTAGATGATTGCATAAAAGTTACAACAGACTAAAAATAGATTTTTTATATATTCCAGCATAAACTCAATTCTATTTCATATTGTGACATAAGAATTTGGGATATCCCATATGATCAATACATTTGTTACTTTCCTAACATTAGTTATATAATTATTGTATTTTTTACTTGTATATATTGTAATATACTGTATAGCCCACTGATCATGACCATTGGTAAATTGTGGGAAGACATGAAGTGAAAAAAAATGTCATAAATAAAACCTCTTAGTCTGTTTAGACAATTGTCCTCATCTTTACTGTCATGTTCACAACATTTCAGCTGTTGTATACTTTGGCCTTCTTCAGGTGATTGGAATTTCAAACTGAACCCTTTATTTCATCCACCAATCACCTGAAGAAGGCTAGAGTGTACAATGGCTAAAACATTGTGAACATGGCAATAAAGATGAGGACAAAAGTCTGAACAATGTAAATAATGTAAATAATTACAATATCTCATCTCAGAAAAAAAGGCAGATATACTTAGTCTATTGTTTAATGAAACATTTTAAAGAGAAGAAGTATCCTCCATACCTACTAACACATACATACTCACAGATGGGTAATTATGTGTATATGTATGTATATTTATATGAGGGTCATTCAATAAATAAGGTGAATTTTTTGGTATAAGGACTTCTAATACAGATAGAAGCTTACTCTTTTTTATTTTTTTTTTTTATTTATTTTTCACATGGATTTAATTTCTTTTGCAGATTAAAAAAAAAACTTTGAGAGTTTTGCTGATTAACAAAGATGGCCGACCAAGAAGCATGCTCCAGGATTGAACAGTGGTCAGTTATCAAGTTTTTGGTTGCTGAAGGGTGCAAACCAGTTGAAATTCATAGGAGAATGTCAACTGTGTGTGGGGCCACATGTTTCAGCCAAAAAAATGTCTAAAAGTGGGCTAAATTGTTTAAAGAAGGACAGAGCAATGTTGAGGATGAAGACAGGCCTGGGAAGCCTACAGAAGTGAGGTCTCCTGAGGTGATCGAATCAGTCAATGATCTCATTCAGTCTGACAGAAGGGTGACAGTGGATGACATTGCAAGGACTTTGAGCTTATCTGTTGGGACAAACGCAGGAGTCATCAGTCAGAGGAGTCATCTTGCATCATGACAACGCAAGGTCTCTCACAGCAACCCAAATGGTGCAGACCATCAACGAGCTGGGCTGGGAACTGCTCCCTCATCCCCCTTACAGACCAGACCTTGCCCCTTCAGACTTTCACCTGTTTGGTCCCTTGAAAGCGTTCACGAGAGGCACAAAGTTTAAAAGTGATGATGGAGTCAAAAGTGTTGTGAGCGACTGGCTGAGACATCAGTCCAAAGATTTTTATGCTTAGGGAATATGGAAGCTTGTGCACAGATGGGAAAAGTGTGTGACAGTGCTGGGAGACTACGTTGAAAAATAAAAAAAAAAGTAAGCTTCTATCTGTATTAGAAGTCCTTATACCGAAAAATTCACCTTATTTATTGAATGACCCTCGTATTATAATTTTAACTCTAAAGGATAAGATTAATTATAAACATCATAATAGCCTAAAGAATTAAAACATTGGTTCATGAATTTGGTGATATAGTAATTGTGAGTTCAATCCCTGAGTCAGGCAGTGTGTACTTAGTAGAAACAAGGTGAGCAATAACTGAGCAGTACTAAAAGTAAAAATTAGACAGTATATCCCTAGACACGGGCAGTGAAACAAGAACAGTCTACCCCTGTAGATTAAATAAAGGGTTTAATTCGGAATAACCTTTATGTTAACCAGATCAGTATACACCTGATGGAAACTGGAAGGAACAATGGCTGAAATGTTGTGATAACAGCAACAAAGATGAGGACAACAGTCTACATGTAAATAAGCATTGTTAAATATTGAAATATTAATAAAATTCACCTGACTTTGCTTTTTAATCAAATATTACTTGCTAAATTTACAAGTATGTTGCTTAGAGTTACTTTCATTCTCTATGGTTTCATATAAGTAAATGTATACCTACACAAAAATGTGTGTATTAATGCACATATCTTAAACTTTAATTTCAAACTTCTAACTTTAATTTGAAGTTGTTCTGATGATTAAAGGAAAATTTAGGCTGCAAAATATTAATCAAGCCACACCTTTTGAAGCCATTTAGACAAAAGGGTATAATCCTAGTTGCATCCTTTTGCCAAGTCATATCTGGTCACTAATGTCACTTGAATAGATAATTCTGGCTTGACATGCACTCCAGACACTTTCTGACATAACTAAATGTACAAAGGCAAAGTTTACACTTCAGACAATCATTTGATGAAGCCATTTTACTTAGACAAGTTTTCTTCTGTTGCCTGGCTGTCTCACATTTTATAGGATTGGTTGTAGTCATTCTGCCGGTGAGCTAGAGTACTTGTTACTGCATTTATAGGCATGAACAAATTTAATCTTGTCAGAAATTGTGGCAAGCAGCGACTCTTACTGAGTACAAATATATAAATATAAATCAACCAATCACTGTCATTGTGAGGCTTCCAAGCAATAAAAACAAAAGGAAATCATAGCACTGAAAGGTTTGGCTGTGGAAAATAATTGATGGATGTCTACGGTTCCATCCAGGAATCTCAATGGAGAGGTTACTGCAAAGAAAAAACCTTTGATTTAAAACTCATACAAATCCTCACTAATTTGTATTGTAAAATTAGTAAAAAAGAACAGAACACACACACACACACACACACACACACACACACATATATATACATATATGTATATATACCCAAGTATAGGATTGGTGTATACCGAATAAATTCCAATAACCAACAAATACTATTCTTAAAAGAGTGCTCAATACAGAGTAGAGCAAATATAATTATTTATTCAAAAATTATAGCATAAATATGTTATAAAATCACTACAAAAATAGCCATTTTGTTTCAACACTTCTGGTGTCTTATCAAATGATGGTGTTGAATGTAGAATAAATGGTTTTAAAAGGTGCAAATCAATCAAACACCCCTTGCTAGGGGAAACACTGTTATATAAGCTGGAATGACCAATCAAAATACAAGTATATGAGAATTCAAAAAACTTGACAACGAACTTTGGTTATAATAATTATTTAATGCTTTAATGTTAGGGTTAGACTAAAATAGAATTCATTCTAACTAATAAATATTAAATTATACTATAAAATTCAAAATTACCAATTTTAAATTTTAAATTTAATCTATATTAAGTTTAAAATTATAAAATTATTTAAAGAAGAAACTGAGGAAAAAAGTACATATGTATTTCTGTTTATTTTGTTTTTATTGAAATTAAGTTGGAATAAACATATATATATATATATATATATATATATATATATATATGGCCTGGATATTGTGTTCTAGCATGAACCAGACTGGCACCACTCAGTATTGACCTCATTGTCCACTTTTATATTTTATATTTACATACACTATTCCTGATACTGACTACCTTAACCCATAAATATAGCATACCTTAGAAATTTATTTTTATCACATCTAGCTTATCAAGAAAGAAAAAGGAAAGGAAAAGAAGACAGGAAAATAAAGTGCAAATACAAGTTTTGTAATCAACAAATTGTTGATGTGACGCTTTTACAACTTTCAATTTTTTTTTCTGAACTGGCTACTTGATGCGTGGTCCTTTTATTTATACATGGCGTGTAGACATAGTATTAAACATATGTAAATATACAGGGTACCCTTAAAGTCTGGACACATAGGAAATCTCATTAAGTAGAATTTTTTTACCTCCACAGATTAAACATGGTTTTGTTGAACGAATAAAGAATTGACTTCATCATGGGTAGGCTAAAAGAGAAGGTGTACTCAATGAAAATCACAGATGTAACACACTTGATTGAACACATAAAGAGTGAATGTGCTAAAATTGATGGCAACGTGGAACATCATGTTCATCTGAATCTTACATCATGTTCATGTAAATCACAAATGATGGAAATCATATTGAAGATGTTATTTGTTAATATTTCAATTCAATAAAATTAATTTCTTTAAAATATGCATTTTGCCTGTCTGTCTAGACTTTAGGGACATCCTGTATAACAGAAAAATTTTTAGCTCAATTTGAATGTTTGTTACTTGAAGAGTATAACATTTCTAATAACTTAATAACTATGCATGCTTAAAAGGAGAAACTTTTGCTGATTAATAACTTGATATACGTTTTAAATATTGTATAAATTTTATTTTCCTTCATAAATTACAAGTTAATTAAATTTTAAGTTGGTATCCACTCAGTAGGGATATTTTATTAATAATTTTCAATATAAAGAAATTTTTATTTTGTCTGAAATAGATTAATTAACAGAATATGTTTCAATAATGTCAGGTCAGGCTTAGGCCTGCTACTGGTTGTATGTAACCCAGTACAACCTACCACATGGATGGGCAGTTGGCATCTAAACTAACTCCCTTACTAGCTTTCCTGTTGGTGAGAAGAATAGCATGTCACCTCACGGGACAAAAAACAAGACCTGTCAAAGGATAGATGAGCTTCTTATAGGTGCCAATATGTGTGTACGAGTATACACACACACACACACACACACACACACTCACACATATAAACATGTTATAAAATCACTACAAAAATAGCCATTTTGTTTCAACACTTCTGGTGTATTAAAGGCCAAGGTGGGATCTCAAGCCTTGAATGCCAACTTTCCTAGAGATGGTGTCTCAATAAAAACACTCAGTGGACTTGAATTATTGTCAGTGTCAAAGTTGGGCATCAGAAAAATCATTAAACTTTGTAAAACCTTGCCTCAAATCATTATGACAAATCCTTTGTCAGGTAGGACCCATTTTGCTTTGTGCAAGATTAATCCTGGTCCTGCCTCAACAAAAACACACAATTATATATTTCTAATGTGTCTGCTATAATTTGAAACTATCTAATTTGTTCATTTTACCAAATCCTAATTTATATATTTTTTTAAGTTTTTCTTCACAAACACTACACTCTGATACTGGATAGAAGTCATAAAAGTCATACATACAAAAGTAGAATAATAATATAGATTATTTTCTGATTATGTTTCAATAAAATCTCTTTGAGAGACAAATAAGAGGAAATACTGATACACTGACTTAAAGGTCATGACCTTAAATAAGAAGAAAATAATAAGTAACTATTTATTTTAGAAAACATCAAAGAAACTCATATATGGAAAAGTAACTTTTCTTCAAATTAGTTAATTTTCCTTGTCAGAAAAATCATTCATTGCTTTTTTGGTAATATAAAATGTTAGTTTCACAAGTGTAATCATTTTATGTGTCCAATTATGGTGGCTTGTGTGAAATTAAGCATTTGCTTTTGTACTTGGTTACCATTTACAGAATCTGTAATAACTATTTCTATGTTTGTAGTAATATGAAGGACTTTTTCATACTTTGTATAGAAAGGATTGTTTCATGCATGGTTCATCAATAGAAGAGTTTTGTACTTAAAGCTATACTTAAGAAAGACCCTAAATCATAGAATCTTTGCCAAAATGACAGAGCCTAATGATAAAGTTAGGAAAAAATGGTTGCAATCTATGAAGTGCTACCCTGAAATTTAGGAACTGTAATTATCATGAATTGAATGTTGTAGAATTTTGCCATTACCCTTTTTTTAGCACTACCATTTGTGCAAATTGCAAGGTCATGTTCTTGAGTTCATCTAAAGAGACAAATTTTAAGAAGACAATCTGCATCAAATTTTGCATTAACTTAAAAAAATGTTGAAGCAAGCATTTTGGGATAATCTTCTGAGTCAGAGTAAATGGTCCAAACAATTAAAAGATAGACAAATATATGCAGACAATAATGAGTGTTCTGAATGACCATTGGCAGAAATAACAATGAAAAACATTATAAAAGTGCATGAGATTATCTGTGTAGATAATAAGCAAACAATCCTAGGATCCTACAATATTTGTGCAATTATGGATGGTCGCTACATACTGTTCAACATATTTTGGGGGATATTCTAAACATGAGATGCATTGTCGCAAAATTTGTGCTGACACTGCTGAGTGATGGCCAGAAGCATCATCATTTTGTTGTCAACAATGAAGTCAAAGATCAATTCAGAGATGACCCCAACTTCATCTCCAAAATTATAACTGTTGATGAATTATGAGCTTATGGTTATGAGTTGCTGTCATCACAGCTGGAGTCACCAAAATCATTATGGTTAAATGAAGTTTACTCTAACATCAAGTTAATGCTGCTCTTTACTAGCTATAAATCATCCTTTTGCTCAAATTGTAAATGAACATTTTTACAATGAAGTTTTAATACTGTTAAAGGAAAGAATTGAGAATATCATTGCTAATAATTTATTACAGGAGTTCTGTAATATGACTGACAAAAACCTACATAGCAAATTAATAAAAATGTATATATATTGCATAAAAATAGATCTGAACAGACTCGGATAAAAAGAAGATTTTATTCAATAATTTTAACTTTACAAATCAAATTTATCGCAAAAATATACAATAGTAAGAAAAATAGAAAAGGAATAGTTTTTCTTTCTTTTTTTTGCCAGTCATTTCTAATAATCCAATTTACCCAATATTTTGAAATTTAGCTCTCCTTTAACTTTTTTTCTTACTTCCTTTTCTTTTTCTTCTGTACTTCCTGTATTCTCTTCCTCCCTTTTTTCCTTAATATTATCATTCTTTCTTTGCCTCGCTCAACTTTCTTTTACACTATTTTCCTTCTTTCTCATATGCTTAACTTTCATTTCACTCAACTGCATGCATTCACTGATCATAAATCAGCCAAAGAATAAAATCATAATAATTTGTTTTCTTTTAAATCAATTCTTACTTGCTAAACAAGAGATGTTTACTTTTTGGGCAAAAAATTTAGCCCAGTCTCTTACAAATGCCAATTCATTTTTCCTGAAATAAGGCATAAAATGGGGTTGTCTGTTGAATCAGTTGCAGATGCTGGTCTACTTTAGTAGAATGAACATTTGAGCAAAGGAACAACCATTCATTCACAATTTCAAGTCATTCTTGTCAAATACAGGAAATTAATGAATGATTCCATTTGACCATTTACAGAAAAAATTGCCATTTAATATTGCAGAGAATGCATTGATGCAAAATTAGAGCCGTGAAAGAGAAAAAGAAAAATATCGGGGTGTGAATAAAAGATAAAAAAAAGACAAATGCTACTCTGACTATGAGTCGCAATTTTCTAATATGATCTTTTAATGTGATTTGAAGAATTTGCATGACTAAATAAGAATTTATCTTCTGTATCATGTTCTTTTTTTGCTTTTGCCCTTCCCTTTATACACAGACATCACATTAAGATTGAAATAGTGATTAGATATTTTGATGCATGTTTCATTTGTACTTGTTGCCTTTATTCTTCTTGCTATTTTCAGAATAGCTGTCCTAATTTATAAAAAAATATATGCTTAAAAAACATCAATAATGTCTTTCATTGAACCTTTTTATCTGTTTTATCTTTATTATTAGCTGATCTTTCTAAAACATTCTTAAAAATTAGAAATGCTTTGTGTATTTATTCAAAATAAATGAATAAATATGTTGAGTCATTGACATTATTTAAATATTAAGAACTGGCAGAACTATGCACAAATTCTTCTTGGAAAAGAATAGATAAAAATTAGATTCAAATAGGAAAGATAATGCAAAGGAGACATTCTCTTTACTGAAACAAAAGTGATACATAAAATACTGGAGTTCAATAGAGTGTTAGTATTGATCCAGTTTCTACAAGTAACACTAAGTAAATGCCAACAGAATTATAAAAGTATTCAAAATTAAATATTTTTTGTTTAATGACAATGGTAATATTAGCCACTTCACTACAAGGAGACATTTGGTATCCATAGTCCAGTAGCTCTTATGGCTCTTTCCAGTTCCCTTCCTAACCTTTTATTTGAAGTAGTGTAAAATGTCAACATCTTGATAATATCATTATTTTCTCTTTGAGTTATATGTGCTGTCAATTTTAGTTGTTACTGCTGTTGGCAGTCCTCAAGTGATGTGGTTTCTATTATTTGGTTGAGTTCTCTGTTTGTGATTCTGTATCGGCAGTCCACAATATTAAAAAAAATTATCTTTATCAAGACCCACAGGCATCACTTGCTCAAAGTCAGTTTTAACCATTTGTCTAAGAAAGAGGTTGTTTTCAGCTGACAGTTTAGATATTTCTAAATGGGTTTGGTATCATGCCTGACATCTATATCAAAGTCTTGAAGTGAAGAACTATTTAAGAACATGACAAGTTTTGTAGCAATTTACAGTGTTGGGCAAAACTACCTCTGGTGCAGCCTATTCTATGTACAATTTCCTTTGCTTTACTAACCATTTGTTATAACTAATCCACACAGCCAAGATATTTAAAGTGTTTAATATTTACTAATTCCATATCCTGAATTTGTATGATGGATTCAAGGTAGGTGGCATCACTGCTTTCATATCAAATTCCAGTTCATAGATTCTGTTGTACAATCACTGTTAGGGAATCATATCTCCAGAGTAGGTATGTCATACCAAAATTACTTAAAAGTAGAGAAATCAGGACTAGGTTGAAGTACAAACAGGGATTCTGCTTTACTGAATGAGAATTCAGTAAAAGTTGATCACACTCTAATCTTATAGAAAATGCATTGTCTATATAACAATGTCAGTCATTCATAAATTTCAAAAGTAGAGCTCTACTATTTAGATTCTTAAAGTATTAATAAATTGCCCAATGTTTTGTAAGTTTTAGAAAAATGACTTCAACTTAAGATATATAATAGAAATATTTCATACACTTGACTATAACAATGGCGTTCTTTTGGTGTTGATACAGCTGAAGAATTAGCTTAAATCCTGAATTCAGTCAAGTCAGTGGTTCACCATTATCTGAAACAACTTGGAACAATACCTAAATTTGGAAAAATGTTCCCAACAATTTGACAAAAGGCAGCTGTAAAGCAAGAGTAAATGTCTGTGATTCTCTGCACTCTCAAACAAATCTCATCAATTTTGAACTAATTAGTCTCTGGTGATGAAAAATGGATATTCTAGTAGAATATGAAGTAATCAGACAGTGACTTACTGGAGACAAATAGGTTAACACCCAACTCAAAGGAGAACTTCATCCAAAGAAATTTTTGTGTTTGATGGGATTGTGCTGCTGTTGTCCAATTTGAATTGCTACTAGTCAATGTTGTACTTATAGCAGAAACCTACTGTCAGCATTAATAGGATTTAAACACTACTTTGAAGGAAAAGAGGTCCAATTTAATCATTCACAAAGGGCTGGTGTTCTGTCATTATAAGGCATGTCACTATGCAGCAAAAATCATACTTGAGTCAGTTGCTAGGTCTGTAGCTAGGAAAGTTGGTACACTGTTGTCCGAGACAATTTTTCTTGCCAGTACACCTTTATAAGCCTACCATACTTCCACATATTGAATATTACGGCTGTATATGGCCTGGTGCCTCTGCTATGTATCTAGAGATTCTTGCCAAAATCCCAAGAAGAATTGGCAATGTTATCAGTCCTGATCTGGCATCTCAGCTTTTCTCACTTTTCCTCCACTGTAATGTTTTCTATAAATATTTTCATTTCTCTTTGGTACCTAGGCTTTACGAATTTAAGCACACTACTAGATTGGCAACTTTGTCTCATCATTTTGCAGTTGAAATGGCTAGATGTGACTGTAAGTTCTATGCTAACATTTTCTTCTTTTGAACTTTTTACTTGTGGAAATCTTGGAGCTTCTTGTTTTCTAATCAACTTTGACTTTCAAAAATTTAAATGCAATGAATCCTGTTCTTTTATTGCTCTCTCTCCTTAATGTTTTGTTTTTCTCAAACTCTTTCACTCTCAGTAACTGTTTGTGTCTTCGTGACTTTATCCTTTTGCTTGGGGTGAAAGAATTAAAAAAAAACAAAAGAAGAAATATTTAAAGACATTGAAGAGAAAAACTTCCATACTTTTCTTTATTTTCCACATCTTGCTTCATCTAATTAAAAGCTTTTCTAAAGTTCATGGTCTAATGATTAAATATGTAGAGTTGAAAACTATTGTCTCTTCCTTGTTTTCCTCTAAGCCAAATGACTTTTCCAAAAATATTATAAATTTTATGAACCATTGGAAGGATGTTGTAGATGATAAGAGAACTTATATTAATTAAACAGGTTTAGTTAATCATGGCCATTAAAACAGGCTTATTTCAATGAAGTGAGAGGAAAATTAAATGTCTTTTGTAATGAACATACAACCTTGTACCCCAAGGAAAATCTTTAAATGATTACTTAAATTGTTTCAGACAATATCCATGTAACGATTTCATAAAAACAGTGTCTATATAACAATTATATGAATAACCATTGATAATGCTCAAACCTTATTTTAATATTAAGAAATGTCTATACCAGAAATCTCTTTTACAGTGTTTAATTCTTTGAATTCTTTGTTATCTCGAATTAAAACAGTTGTGCTGCAGGTGTATTGTGATATTTTATCATATCACAGTAACAAAAGACAGGTGAGCACACAGAACATATCCTCGTATTGGTTCAGTTGAGGAAATAATCAGAATGTTTTATCTGAATACTTGAGGATTTCTTTATGTTTCCATACTGTTCCATAGCTAGTTGATGCAATTCTCAACTAACTTGTCCCCCTTTAGGCTGCACCGCACGTTACCTTTGTCAAATCTATTTGGCTAGTATTGTGCTTCAGAGCAGCAGGATATTTCTCGACTTTCAAAATGCTTTCTTCTTAACATTCTCCATTTCAAATTCTAGCCATCATCTTTGGTTACTATGCTTGACATCTCATTTGTCAAGTCAATTCACTCCTCAAGACATTTCAACTGCTCAAGATGTTATTGTATCACAGGTCATTTTATCTTCCATGCTATTATGTCTCAAGATTTTAAGTTCTCTAAGCACAGCACTGAATCACCCAGTTAACATAACTAACTTTCTTAAGTGCAAGGTTTGAAATACTATATTGATACACATAAGAAGGTGACAACCAAAATTTCAATCTTGATAATTGGTGGACAGTTAACATACCTGTACTTTACCTGTATCCACAAAACTTCAAAATAAATTTTAAAAAAGTAAAATAATAAAATAAAATATTAATGGGGTTCCAAGTTTGCCTATTTGTGAGATGCCTGGTTAATATTATTGTTTTCATTGAATCATACAGCATGTTCTAATTTGCAAGTCATTTATACAGTATAAAATAACTACAATTTCACAAGCTGAATCAATCAAATTATTACATTTAAATATCTCTATCTGGTTTCTGTTTCTTTCTCTCTAATATATCTAAGTAGAAGATACAAACTTCTATGTGAATATACAAAATGTGATTAAAGTCAACACATGAAACACAATACTTAAAAACAAAATTAAACTGACACCATAATTAACAAAAAATATATTTTAGAATATTCTTAACTGGAAGTACTCAGATATGAGCAGTTTTATGGAGCAATACCTATGGAAATAAAAATATGACAATGGCCAAATTCAATCTGAGCTGTCTAAAAAAAGGAAATTCTGAAGGAATTGGACAAAATGTGCCTCCAGTCCAATGTACATATGAGATTCCCACATTAAATTAAATTTGGCATACTCAGCAAGTAGCATTTATTAGACATAACAGTTTTATATAATATTCCCACATATATACATATGAACAAACAACAAACTTTACTAAATTAGATTTAATTAGATTTGAGATAGATAGAGAGAGACAGTGTGGACATAGGAATCAATACTGCATAGTGACTGTTTCCATTTCTTGCTTCAATTAAATCTTTAGACCATGTTTGAAGATTGCATAGAGGCATTAAAATGACAATCACCAGGCAGTGTCAATTCTTGTATCCACACTATCTGTAAATAATTTATCTCTGATATTAAACATTCTTTGCCTATAATTATAGCAAATTTTAAACAATATGCATGTGTGTATGATTTGTATATATATATATATATATATATATATATATATATATATATATATATATATATATATTATGGATTAATAATTAGGGGATTTGTTTAATTTCAAAATTCATCATGTTTAGAACTGGAATCCTCAATGCACACACAAGCAGAAAAATGCTGGATGGCCATTTCATCCTTATTTGGGACTCATTAGCAGTGTGCATCCACTACCGACTCTGAGAGTTGAACCGAGAGTGCTCTGATATGATGCAAGATTCATACCATTAGGCCAACCAGCCATGGTTGTGAGGAGGAAGCTCAGTTATTAGACATAATATCACACAGCTCATCCTTCCTGGTGGTGACACTTCTCCAAGCATTCATAACCCAACTATTAATCTATAATATAACCTATGCTGTATCCAGCTTCTAATGCTCTGGATGGAGCAGCTCAGTGAAGGAAGTCATTGCTCTCGGGGGTCAGTCATGTTGTGTTATGAATGTTTTGAGAAGTGTCACAACCAGGAAGTATGAGTTGTTCTATATTATGTCTTTGTTTCTCACCATTGTGGCCCATTGGCCCAATGGTATGATGTTTGCATCATATCGGAGTGGGGTCTGAGTTTGACTCTCAGAGTCGGTAGAGGATGTGCACTGCTGATGAGTCCAAAATAAAGATGAAACGCCCATCCAGTGCTTTTCTGCTTCTGTTTGCATTGAGGATTCCAATTCGGAACATGATGAATTATTATGATATATATATATATATATATATATATATATATATATATGTATGTATGTATATATATATATATATATATATATGTATGTATGTATGTATAATCCTTCTTTCATGCATATTTCATTGAATATGACAGACAAAGTGCTTTGATTTAGTTTTTTATACAATTTCTCATGTGATCTAATATTTTTTTTCTTTTCAGATGATAAATTATATAAAAACTGTCCAATTGTTCTTTTTATCCAAGTGCTTTCAGCTATACATTTAGCCATTTTGAAGGTTGAAATATATTAACTGTTAACAAGAACGAGTTTGTTGTATGTATGTATAAAAAACTAAATCAAAGCACCTTGTCTGTTATATTCAATAAAATGTGCATATATATATATGTATATATATATAAATATATATATATATATATATATATATACATGCACAAAATGTATACATGAATATAGTGAAGATATTAATATAGAAATTTCTCTTTCTCTCTCTCTCTCACTGTGTATATATATATATATACATGAGAAGCATACATATGTATATGCATGAAGATACTGCATTTATTAAGAAATTTAAATAAGTTGCTGAGAGAATCTAATTTAATCTTATACATAAATCTTTGAAAAGATGAAAAATTTTAGAAAAGAAGGTAAATATGCTTCAACTGAAATCTGACTCATTTTGATAAAACATTGGAAAGCAAATGAATGCCGTTTGCCACAGCACATTATCTGAAATTACTTTTATTGATAGATCTATTGATAGATCTATTAAATTATCTATTTACATGAATCATCTAGAGTATATATGCAGATGTAGCATCAATTTAAAATACATATATATGTATCTTTATCCTGATGATCCATTATATATATGATCATATAAGGAGAGATATTTGTGTGTTTCTGTGTGTGTGTGTGTGTGTGTGTGTGTGTGTGTGTGTAATCTCTACACATGCCTATCAAAATTCATTTGTACAAACATGCTGCATGTTTATATACATATCATTCTTATGTGATAATATTTTAGAGAATGAATAAATTCTTATATTATCATTTGTGTTAACATTTCTCTTTTGTAAGTTTCTTGTCAAATAATGTATTTTAATCTTAAGAGCAATAATAGATTAATCAGAGGATTTTAGTTTTGTTAAATATTTTTTAAAAAATGAAATTAATAAAATCTATATATTTGTATTTCCCAGTATTTCTTCCCCAGTATTCATTATAATCAACTTTCTATATTTCCTACATGAGGTTAATAGAATAGTCCATACCTACCTTTCACCCCTCCCCGATAATGCACTTTACACCAATAATCACCTATTAACCAATCAGCATCTTAGTTTCAGCAAACTAGATTTTTCATTGGCTCAGAACTCTAAAACTGTAGCAAGTTTAAGTAAAAATATCTTTTCGCGCCTAATGTTTTTGAGCTGATTTTTAGACCCAAAACTCAATAATTAGAAACGTCTGAATCAATTTGAACCAGTCAGGAATTCACCCTGGAGATTTGCCAAACTAATCCAGGCTAGTCAAAACTTTGACCAACTACACTTTTCCCACACAAATTTCTCTGACTCAACAAACAACATTTCACTCTCCCAGTAACAATTGCTTACAATACTAAAGAAAGTGAAATAACACACTACTAAATAAGTATTCATAAACATTCAAACACCAAAACAACTAAAGGTACACAACTCTTACCAACTTTGGACATTAACTTAAACATATGCATACACACTATTGACTGAACTCTCACAAAAGACATTTTTGTACATGACCAAACACTTTGTTTAATTTCACACACAAACCTTAGTAAGTTTTACACACACTGAAACTTGGCATAAATACACTACATAATTCAATTCAACCATTCACACTTGTCCAACAATATCTGACTTAATTGTGTATGTTAATTTTATATAAATCAATGTTATTGTTAAACTTTTAATTATGTTGTTTTCACTTTGATTTCTCTTGAATGATCTGCCTTCAATATTCCTGTTTCTTAATTTGTTGTGGATGAATGTCTAAGAACACCAACATCACTAACCCTTCTGATAACCTAACCTTCTGATATCTTAAAATACATATGCCAGTCTGCAACAAGATATTGTAACTATTTACACTATTTATATCATTAGAATTGTTATCCTCATCTTTATTGCTATATTCAAAACATATATCACCTGAAGATGGTAGGAGTGTACAACAGCCAAAATATTGTGAATATGACAATAAAGATGATGACAATAATCCTATGGATGTATATATTGTAAATACATTATTATCAAATATTAAAATGGAGACATTATTGCAACTTAGTCTTGACTGAAGATAAAATGACATTGAGTACTTCACTTTTACAACTATATTACCATCTTAAGATTACTGTTAAAGATTTGTCTGAATATATGAAAGAAGAGTTATAAAATAAGTCATGGTGAATAACATTTAATAAAACTTACATTTTAATTATTTTTTCAGAAATGTGTGATATGTCAATTAAAGATTGATCTGATGACAAGTGTGGTTGTTGCTTGGGAGAATAGTGATTTACACTTTGAAATCATTTATTTGGTTTGTTTAATGATATATCAACTCCTTATGGCTCATTTAATAAAGAAATTTAATTTTTTGACAAGTACTGGTAATTTTTTTTGCAAAAATGGTATTTTTTCTTCCTTTTCTAATAATGTATGGTAAATTTTTTTTACTACAAAATTGTATTTTTATACATTCATAATGTTTTGACCCCAGTTTGGGGCTTCATTATTTGCCCATAACTGGGACTCTGACAGGTGCTACCACCTAGGGTCAGGGTGAACCTGGGAACAATAGCAATTAAGAGGTGGTTCCACGCCCCTCAAAACCTCCTAATCAGAGGCCTTACTACCGGATGTAGTTTATTGTGATACCCAGGATGAGAAATCATTTGTTTTCATTATAAAGCACCCATCTCTGATAAATACAATTGTAAAAAGATGACTTGAGAGATGTAGTGATCTCATTAAAATACTAATAATTTGAAATGAAATAGGAAACAAAGACGAATGCAATTCCTCCAAAGAAACTTATCAGGTACCAGAAAATGTTGACTGTATCTCAAATATGAATAAAAAAGAAAACTTATTGAATCATAATGTTACTTAGATTTTATCTATATTGGTTTGTTTTGTCATTTTGTAACTCAGGAAGGAAAGGGGAAGTCTACATTCTTGTGAAAGTTTTAGGGTTTAAAGGAAAAAAAGATAGAATTATTATCTTAAAGGATACAGTATGGAAATCTTACAGCCTATTTTCTACACTTTCTTGCATTTTTTCATAAGCAAATTTATTTCTAAGTTACTTTCAAAGAGTGATTTACAATGTGTATGTCTTTTAAGGTCAAATATGCTATCTGATTTTCTGACATGGAAAGAAAAAGATTATCATAATGGAAAGAATATTGTTTTATTAAAAAAAAAAAAACTACCAGGAAAAAAAAAGACTCGCCATGGGAATTTCCTGTCTTATCTCAAATCCCATGATATCTAATAAATAAATAATATCTTAAATAAAGATATATAATAAATAAAGCTTTTTTGTTCCTTTTGTAAATATATATTTCTTCTGTTGTTCTCACTGGTTAGAATATGCCTACAGATAATATTACTACTACATCAAATATCATGTCTTTTTGCTTTCTGTTAATAAAATCATGGCCAAATGATGTGTTTTGCTTGATTTTTTATACAAGAAATATTTTTCAACATAATCTCCTCCTTTGTTAATGAACTTAACCAAACACTTTTGCTTTAATTATTAATCCAACTTTTTACTGAAGAAGGCATGCACTGTTCTCCAATGCAAAATATTTCATATTAGGATTTATCAAAATGATATCATTCTCTTACACTTTATCCATAATATTATATGACTGTAACTGTGAAGTCATGTAATATTAGCTGGTTGGTGTTGCTTCAAAAATTCAAAATATTAATTCAATATGACAATCAATATAACAATTGTATAAAGTTGTAGAATTACAACTATTTCAAGTGAAAACGCCAGTTCCAATTTAATCAACAAAGTTAAGCAATGTTGAGTCTGGTCACTACCTAGATGGGTGACCACTTGAGAATACTAGGTGCTGTCAGCTTGAATGCGCAGGTGGTTTGATGGATGACAGTTTGGAATAAGAAATCAGTGAGCTGAGTTCAAATTCCAGTTGAGTTTGTTATATTAACTTATGCGCAGATACTCTTGGGAAAGGTATGAATCCATTTCTTCTCTCCCCCCAGATATAGGTTAAATAGCAGGACAGAATGTTTCCTATAGTCTTGACTGGTAGCCAGTCTGACACAAAAGGTAACATCAACATCCTGTGGGCATTCTTCTGCCAAGTCAATCATGAATAGAAAAGAGAGATGAATGCCCAAGCATGCATCATTCATGGCACCAAAGGAAGGATACAAATATAAAGTTATTTTATGATGATAAGCACAAAAATTCAACTACACCTCAAAATAAAGCCAGGATTTTTATCATAATAAAAATAGAAAGAAAGCAAAGAAAATTACAAAGTTTACTCAGAACAGAACAAATATTTACACTGATCAATAATACAACAATTATAAAACAATATTCGTTAATATGATCATAAACTCAATGTAAAAATGGGTGTGAAACATTTTAACTCATAGAATACTTGCAGTTTCATCCAAAGTAATTGAAAGAATGCATCACAGGCTTTAAACTGAAAAAAGATATTCAAATATCTTTCTTTATAAAAAGCAAGGATTTTGACTAAATTGTTTTCCCCATGGACTTTTGTACTTATATTAAAAAGTAATGAAGATTTTAATAAGATATTTTCTGCTAGATTCAGCTGGGTTGCTGGGAGTGATGATAAGTTACTTGATATGCATGTGGACGAAAAGTTTTATTATAAAAAAAATGATTAAAAATAAAAGAAAAAAAAAACAAATAGGGAAATGATTAGAAATAAATAAATATATTGTAAAAATGTTTAAAAGAAAGAAAACAAGAAGGAAAAAATAGAAATGCTTTTAAATAAATAAGCTTTATTATAAAAATGATTAAAAAAAGAAACAAAGAAAGAAATGATTTGAAATACATAAATAAAAAAGGTATATTATAACAAATTTTTAAAAAAATGTTTTGAAATGAATAAGTTTTATTATAAAAATGATTGAAAGAAAGAAAGAAATGATTTAATAGGAATAAGTTTTATTATAAAAAAGATAGAAAGAAAGAGAAATACTTTGAAGGAAATTAATTTCCTCATTTCAGCACACTGAGTAAAAAATATAAATTCAAAAGATAAATATTGAATGTGAAAGATGAAAAGCAGGAAAATCAAATGAAAAAACAAAATGAAATAATATTTTTCATTTCTATTTTATTGTTTAAAAAATGAAACAAGGGGACAGGGAGAGTTTTCATAGAAACCAAATGATCAATTTTTTTCATTTCAGATAAATTTCATAGAAATGATGACTGACATCAACATATTAATATAAAACTTAAAGCTACCTCCTTTGCCTATTTGTGCATATATGTGAATATACATGTGTGTGTGTATATGTATGTATATATAGATATTTGCCAGTATAAGCAATATATTTCAAAATAATTACTTTCATAAATGCCTATATATATGTTATGTATGTAATATACATATATATATATATATATATATATATATATATATATATATATATATAGATGTGTGTGTATGTATGATTAAACAATATAATATTCATATACAATATATTGACCTATACATTTATTTTTGTATTTTTAAAAAGTATATTACTATTCTTGATCAATATCTTTGTTTAATAGAATATATAAGAAGTAATTTTAGCTGAATCATTATCTATTGAAGTGCATATAAAACAAAACAGTGTGTATATGCTACATTATTTTTATTATAATAAAAATGATTGGTTGAATTAATTCTGGCTTATACATTAGTTCTGTATCTTTTACCATGTAAAAATAAACTAGTTTAATGATAGAGACATTTTTATGTGCTTACATATATATATAGAGAGAGAGAGGGGGAGAGGGGAGGGGGAGAGTGAGAGGAGGGAGAAAGAGAATGATAGAAAGATACACAAAAACATACACACACACACCAATGTGTTTCTGGATATGCCTTTTTATACAATGATCTATTAGTCTGTCCATGATTGATGATTGTGTTTGTAAATTTTTTCAATATCTCCTAACTGTTTATGTATGCAAAGCTTTAAGTACACACATTATTATATAATGTACTTGTATGAATATTTTAAGTTCATTGTTGGAAGAAAATAATAAATGAGCCACAAATTTAATTTGCTTTTGGTTAAAGTTCACCAAGGATTTGCATTTGAAAAGACAAATAAATTTATGAATGCTTTTTACTCTTTAGAAAACACTAGACTGGAATATAAGGTTCTTGTTAAAAAACAAGCATTGTTCAGCATTTCTTTTAGTGATGAAGATGATTTGAAATCAAGTAATTAGAATTTAAATTGATGCTATGGCCTTGAACTTTTCCCAACTATTTCAGACTGTTTTGCAGATTATTGATCAGTCCTTCATTTCTGTAGTCTTTTAATCTTGTGTTGAAAGATATTAAGTTAGTCTGTAGTTCTGCTTGTAAGTGAGTAATTTGGTATTTTGTTTCATAAAGCATTGACTTGGAGTTTGTTCCAAACAAGGATTTGGAAATGTTCTCTTTTGATTTTACAATTTTAGTTGACATTTTAATTGTAATAGCCAATGACTGTATGCATATAACAGAGCTGTGATTATAAATCTGATTAAATGGACTCAACTTATTTTCTCTTCTCATACATTATCTTATAAAGAACTCCATAACATTCATTAAAGAAATGCCATCTTATGTTGTTTATAAACAGATAAATCAAACTTGAAAGAAAACTGAAAATTATGATGATGGCAAAAATAGAAAAAAGTACAATAAAATGATTTTATCATAACCAAATGTATCAGAATTACAAACATGATAAAACAACTGTCAGAAGTATTTGGTACACATAACCAGTTGCGGATTTTTAGTAATGGTGACATTAACCGTTTCCATACAGAAAATATTCAGTATTCTTTGATTGATTAATTAGTATTACTGATAGATTAAATTTATAAAATCTTTTTCTTAAAACAGTTTTTCAGTAAAATACACTTCTCAAATCCACTCATTTTTTCTATTATTGATTGGAGTTTCCTTCCTAACTTTTTGTTTAAAGTAGTGTGGTAAATCAACATCATGATTACATCATTTTTCCTTCCAGTTACATATGCTACCCATTTGTGTTGTTACTGCTATTGAAAGTGTTCCAGTAATGTTTTTTGGTAAAGTTCTGTGTGATTCTGTTTGTGATCAGTCTATAGGATCTGATGAAAGACTGTCTTCTTTAAGATCTAAAAGATTCATTTACTTGAAGCCATTTTTAATCATTGATCCCGAGAAAACAATTGTATATAGATGATGATTTAGACATTTCTGAACAAGTTGGATATCATTAAAAAAATTTTTAAAACCGTCTTAAGTCTAACAATCAAAGGCCCACAATATTAGTGTCATCTACAATTTCTCTTGGTTTTTGGAAGATTATGTACCCAATGATGCACAAATGTTTAATTTGTTTGATAAGGCATGAGTTACAAATGAAAAGTTTTGGACAGGATGGTACTTAATACAATATCCTGTAACTTGCTACTTAACCTTTTAGTGTTATTGATAATCAGAAACAGCTAAGCAGTAGAATTATATACCAAATTCTTGTTACTATGCATATATAATGTTAAGTGGAAAAGGCTTCAATTTTTTTTATCTTGTAATTCTCTATTACATATTCTTAAAATATTTTGACAAGATGCATTGCAATATATAGTAAATGATGATTTCACTGGATGAAATACCAAATTAATTTTAATTCTAATAGCTTTATTTATGGTATACAGTAATATTATCAATAGAAATCAACAAAATTGAGGAGCACTATAAAAAGAAAGCATATCCAACTATTCATATATAAATTATAGTGATGGGACGATACCAATATTTTTACTAATTCCAATACAATTTCTGATACTGTTCTAAATTTTTTATTGCAATACAATACCCGATTCCAATTCCAATAGCTACAATGATTAAAATTCATTATTTTCAGGCCCTACAGTTAGCTTGGGAAACTTAATGAACAAAGTACCTTTATTAATAAAACATTTAGTAGAAAAATGAATACAAAAGCTTATGAAATAAAGTTAGATATCCTTTTTATTTAAAAAATTGGGTCATAGTTTAAACAATAAGGAGAAAAATTTCTTTAAGTACATCACTTAAGTAACTAGTTATATTGAAAATCCTAAAATTCTTAAATTATAATATAAGAACATTATCATCTCTCCTGTTTCATTTTTCAGACGATTTCTTTTTTGTTAGTAAATGTTACCTCCAATACTAAATAACCGTTCACTTTCAACGGAAGAGGGAAGTGCTGATAGATATTTTCTGGCTAAAAGTGCCATGATGGGAAATTCATTTTTATTTGAATTCAACCACTGAAAAACATTATCATCACTTTTTATATTTTTTAATGCAGTATAAAGGGTGATTGAAAAGAAATTCCCTATTTGATGTAATTCCCACTAAAGGAAATATAAACACCTACCACTAGCTTTATATGATCCTTTGGATTAATTGTTGATCAAAACTCCTAATTTTATTTTTAATTTCCACTTAAGAATAACTGAAAATTTGAATTTTAAAATAAAATTATATAAGATTCAAAATTTTTTTCTAGATTTTTAAAAACAGACATCCCTTTTTTTTTTTTTTATAAATTAAAAAATATAATAAAAATTGTGTTAAAAGAAAGCCTGGCAGAACAACAACATGAATTTATTTTGTGTTTATATTACATAATTTTGATTATAATTATTAAATTAATAATTTATAATATTAAATGAGTGAATTAACAATGTTTAAAAAGAAATTAAAAATAAAAATTTTATTTTGAACTGAAACAGACTTTAAAGTAGTGAACTTTATGGAAAGTTCGGGAACTGAGTAGAAACTTGCACATTTTCATTTTTTTTTTTAACACAATTAAAATAAATTTACATCATACTTAGGTATTATTATGATCAATAGATTTTAGTTTTACTGATAGTTTAAAATCAATAAATATTTATATCTTTTCATCATTAGTACCAGGAATGGAAAATTATGTTTCAAAAAAAAAAAAAAATCATTTTTGGAATTGAAAATTAAGTTAAAAATTCTCCGATTCCAATGCTGATTCCCCAAAAAGTTCTAATATTTCTGATTCTCAGTTCTTATTAATCATCCTATCACTAATAAATTATACACAATGTATTATGGTACATTATACACAAGAAGAAATTATTTACAATAGAATGAAGGAAATAGTTTTATTTACAGAACATTCATTAACTATACAGGAATAAATCATTTACAATACAACAAAGAAAACTTATTTTGTCAATTCTTCATTTATATAAGGTATTTGTCGATTTTAAGTGGCATACATAGTGGATGAGGTTTTGCTCTTAATATAGCAACAAAATGGAAGAAGCAGGCTACATAAGAGGCAGGCTGAGGATAAATGAGTTACTGTAGCCAGGTATGAATGAAAACAAAAGTATGGTATCTAAATCTTTGATTCAAATTTTTATGGTAAGAGGTTTTTCTCACCATTTTGGAGTAGGTAGCTTTGTACAAAAATAAATTTGGAGTATTAGCATACACATGCAGAAAAAAGGAAATTGATTTCATGTAAATATATCAAAATATATATAGCATGAAGAAATGTGTATAAACCATATGTAAATGTTTCTTCTCTGAACTTGATATAATTTTTACTTGCATACATGCGTGTGTATGTGTGTAAATATATGTATTCAATTCAGATCAATACTTTTGTCTCATTTTTGGGAAACATTAGCAAAAAATATCCACAGCCTTTTCATCCCTAACTCATCAGATATTCATGAAAGACCTCCTTTCTCATTCTAATGTCTTTTGATATTAATTTGAAGAAAATTCTATTGTGTTTTATCTGCTTTTGATTCACCCTGTTTATTTTTTTATCTGATTTTCTTGCCCCACAAAAAACACAAAACAAACAATTACTTGATTCACAGTGGGAATGACAGAAAAGCAGATTTTTTTCTACAGATTTTGGGTGATATATAAACATCATTATTTCAATTACTGCAAGATCTTTTGCTGTTAGTGTATATATATATATATATATATATATATATATATATATATATATATATATATATATATATATATATATATATATATATATATATATATAAAATATATATATATATATACGTACATTATGAAATGACAAAGTCTGACAATAATTTAAGACATTGTTTCTATGTTTATACGTTCTTTTTATAGATAAAAATATTTAAGTACATGCTCTGTTTATAATAAACAGTATTAACAACATTTACTGGCCTGAATGTCTGAGAAATTTTCATAGAAAATATGCATCCTCCAATAGGAATTGAACCTATATCCTATACAGAACCATCATATAGACTGATGTGCCTCAACCAATTGGGCCACAGAGGAGCGTTCGGTTAGCAAGGTCAATTTACTGTTTTTAAACATAATTCTCCATGATTTTCTCTCATTCATTCATATCTGCTCAATGTGTATCCAAATGTAAACAAATGACATCATACATTATGAAATAAACAAAGTCCGACAATTATTTAAATGTTGTTAATACTGTTTATTATAAATAGAGCATTTACTTAAATATTTGTATCTATAAAAAGAACATATAAACATTAAAAAAATGTTTTAAATGTCTTTTATTTATATATATATATATATATATATATATATATATATATATATATAATCAACAACAAAATTATTTGTAAACCCATCAATTTTGAATCTAATGTCCATATGATGCAAGGTTTTTACATGTTAATATGCACAAAAATAGGAATATAAAACTCTATTTGCAGAACAAAAGGTTAAATACAAATTGGACAGGCAAATTATGCAAAATAGGAAATGACAAAATTATTCATATAGTATGAAAAATAGAAAAGAATTGAAAAGTTTTCACAATATTAATAGTCATTAGTATGGCTTCTCATCTTTATAACTTGCTGCAATCCTTTTCTAAAGTTTTTGATGAGATTTGAATGAGTCTTTTCTGGGATTTTCTTCAATTCTTCAATGGTTACACATTCTAATTCCTGAAGGTTTTTTGGTGACCAACCATTTATTCAAACTTTCAATTCTTCCCATAGATTTTCTATAGGATTCAAGTCAGAACTCATTGAAGGCCATGGTAGAATTGTAATCTTCTTTGTCTAAAGCCACACAGCCACTGATTTAGACGTATGTTTGGGATCATTATCTTGCTGGAAAGTAAATCACCAACTTAGATGAAGATTTTGCGCTGATAGTTGTAGATTTCATCCAGAGTTTTTATATAGTCTGCAGATTTCAGTCCCCCTTGAGCTAAAACAACCCCAAAACATCATCAAGCCACCTCCATGTTTTAATGTTGCCACTGTGTTCTTTGGGAGGAAAACCTCACCTTTCTTGCACCAAATCTTCTGTAGATCATTATGTCCAAAAAGCTCAATTTTTATTTCATCACTCCATAGTGCTTGTTCCCAAGAGCAATTTTTTTGTCTAAGAACATTTTGGCAAAATTAAAACAAGCAACAATGTGATATTGTTGTAAAGAGAAGTTTACTATTTAAGCAATGTTTTATTGTGTGAGTACTTATGCTGATATCCATCATATCCAAACTGTTGGTGATATCTTTCAAAACAAATCTTGGGTTTATATTAACCTCACAACACAGTTTTTGTGCAGTTCTCGGTAACAATTTGGGTTTTCTTCTATGCCCAGGCAAATTCTCTGTCGTACCAGACTGTTTAAACTTCTTTTTAACAGCCTGTACCATAGATCTAGGGATAGCTAACTGGTTTGAAATAGTACTGCAACTATTTCCTGACTTGTAAAAGTCAATAATTCTCTGTCTCAAGTCAACGCTAAGCTCCTTTGTCTTCCCCTTCATGTTGTTAATGTAAAATTAACAATGGTGACACTCTATGCACCACATGATGTTCTTTGATGGAATTATCCCAAATATCCTACTCAATAAATAGTCTAGAAGGCAAGAAGGAAACAGTTGGTTGGTAGGGAGTGAAATAATTATTTTTTCAATAAAAAAGATATAATGTTCAAAAATTGATATAATATGATTTTCTATAATTTTTTTATATTCTATCTCACTTTAAAGATGAACCTAACCTGAAAATTATAGACTGTTCCCATTTTTGTAAGGTCGCAAACACAGAAAATCAGCAGGTGATGAAATACTTATTTTCCCCACTGTATATATAGGATGGGACTCTGTACAGAAATGTTTCTGTTCTTTTCAACATCTCAAGAACCAGTTGTGTGGTTTTGTTGTAACTTGGCAAATAGTTGGAGAGGACTTTACTATGTACCCACATGGAGTTGCCATTGAGATGTTATAGAGTGAATCTGTATTTTGTGTGATTATTGTATTCATAGTGAATAGGCATCAAGTTTAGCTTGAAACTTGGAGAGTCTTCTGAAAAAGAAAAAAAAACCGATTGAAATGATTTTGTGGGGAGGTTGATTCAAAGAGTGAAGCCAAGGAAAAAAAAACTTTGGTACTGCTGTTTCAAATCTGCCCAGGAATCTGTTGAAAGCAATCCACATACTGGAACGCTTTCAACAAAAGAAACACATAAGCCTATTAAATTTGCACAGGATGCAATCAAAGGAATTGGAAAGTGACAAATTAGAGGATCCGAAATTCCAGGGGCAATTCCTGCAATTTTGGATATTTCGGCTGCCCATTCTTCATGTTTCAAGAAGTAGTTTTTTTGCAAAATTTTACATCATTCCAGTATGTCATCTCTTTTCACTTTATTACCTACAGTCTGGATTTGGCTTCCTGTAAATTCTAGCTTTTCACAAAGCTGAAATCACCATTGAAAAAGGCATTTTCAGATATAAATGAAATTAACAAAAATACAATGAGGTAGCTTATAGTGATACCTAAAGTAGACATTTTTTTTTTCAGACAGTTTTGAAAAGTAGAAAGGACAATGTTATACGTGTATGGCATCCCTACAGATGTCATCCTCATATTTTGTCAGTGAAAGGTTGCAATATGTTGCAAAATAATTTTGTATTTGGTGGGATTTTTATATTTTTCTGTAAGTATATGTGTGTGTTGGGAAAGTCTGTGGTTGTCAACTTTGTGTGGGTTGGTGAAACAAATTAAGATATTGTAATAATCTCGTTTTGGTAAGATTTTTTTTTAATCATTTCATCTCAAGCAAGGTGGGAGTGCCACTAGTACACAAAAAAGTAAGGAAGTGAAAGTAAGGGAAAAACTGGTAATAGGGGGGGATTGAGGAAAGAATAAAAAAGAACAGAGGATAAAAAGAAGAACAGGGATCAAGGCATTAGAAGATGTTGATTGACATTACATTTAAATTTTTGAAGATTATAGTTGTCTGGGAAGCAAGTAAGAGGAAGAGAGTTCCACTGTCAACAAGTGCAAGAGAAGAAACTGTTGAAGTCGAAGAGGCGGTTACATTTAATTGTTTTGACAGTAAAAGGATGGGACTGAGATGCCAGCCTAATAGCACACTTAAATTCATGCAATCAGGGCACCAATGAAAATAGCTTGTTAGAGAAGATGCCATGAAAACATTTATAGAAAAGACAGAGGGATGCCACATTACATTGGTGAGAAATTGACTGGAGTCAAGACCCCAAGTCAGGACTGATCATATTATATATCCACCTTTGGATTTTGTCAAGAACCTCAAAATGAACAGTGGAGGCACCAGACCATATATAGCAACAGTATTCCATGCATGGACAAATAGTAGATTTATAGATGTGAAGGATGGACTCAGACAAGAAAAACCTTCTGGCGCGACACAGAGAACCAACTTTCCCCATGGTAGATGCAGCGATTGATTCAATGTTGTTGTTTCAGCTCAGATCAGTGGAAAACATGAGACCAAGAAGGAGCTCTCATGGAGTTGAGCATCAGTCATTCTTATAGGAGTCAGTGAAGTTACTCTTTGGTGAGTAAATGACAGCAGTTTTGTTTTGGATGCATTAAAATTCATAAGTCATTTCCTGCCCCAGTCAACCACCAACAGCTAGGTTAACTTTGTCAGCAATGCCGGATTTACTATTGAGACAGTAGTAAATGATAGTGTCACCAGTGTAGATGCCTACTTGAAAACTCATGATGCCAGGAAGATCATTGATGAAGATCAGAAACAGTGTAGGACCAAGGATAGATCCTTGAGGAACACCAGCATTCGCATGAAAGGAACTGGAAGAGAACCCATTCAGGACAATCCTTATTTCACAGTTAGACAGGAAGTACAGAAGAAATATGTGATTCTTATGGACTTAGTGGCTGAGCAAGCAGGTAAGAACCAAGGAGATGAGTGCAATTTAACTTGGTATTTTCTTGCCGGGTTGAAAACATTGATGCTAGGTTGAAAGCCTTGATGCTGGCTTTTATCCAGAAGATTCAGATGAACATTTTTGTACAGGATGATTAAAAACTATATTCCAAGGGACGTCATGAAGGAAATCATAGAACAAGTCCCAGTCTGTGCATTGATAACAGGAAGATATTCAGTTAGTGGGAGGTTCATGGCTGGAGGTGGAGTAGAAGAAGATGTTGACAGTCACCACAGCATGATCAGAGTTGCTAAGAGGGCAGAGCTGCATAGCACAACAAGAATCAGGGTAAGACAGAGAACAAGAAGGAAAACATTATCATCTGTGTTACTGGGGAAATGTGTAGGAAAGTCAACCACATGAGGGATTGAGTGATTGAAAAGTTAAGGGTTTGGATACCAGCAACGTTAGTTACAGAATGTTTAAGCTATATGGTATGGTGGGCATTAAAATCACCATATATAAGGAGACTTATCAAAGAGGAACGATTCCACACTAAGTTGGTATGAATACTACAGATGTTGAAGAAGGAAATGTTAAAGGGTTTAGGTGATGATTCTGAGCTTGTTTAGGTTTATGTTTTTGGTTCCTTATGGTCATGTTGAGTTACGTTGGTAAGGAAAATGCCTAAAGTAATAGAAGCAGTCGGTCATAAAATGTGGTATGGCACAGACTGCAACATAATGTGGCCTTGGGGTTGACCACTGGAGGTGCATGCAGGGACACACATCCATGCGCAACATGGTACTGCAAGCACCCCAATATTATGCAACTGTTGATCGGAGCAACCTCTCAAAATGCTACACAAAAAGAAAAGGATACCTAAACAGGAAACAAGGAATGAGCCTTTACTCCTGTTCAAAAGAAGGGGGAGGAGTATAACCGGGCGATAGGAAAGCCTAAAAAACACAAGAAACAGACAAAAACAAATAACAAACAAAGACAACAACAACAGCGATGATGGGCTTGGAAAGACAACTGGAGAGCCAACCTGGGCTTGGAGCTATGGCACGAGCTATGTATGTATAGATCACTCATGGGCTAAAGGGTCTAAAAGACACATTGGGAGGAGAGGGTAAAGGGGGATGGTTGAGCATTCACTACACCTGCCCATATGGATTGTTATAAATGGATAGAGGAGAAGCATATGAGTCGGAAGGGGGGGGGCTATGGAAAGGGAATCTGAAAGGTAAATATAAAGTTTTAACTTAGTTAAAGTCCAACATTCACGTCTTGTAGAAGAGATCAAACGCATGTGAGACATGAGTAAAAAATAATGTCCAATGTTGTATGAACCTGAAAAATCACCAAAGATATAGTATTCAAAGTTTTCAAATAGTAAATGGGGTAAAATAAAATCAATAACAAAAATAGGAAAGAAATCTTAGTAATGAGGAAAATAGAGCGAGAGACAAAGAGATGGACAGAGAGAAAATACAATAAAATTAATACAGAATGAAATTCAAAGAGATATATACAAGATTTAACACATGTATTTTTGAAAAAGGGAAATTTGTAAAATCCTCATTATTTTAGATATAGATTCATGAATAATGGATCTGTAGAAAAATGGTGGATATGATGTAATGTTTTAAGTGAGTGCTTATAGGCTGGTAGTAATGGTAGGAATATATTTTCAAAATATTTTCTCCTTAAAGGGTTATGTTCTCTTTTAATTAAAATGGCATTAGTGAAATATATATATATATATATATATATATATATATATAATAGAGAGAGTCCATCATATATACATATATATATATATATATATATATATATATATATATATATATATAAATATATAAACACTTCTGATCCAAAAATTTAAGAATACTTGAGTAGGAGAATAAGATGGGTTGTTGTGAAAGCCAGTGAACTTTCTTTAAGTCAAATTAAGGCAGCCACAGATGCTGATTGCAGTCCAGTAACCATCAGATGACACTTACGACAAAAAGGCATGGTAAATAAAAAGCACAAACAAATTCCTCGGCTGCTTCCACGTCACAAAGTGAACCGTTTATGGTCTGGTCATGAATACCAAACATGGGACATTGAGAAGTGGAAGAAAGTCCTGTTTTCTGATAAGAAAAAATTCAATGTAGATGGTCCTGATGGCTTCCAACTATATTGGCATAACAAAAACATGCCTCCTGAAATTTTCTCCACACATCATAGTGGTGGAGGGTCCCTAATGGTATGGGGTGCCTTTTCTTACAGATGGAGCACCAGGTGGTGCAGGGTCGTCAAACAGTGGCTGGTTATGTTAGCATGCTACAAAAAGCATCGTTTGTGACAGAGGGCCATTGTTTGTATGGGGATGGATGGTATTTCCAACAGGATAATGCTGCAATCCATGCTGCATGCCGGACCTTGACCTTTCTACAAAAATTGTGGTCCATCTCTTGAGACATCCTGCATGCTCACCGGACTTGAACCCAATTGAAAATGTTTGGGGATGGATGGCAAGAGATGTTTATCAAAATGGCAAACAATATTCAACAAAAATGAAGTTTGTGAAGTTATCTTCAGAAGCTGGAGCAATATTCTTGCAGCTTAATGGAAACACTAATTTCTAGCATGCCCCAAAGAATTTTTGAAGTCATCAAAACCAGGGGAGATAGAACTCATTATTAAATTTGGGTGTTGAATGTTTTTGTACACTTTTCGTAGAATTTTTGTCTCTGGTCTTATAATTTTGATAAAGTGTAAAACGCCTCCTTTTATAAATATGTCAATTTCACAATAAAATGTTCAGATTATAATTTTTTGTCTATATATCCTTTTAGATTATAAAATTAGTAACCTTAAGTAAGAAATGTTTAAAATTTTTCCCTGAAAAGCAGTCTTTTTAAAAAAATTTTCAAGGGATCTTAATTTTTGGATCAGGAGTGTATATAGTTCAAGTAATAAATCCATTGGTATATAATCCAGGTGGATCCTAGTAATATCAGATATTAAAACTGATCCACAGGGAACTCAATTATAACAGAGCATATATTTTATACACCAAAAAATCCAAAATTACCACATGTCGGTATAGTCTATTTCAAATTAGCACTGCTATATACCAGCTATCTTCAGCATAAGACTGTCTGGAAACCATTCTAGACAGTTTTGGATTTTTTGCTGTATAATATACACACATATATATATATACATATATATATATATATATATATACACACACACACACACACGCACACACACACACACACTTTTTTTTGTCTGAAATATTTATAGCTTTTTACTGTATAGTTATTTCCCTTGCACAACCTGCCGGTAGTGTTTTTGTTATGACAATACCAGATTGTTTGAATGAATAATGCAAAAAAAAAATCATCTGAAATCTAGAAAAGACCAAAAGCAACAACAAAAAAAGGGAAGGAATAGGAATACCTGTGTTGATGCACACATATTTAAGAAATGGATAAATTGTAATAATTGACAAAATATATTTAAAGACTCACATGTCTAATAAAGAATTAACAAAATATATAAATTTTTATGAAATGGCTAAATCAGGAGGTGCTGAATAATTCTTGGTCTGATCAAGAAGGGATTTGCAAAAATGCTTGGTCATGAATGTCAGATTTTGGAAAGGGAGTCAAGCCAAGAACTTTTCAGCATGTTTTCATATATAGTTGTTATCTTCTTATTTTGCTTCTATATATGGTCATATAAGTGAGCAGAAAATGTCATATAAGTAAGTAGAAAATGTCATATAACTGAGCAGAAAATGTTGTATAATTGAGCTGAAATATCAATCTATAATCTAGTTAACTTTTCACACTATCAAAAACAAAATGTTTGGAAACAAACTCCTATCAAAGTCTAATTTCCTGAAAAATTTTATAAATTTCATCTGATAATAACACAAACTGTTTAGTCAATGTATAGTAAATATTTCCTGTATGGCTAATTTCACTATTGCTATAATGCTCTGAGGATGATACAGGTATATATCTATATATTAACAAAATTACCCAAAACTCTTGTTTGTTAATTAAATATTGATTTCCTTCAAACAGCGTTTAGTAGTTATTTTTTCAAAATACACACACAAACAAGTGAATAATTTCACTTGTATGTATGTTTCTTTGTATAATACATACACATTATGATAGAAACTTTAAAAGTATTTTAAAAAATAACATCTAGTTTTCCTCTGATCTTAATGGCCAGAATTATTATTGAAAGTCTGTCAGTTCTGTGCCATGCGGGATACATGCTTAGGCGATCATGTATCTTTCGATACATGACTGATGAGGCAGATTTTTTCCCGCAGTAGGTTACCATTTCTTTCTGCAGTAGACCAGGCTATAGAACCCGGTCTATCTTGCTATTTACCCATAGCTGAGGGGAGAAGAAGAGAATTCATACCTTTCCCAAGGGTATTAGCACATTAGTAAATGTAATGGATTTGGCTGGAATTTGAATTTGGCTCTCTGATTCCTCAAAATCTGAGGCATGGTGGAGTAATGGCTAGCAGTAATGGATATAAAATGTTTAAGAGCTGAGATGCAGGACAGTAGAATCGTTATAACCAGAAGAAAAATAATCACTTTTATAGTTTGATTCCAAAGGTTATTAATTTTAAAACTGGAGGGAAAGTACAGGGTTAGATTGTTTATTTTGTTAGTAAAATTTCAGTTTGATTTACAGTGAAATGAGGCAATGTACACCATAAAAAGTCTCAAATATTTAATAGTGATGTGTGTTAAAACCAAAACTGAATCACCTGCCAATCAATTTCAATCCTTCAGTTTTTGCTAGATTCTGACTTTTCTCCTTGTTCCTCATATAAATTGATAAATGACAGATAATGTTTCCACTGCTTGGCAATGTTTGAACAGCTTTCATTAATTTTGACAGTTAATTTCCTTTAACATTTCTATAGTGTTCTTCTGCTTTTTGTGTTTTCTCTGCTCTTGAGATGCTCTTCTTCATTTCTGACTAAAGTGTCTTTTCCTTTATTGAACATTGTGTAACGCACTTCATGTTGGCAGCTAGCACCAATCTGTAAACCTAAACTAAGAAAATTGAAACAAGAAGTCAAGCAAAGGTAAAATAATAAATTACAAAGAATTACTATATATATATATATATATATATATATATATATATACAAAAGAATATATTAAAATCTTACTACTAAATTTCACTAGTTTTTTTTATCTCATTTTTGTTTTTGTTCTTATTATCACACTTAGATCAGGTCTACAACTATTACATAGGCAGCATAGACCAGAAATAAAAAAGTAAACTTTGATAGAATTTGAACCTGCATTCTTAGAATTTAATGATTTGGCTATAAAGACTTGTAAATTTAGTCATACAGCTACATTTTTCCTTGACCAATTTTCCACAGACCTTATTGTTTAAATACGCAAGCATCCATCCATACTGAGAATACCATGGACAAAGCATGTGAAAAATGAAGAAGTTTTACAGAAATGGAAATGAAAAGGTCACATACTTAGAATCAGAAAGAGACAGTTGAAATTTCTGGGACACATAAGGAAAGATGACCTGGAGAATTTGACACTCACAGGACATAATGACGCTAAGAGAGACAGAGGGACACAATGACTAATCTATCTAACAAGCTTGTGTAAATGGATTGAAGAGCAGTAAGTGGGAGGGATAGTAAAACGACAAACATTTCTAAGCACTACAAAGATAGGAAGTTGTGAAGAGTCATAATAGCCCACATCCTGAGGGAACTCAGTACATAAAGGAAGTAGTAATCATAAGTCTTTTCTAATGAAAAGCAACAAAAATAGGTTGAAAGAAAAACTAGTCAAAAATGAATAAAATGTTTCATCTAAGAAATGTGGACAATTGTAATGTTAACTTGTCCTAATAATGGCTTAACTGAAAGAACTAAACAAAGAAACATAAATAGTGGTAGGATTTACACCTTGCAATATATCCCATCTCTATTGTATAATTTTGATATATGTTGCCTGGCCTTATTATGACACTGAGCATATAGTTTAAGCCTAATATTACTTGTATAATTCAAAAATTACTGTTGAAATAAGTAGTAGTTTTATCTCCCAAATTATTAACAGTGACTTGACTTTTGAGTTTTAAATAATTATTTTCAACATTTCAGTAAAAGAGAGTTCCAGTAAATATCAATCATTATTAGTCACTGCGACTCTCAGATCATCATTCCATGATCATTGGTAAATAACAGGAATTAGAAATAAAGAATAAACCTCTGGATACAAATTTCTTATCCCTTATCTTTGAGATCTTGTCTTACCATAACAGCTCCTTTACTAATTACACCTAACATATCAGGTGTTTCCTAAACACCTGATATGTTACCACATTTCTTTACATACGCTACTAGTTGTAATACTTTTTTTTTTTATTTTTCATTCGCATGACTTACTAAGGACAGTATGAAGACAATCTGGAGATTGCACTAAAAAGCAACTGAAATTATGAAGGAAATTTCAGTTAAATTAATAACAGTTTATCTAAGAACTTCAATTACATTTATTTTAATTTTTTTTTTCTGGTCAGTCTACTTGCCCAAAATGTGATCATTAAATATATTCACAATTCATTCATTTTACTTATGTTGGAGTTTACCTTTTTGCTGGTTGCTTAACCATTTTCAGGATTTACGGTTTGTTTCTGTTGTGTTTGTTGATTTTAAAGATAAATTTTAACATCATTATGGTGACCTCAGTGCACTGCAACATCAAACTCTTTGATATAATGGTTTTTAAAATGCTGTAGTCAATTCACAATCACAAAGCTTTGATAAAAATGGACAAAATATAAAATCTGTTTTACAATAACGAAAAGCACCCAAACCACAACAAATGAAACAACCCTTAACAATTTAATTTGCATACACATAGCTTAAACCAACCCCAATAAATATATAACATTTGTGATTTATGATAAAGATATGAAAATCTCTAACCTCATCTCTTCAAATAACTGCTGCCAACAAATATCTTCCAAACCAAAGATCAATGTCATACATAAATTTTCTTGCTCTTTGGGAAAAATTATTCCCTTTACTAAACAAGTTGCTTATTTGCATAGTGTGGTCATATCACGAACTCACTGTCTCAATATCTCATTTGCTGCTCATTCAATCAATACACTATGATCATCTATATTCATAAACGCATACAACATAGTACTATGCACCACACTAACTTCATACACAGATAAATAAGATCAACAGTACCTATGACCTATATCAAATTGACAGTATCAAAAGCTGCAAAGTCTAAGAAACCTGCTCAATCAAAATAAAAAATCTTTAGGTCGATAATTTTTTTCCAGCTTTGGCACCAGGTACTGAATATATTCAACAATAATTTGATATATTCAATCTGAAAAATGATTCATTCAACATTTCTATATGCATCAAAGTAGGTACAATGTTAAATTTGACATTATTGAACACAAACACTGCTCCAAATCCACAATCCTAAAGATTAAATCCTACAGTAATTGCAGGTGATTCCTGCATTCAAAGATACAGAGCATTATTTAAAAATTATAAAAATCTTTTGACTGTTTCTTTCATCCAATCATGTTTGAATGATTATTTTACACACACACCTACACACACAAACACACACACACATACATATATATAAAAATATGTATAAAAAGGAAAAAAGAGTGAGAGAAAGAGATTGCGATAAAGGAGTTATTTCTTTAGTACTGTTGCTCTCACACTCCCTACAAACACCTTCTCACTCAAACAGGCACAAGTATATATATATATATATATATATATATATATATATATATATATACAATAATTGTATTTAGGAAGCAATCCCTATTTTATACGTTTCATTAAAGATGACTGACAAGGAACTGCTATTAACTTTTTTTTATCATATTTTTCTTACATACAAACAATATATTTCTTTTTAGGACAGAGTGTGTAAGACCTGTTCAATGAACTCTGTTATTTTTGACATATGAGGGTGAAGCGGCTTAGTTTTTTTTAAATGAACAGCCAGATTACCTGCACATATTCGGCTATAGTGGTGAAGGCTTGTACAAAACCAGCCACACTTTTCAAAACCAAATACAGAGACCTGGTGCACATATTGTGCCACACGGTCTCCAAACAATCCTACTCAGGTTTTAAATTCAGTATTTCCAACCAATGATAAAGAGCCCAGTCTGCCTTTCACAAGTACATCTGTGCATAAATGAAAGTAATAAACTCAACTAGAATTTGGACTAGAATTTGAATTTTATATACATATATATATATATATATATATATAAGAAACTGGAAAGAGAGAGAGAGGAGGGAGGGAGAGAGAGACAGGCATACAGACATACTGAAAGAGAAAAGACAGAAAAAAATGACAAAGTATATATGATAGATAATATAATTTTTATGTTCCATTCTATACATGATGGAGTATAGAGAATAACAGAAATATATATATATATATATATATATATATATATATATATATATATATATATATATATGCAAAGTACAAAAATACACACAGATAATGGTTAAAAGCTTGGAAAAAGGAATTGATGAGCTGAATCCAACTTCAAGCTTTGTTATCTTTGACACGTATACTCTTGGGAAAGGTATGAATCCATCTCTTCTCACCCAGACTGGGTTCACTAGCCTTGGTTGCCAACCAGTCTAGGAGAAAGAAAACTTAGAATTCAAGCCTGAGGAGAGCTGTTTCGAAACTGTGTTGTGCACTACACATTAGTTCTCTGTTATCAGTTCTTACAAAAAGCGTTGGTGTTTCTGCAATTGCCTTCACCACTCTAATCATGTATAGGTAATCTTGCAGTTCAGTTCTAAAATGAACTGTTAGGACAGAACAGTTATATATATATATTTTTAAATGCATTTTTTAATCCAACTTTATTTTTTATTAATTATTATATATTATTATTATTATTATAAACATTATTTTTAGTAGGTACACATGTTTGAGTGGCTACCTTGTTTTTTTTTAAACAGAGAAATTAATAACAACTGGCCTAGATTGAGAAGTACTACTAAAGAAAAAAATGTGTCTCCTGACAGGAATCAAACTTCTTTTACTACCAGGGAAACCACTTTGATAACTGGAATGTGTTGCTATCAGTTTCTTTAATCTAGACTTAATCTAGACTAATTGTTAGATAGCAACTCAAACATATGTAACCACAAAAAATAATGAAGATATATATATATATATATATATATATATATATATATATATATATATATATATATATTGAAACGAGCTGACAAGACTGGTATTCCTTAACAAGGATTTATTTTATGAAACATTCCCTGACTAAACAATTCATCAACTGAAGAATGGTAGTAAGGGAGGTAATTACCATAACAAAAATGCCATGGGCAGATAAGTATAGTACATTCTTCCCTCTTATATTTATTTACAGTTCTTGATATCTCTTTGGTTTACGAATTTCCCGTTGGGATCGTCTGGGTATCTCAGGATTTCTTGACATTACATGAGGGGGAGAAGAAGTTGTAATCTCTGGGTTAATGATAGTTTGCAAATCGTTACTATCTACTTACTATCTAGATAACCAAGTAGGTAAGGAATGGCCACTGGGAGTTCGCCATTGGTATGAAAAGAGTCTTTCATGCGGTGTGGCATTAGTAGCCATACAAAGGAGAGATCTTATGGAGTGTAATAGTTCAGGCAGTACTCCATTGTGATTCTTTAAGATTTCTTGAGGCTAAGGCCAATGAGATAGGTTTCCAGATAAATCCATTATACTGTTCACACTGACCATTTCCTTGAGGGTGATAAGGCGATGTCCGGCTAGTAGCAATTCCAACATTGGTGAGATATTCACACAATTCCCTTGATACGAATGATGTTCCTCTATCTTAATGAATGTAAGACGACATTCCAAATACTGTAAATATCTGATTTAGACTCTGTATTATGGAGTCTGTATTTGTGCTTGTACATGCAAAGGCAAAAGGTAAATGTGAGTACTCATCTATCACCGTAAGTAAGTATCGGTTTTTCAAAGTTGAAGGAAGGGGTCCCTTAAAGTCAATGCTGAGTCGTTCCATTGGTTGTGTTGCTTTGACCAGGTGTCCTGATTCTGGTGTATAGACGCGTGGTTTCCATCTAACACACACTGCACATACTGTACACACTCTTTTAACATCTTCAATAGAGTATAGAAGAATTCTTACTTTAACAAAAATAAAATGAGCCAACCTGGTTATACCAGGATGACAAAGATTTTCATCTATTTCTTGTAGTTTTCCTTGTTTTTGCACTGGACGCGTGAGAGTGTATCAGCTGGGATATTGTTTTTTCCTGGTCAGTACAGAATGTCATACTCATAACACCCCAATTCCATTCTCCATCACTCAATCTTGATCTTTCCATACCTTCTTGCATCAAACATGAAATTAACAGCTTGCTGATCTGTGACTATCACAAAATGATTCAACTATTGCACAAGCCTCCTTTTCTACAGAAGAATGTTTTGGTTCTGTAGGGTACGTGAAAATGCCACTGGGTTGGTTGCTTGATTCAGAGTGGCCGCAATAGCATTATCAGAGGCATCTGTTTCTACTACGAGAAGAATGTTTTCATCGACTGAGTATAGTAAGGCCTTTTCAATTTCTCTAGCTTGGTCAATGGCTATATTTAAATGCAGTGTCTTATTTTCGAGTAGCCGTTGTCGAATAATGTTCGAACGTAAACCGGTGACAAATGCATCTCTAACGCAGTCGTCACGGTTTTGTGCAGCATCAACAGATTTAAAGTTACATTCTTCCACTAGTAACTGTAGTCTTTGTATGCATTAGTCAATATTTTCCTCCTCTTTTGGGCCACAAGTGGCAAGTAAATGCCAGGTGAAAACTTTGTTCATAGGTTTTACATACAGTTCTTTCAGACAGTTAACAGCAGTATTGAAAGTACTATTATCCACAATGCATTCAAATCCATTTGAGGAAATACAATTTATCAGGGTATTAAGTTTATCTAATTCAGTATGGATGTTAGGGTCAATAATTTTGTGTAGGTACGACGAGAAGCTTTGAAACCAGTGGTTAAAATTCTCATTTGATAATGGTGTACTAGGAGGGGTGTCCAAATGTTCTGGTTCCAAGTGTTTATCCATATTGTTGAATTTGTTTCGTTAAATAAATTGAAATGAGCTGACAAGATTGGTATTCCTTAACAAGGATTTATCTAATGAAACATTCCCTGACTAAGAAATTCGTCAACTGAAGAATGGTAGTAACGGATGTAATTACCATAACAAAAACGTCTAGGGCAGATAAGTATAGTACACATATATATATATATATATATATATATATATATATATATATATATATATATATTGCAAGGTTCTCACTGCTCTGTCGCTACTGCCATAGATAATTCTCAAACAAACTACATTTCTTGGTTCTGCCAATCCTAACCTTCATGGCTAGGACCCAGTACAGGGAGAGAATTTCTGAGGTCTGGCACTCAGATTATTTTGAAGCCCTCCAGTCGGAAAAGAAAATGTTGGGACAAACAAACTCGATCTAGCATGTCTTAGAAGACTTTTTAAAGACCATGTCTTACTTGGCACCCCTTGCAATCAAGTGTGATTTAGCACAAGAATTAGACTTTGAGGAACTCATTGCACATTTTGGTTCAATGAAAGTTTTAAAAAATGCGCTTTTAAGCTGTTTTGGAACTGGATTTAGTCTTTGTATTCATAATTTTGCTCTCTACTTTTTGTAAACAAGCCCCCACCCCCACCTATAAACCCCTAAAGTTATTTTATTGAGGTCCCTCAGGTTTCGAGGCCCAGCACATTTGTGCCAACTCTCTCCACCTCTCGCTGCGACTGCTAGGAACCACCATGCCACTTGCATTGAAGGAAACCACCCACATTCCATCAAGAAGTAAGTTCCACTGAAACAGCATCTTCCCATGAACCACTACCCTCTGGAACTGACTCTGAAGAATATGTTTCCTGTTCACTACAATCTAAACCTGTTCAAGTCTGGGGTTAATCGTTATCTTCTCCTCTACCTATCAATATAAACTACCTCTAAACATAACATTATATCCTGAGTGGCCCCAGGGCCTTATACAGAGGGAATCTCACTATAAATATATATATATATATATAATGGCTTCTAACTGAGAATTATCACCAAATGCATCATAAAATTGTTCACTAATTTCATTTGTCTGATTTACTATTAATATTGCATTCCAATCAGGTGAGGATACAAAATTAAATGAATATCAAAACAGAGCGGGGAGGTGGCAAAATTAGTTTATAGTTAATTATACACATGAAACATTGATATGTATACAGACAAGCATATGCATTGGCACAGGATGGTACCTTGTAAAGTAATAATATAAAGGAGGTTGAAAGTTCTTGTTCTGATCAAGAAAGGAATTTTTTTAAATTTCTATTTAAGTAGATCAGATTGAGAGCTTTTCATTCACACCTTGGATATATTATACTCAGAATATAATATGTAACTATACAGAGTATCCTGTATCAGGATATTCACACTCATCAACTTTCATAGAATAGTTTCAATTCTGCTTGGGATATTTTTTCCTGGTATTATAATGAATCCTTTATTTGACTTGGTAAACTATGGGAAAAAAATATATATATATAAGAAATATTTGATAAAAAAGAAATCATTGATAAAAAATATTTAATATTGATAATGATAACTGGTTTGGTATTGGAGCATAAATTCCTTTTCCATAGCAACCAGCCGAATGTTTTTGAAATCTGCAATATTCAAATGTTTATTAACAGTTACTAATTTGCAATTGTAATAAGGTTTAAAGCATTGAACAGAAACTCACAACCCCAAAGTTTAGATTCTATTCCAAGCGTTAGATTATATGTTTGGCAATTACTGGAAAACTTATTTCAATCTATAGAACCATACCTTGGGCACCTTGATGTAGTGTAATGGTTAGCAAGCTTGTCTCACTAGAACAATTATGACTGAGTAGTGAGTTCGATTCTCACTGGGGGTCCCTCTAATTTCGGCCTTGTGCCACATCTAAGCTGGACTTGGAAAATCACTATTTTTGAACCATTCCTGAGAATGGCAGATCTACAAGTATGCTTTATTTTTCATAATGTTATTATTATAACTATAATTATTGTCATAGTTACTAAGATCAATAATATTATTGTCATATTCATTATTTTATCGATATTATTACCACTATTATTGTGTTCAATAATTGAAATTGATGTTAATTTTCCTTCATTTTTCAAGAATATTTTTATTCTTATTACTTTTACACAAAATATTTTCCTTAAAATATACTCCATTAAAAATTTTACTGTTTTTATTTTTTTACATCTTATCATCATCGGCTTTCCTTTCCCAGAAGTCCAAATTCCTTTCACCAAATTATGAAGTATATTTATATTTTTTGGCTTCATTTAAAACATCTCTTGTTAAATTCTTGCCATTTCTAAAAGCCAATTATTGTAGAATTTTATTTATAAAGTTTTATTCGTGTTGAGGCTTTGGAAAGACAAAGCAAAATAAAAAATATTTAATAAAAAATTAGCAAAAATCTTTATTCTTATTTTATTATGAGCACAAACCATGACATTCACTTGTTTTTTTACATATACATTCAATAGAAATATTTCCACAATATCCTTCAAAATGTTTCTCATGTTGGAGTCAGATGCCATGACATTTTTGATAAAGGCTTTTTTTTTCTTCATTCCATTTCAGCTAATGGGCTGGATTGACAGGTAACAATTCCCAAGATCCAAACACTGTGCCTCATCTGAGCAAAATAACTCGGTTTTATTTAGAATATAATCTTTGAAAGTGTTTTAGCATTGAAAAGATTATTAATATTTATTAGAGATAGACAAGATTTATACGAATTACCCATCTGCTTCATCTAACATATTTTTTGAGACTATTTCAGTACTGACATTTTTCATTTATTATTTATAGAAGAGATAAACATTAAGTTAAATAACATATGCACTATTATATGACTGAGAATATTTTCAATGACTATAAAACTAAATTTTATATATATGTAAATATATATATATACATTTTAACGTATGCTGAACTCAGTGTTAATTCCTATGTCTACACTACACTATCTATCTATCTATCTATATATCTACCTATCTATCTATCTATCTATCTGCACACATGTATAAAAGTTTGGTTAAAGACCAAGGAAATTTCATTGTTAAGCATTTTTTTCAATACTTCAGTCTTTAACCAAAGACATACAAATAAAAAATTGCTGGCTAAATATACCTTATATATATATATATATATATATATATATATATATATATATATATATATATATTAGTTGTTTTATTCTGGGAGCTCATATTATTTTACATTCCACAGAGTAAAAGTAAAAATTTATCAATAACTAAAATCCTATACTTCATAAAATTCATTTCCTTCTTGTTTTGCAGACAACAGATTTATTTTTTATTTTTACATTTTTTGGGACTAAACTTAAAGCTAAGGAAAATAAAATGGAATTTTTTTTTTACCATGTATCATACTGCATTATTACAAACTCAATAAAAAATTAAGGTAAAAATTATTATCATCCCAATTCCTGATGCTAACAGTCAATTATGTATCCTTTTTGTTCAATAACAATATCTATTAAATGTAATTTTCAACAAATTTTGGGCACATATCCTTAGGAATTCTACTCTATTCTTCCTTTGGTAAAACTTTCAATTTCCTCCAAATTTGATGGTCTACTGGCATGGACTCCAGTATTCAGTTCGTCCCACACACTTTTTCTCACCAGGTTTAAGCCAGGGCTCTGTACAGGTCACTTTGGCCTTCTGTGGGTAGGCCTTTACCAGAAACAATGTATGCATCATACTCCGATCATGAATTACCTTTATTCTCTATGTATTCCTTTGGTAAGAAGTATATTCTATTCAGACAGACAATGTAGGTCAATCATTATCTATCTTCCATATCCTCTTCATAAGCTACACTTCCAATTTCCTCCTCTTACATTCATATCACACACTGCAGTCAAATTCTTACACAAACCTTATCTGAATACATTTAAACTCAGTTTTTGACAATTCCAAGAAAATAATTACAAAGTTATATCCACAGTAAAATGATTATTATATTGACATAACCTGAAAAGCTGCTTAGCAAGAAAGGCTCCACTGCTCCAAAACAATCATGAAATACCAGACTACAATTTGCAAGTGCACATGGGGATAAATGTTAGTTTTTGAAGAAATATCCTCTGGTCTGATGAAATAAATATTGAACTGTTTAGCTGTAATAACCATCATTTGATAGTAAAAGAAGAAGGCTTGCAAGCCAAATAATACTATCTCATTGAAGATGCCAAGAGGTGTACCTTCATGTTAGGATGCATTGCAGCAGGAAGGACTGGTGTGCTTCCAAAAATAGATGGCATCATGATAAATTAAAATTATGTGAATATATTGAAGCAACATCTCAAGACATCAGCCATTAAAACTTGATCACAAATATTTTTTTTTCATATGGACAATGACCCCAACTACCTAAGTATGCTTCAAATAGTGTGGTAAAATGGCTTAAGGGAAAACAAAATCAAGGTACTGGATTTGTCATCACAATGTCCTAATTTCAATCCAATAGAAAATATCTAGGTAGAAATGAAAAAGCAGGTATTAGCAAAGAGGACTACAAACCTGATTTGGTTACATGTCTGTCAGGAGGAATCAGCCAGAATTCCTGCAGTTTATTGAGAGAAGCTCATGGACGGCTATTCAAAATGTTTGACCCAAGTGAAACAATTTAAAGACAATACTATGAAATATGAAGTGCATATAAAATTCTAATCTACTGGGAATGTGATAAAAGAAATAAAAGTTTAAATAGATCATTATCTATACTGCCATTCTGACATTTCATATTCTTAAAATAAAAGTAGTGATCCTGACTGACCTAAAACAGGGAATCTTTACTTGGATTAAATTTGAGGAATTGTAAAAAACTGATTTTAAATGTATTTAACTAATGTGTATGCAAACAGCATCCAAATGTAGGTATAAAAAAATTGCAAAATATCTTGAGTTCTGAACACACAAATGTTGACTTGCATTGAAGTAGTGGTTAATGAGCTAGTCATGTAAGGGATATGAAAAAATATGAGAAAAAGAAAACGTTAAGGTGAGAGAACAATAAAAGAACAGGAATTATGACAAACAATAACAATTGACAAAGTTGACTGGAAAACAAGAAGCTAGAAGTGTGTTCCACAAGCTTCTGGCAAGAGAAAAATCAGTTAGCATAGAACATATGGTTACATATTTATTCTTTTGACAACCAAAATCTTTAATTATTCACTGAAAAGTCATAATTTTATTTCAATTTAGTGAAAATCATGGTTGGATATAAAATGCACATTCAACAAGTTTAATCTGAGTAAAAGTGCAACGAAAGAGAAGGTAGTGCATTATTGAAACTTATAGTTATGATGCTTATACATATATATTGAGAATGGTTGGCAAAGTTTAAAAAAGGAGATTGTCAATTCAAGAACAAAGATTGTTTAGAAAGACAACAAGACTTGAAAATTAGAAAGCCTTTAGAAGATGCGGAACAAGCAACATGATAACTTGCAGAAAAATTAGAGATGAATCAGTCAATTAGGAACAATTCAGAAGCTGGGAAAATTGGTTCCACATGAACTTATGGAAACAAACAAAAAGTTAGAATCTCGGCAATTTTTTTTATTGTTTCGAGAAATAATCATTAGTGGCAGCGGGGGTGGTGTTATTATGGGAATCAAAAAAGAAAATAGTGGTTAGATTTAGGACAGTCTTTCACTCCTCACCCTAAACACAATCTACTGGCTGTGGAAAAAGTTATTTTCTTTGTTCCTTGGGATTCAAAGGAACTCTTTATTTTTGGGCAAACTGTTGCTAAGGCAACTGGTTGATGTAGATGAATGAATATTTGATTAACAAACAATACATATAACAACTTTTATCAATTATCCTATGTAAGTTCAAATGATTTCTGATTTATTAAGCTGAAATTTCAACAGCAACCTAATGGGTAGAAAATAAAAACAATATTAATTTTCATTTGAAATGATGAAGAATTTTAATATCCAAAAGTAAAGATAATTGAATTTAATGATGATAGAAAAACAAAATATTTTTATACAAAATGTATTTCAGAATTTTTAATTTAAGATAAGTTTTGGCATTACAAGAACTAAACAAAATATGGTACAAAGCCATAATTTTTGAGCACTGAACAATGATCAAAATCATTCTCAGTCATGAGTCTACTTTTATATGCCTTTAGACTTAAAAATATTCTTGTCATGTGATACTTGATTTAAGTGTGATTTTAACAGATGGTGATAAAATACTCACTTTTCTTTAAATTGCAGTTGGAATAAAAAAATAGAGACTCACTCAATGGGAAAAAAGCATAAAAGAGAAGAAAGAATAAATCATATCCAATTTTGATCAACTTGAGGTTCAGTGCACTAAAATCCATGTAGCTTAATCAATTGACGCGATGCAAAACTAACTTTATTAAGAGATAGGAACACTTCTGTAATGTCCTGGTTTATTTTAGATTAATTTTAATCAACCTGACCAGAATGAAATAATCAAAATTATCATTCTGTGATGGAAAATACATTTTAATTCAATTTCTAGCAAGTTTCTTTTCTTTTTGTTTTCGTATTTTCACTTCCTTGTTCTTCATTCATCTTTCCATTTATTTCTATTTCATTTTTTCTTTTCTTTCACTTTCTTTGTTTTCAATTTTTTATAAGGTTTTTCACTTTATTTTACGAGAGTTTCATATAATAGCACCATTTTTAAATATCCTGTGACTCAAACATTCTTGCTGATTGTGTTGTCAGCGATATTTTAGTTGAATTTTCCTTAAATATTTTAAACTATCATGTTTAATTTAATTTTTTTAAACTTTATTGACTTATAAGTCCACCAAAATATGATTAAATATTTAAAAACATTTAAGCCATATCACTCTCTAATACTGTTTAAAATACACATCTTTAAATTTTGTCATAAAATTATATTTTCAATGTTCTTATGTAATTGATATTATTATTAAATTATTAAATCCTTTTTATTTAACTTTCTGCATTTGATTATCATATTACTGATATTTTTGTTAGACTTAATATAATTTCTTTTGAGACTGACCTGGGAACTCATTAATAAGAATTCAATTTCTCTAATGCTAATGATGTTCATATCTCAACTCCTACCTGCAGCTTAGAGACAACACTTTTCTTAGCACATGAGCTGTTCCAAGTAGTGCTGCCACCTGTGTATTACCACTGATGTCATGTATACCAAGGAAATTCCTGGAAATAGTCCTGAGTACACCAATGGAAATGAAAAGAGTCAAGTTGTGCTGCTGCTGCTGCTTGGTGCATTTCTGTCAAGTCTCTGTATTTTCACCTGTTCCCCCTTCAAAATGTTCTTATCCCAGGGTACACCATAATGTCTATCAGGATCCTTTCATATCTACTCATGTGAACAAGAGTGAGATCAGGAAAACTGCTCCCAAGCACTTGTCCGTCAAGGTTGTTATATCCCACATGTGCTTCACTTCCTCATTCTTAGCTACTGATGCTTGTACCACTTCTCTGCACACTCAAAACCATATTTTCTGCATAGTTTCAAATTTATTCCTAGCGCTACTTTGTCATGGCATCATCTGTACTCTTTTTGTGCCAGTTGAGTGCATACTTTCAGTAGCTTTCCTACACAGCCTGCACAAGGATAAATCAACTGTTCAATCAATAGAGCTACAGATGGTGTAATGGATAATCACTCAAAATGAAAACTCAGAGGGCTGAGTTCAAGTTCAGGTCAAGTTCATTACATAACATGGGTTAAATAGCAAGGCAGCAATGGTGGGAAACCAGTGTAGAAGGGCAACTCTGAATTCAAAATGGATGGAGATTTAACCAAGATTTCTATTAGGTTTCAACCAAAGTGCTAAGCTAAAAACAACTTTATTGAATAAGAGTTGTGCAAGGATCCATGCAACAGGAGGCGGATCAATAAAGCATTTGATGGAATTTATTCTTAAAGCCTGCTCTTGGCTGCACAGATTAGACCTTCAGTCTTCATCTTCAAGAATCACTTATGGTCAAATCATGTTGAAAACACCAGTTCTCATTCAATCACTGAAGTTAAGCAGTGTTAAGCTTGATCAGTACTTAGATGGAGGACCACTTCAGAATACCAGGTACTGTAAACAGCCTCTTACAATCCAAAATATGTTTTGGCTTTAAATAACCTACAAACAATCAATCAAACAATCAGTCTTAACAAACATGTTCCTAAGTCACCTCCATGATTATTATTATTGTTATCTAATTTCAGTTTAATATAGTCTATTAATGATTCATTACCAATTCTTTTTTTATTTTCAATTCCTTCAATTTTTAAAGTCATTATACATTAAGTCGTTAAAGTTCTTCAAGATATAATTTATTATCATTGCCAGCTCATTACCAATGACTTAAAGCAGTAGAAGGTTGAAGTGATGAACTTTTTTACATTTTAATTCTATAATTTTTTATGATACATAATTTCATTAAGTTTAGTCAGTTCTTTTATTGCTGTTGATCTCTAGACTTTCTGATGCTAATCCATTATTAGCCCCCTTCATATCTTTGATCCATTTGATCTGTTGATTGCATATGAAATGTCATTTGCAATCTGTATTTCCACCATGACTTTCAGTTCTGTTTACTATCATTTTTTCTTTGTTATCTGTCATTGTGCTGAGATTTATTTCAACCTTTAATTTTATTTTATTTGTTAGTTTTTTTTTAATGAAATATTATCTCCTATATCGGCATGATTTTTTAGCAAGCTCAAAATTTCTGTTATTATTTGAATTTCTTTCATTCTATAAAGATATTGGATGTATGGTCCTTGCCTGATGATTTATTCAATGAATAAAAGAATATATCACTTCTTTATAGTCCTCATATATCCACTTTTTCTGTTTTACTTTAGATTTCATTGTGGATAGCAGTGATAGTGAATTTGAAAGGTGGCACAAATTAGGAATATTCCTCTTCAAGTAACAATCAAAACCATTTGAGAATAATTCTTCTAGTATCAGATTTTTCAACTCTAAACTGGCTTCTCTTTGACGATGTTGACCTGAGTAATATGATTTTTGCTTGTCCATCATTTCTATATGCATTTTATCCTTACCATCAAGAGTTATTTTTATCAAGATATTTAAAACAATAGTCTTATCTGCTTTCATTGAAGCAAGTTGTTACTGTTATAATTATTAATCTAGATATTTCATATTAACAATTATGAAATAGAATTTACAACAACATCAAAAAGACAAGGAATTGTCATTTGAGTATATTTGGATTTTTAATATTTTTCTTTATATCCTTTGTAGGATTAAATTTATAGTCATGAACATTATAAAATTTGAATCCTTGATGAAATGCATTGTTCCAAATGTCTCAAAATTCAACAAATTTCTTTTAGATTTTAGAATTATTTATTTCTATATTATAAATATATCAAATCAGAAAAAAACTAATAAAAATGACCTACAAAAGTAAAAATATTTCCTTTGAGTAATATATGGAAGTATGTACTCATTTTAAAATCGTACAATTTGAGTAAAATATGCATTATTTTTATAAGTATGTTTCTATAGGAGTTTACATTTCCAAATAATATACAAAAAATTCAAACAAGAATAAAAAAATATTTACCTTTAAGTTTCCCAGGTAAACTGTTTTAATTTGTGCTTATACCATTGTCATATATCTTGCTTCTATGCCTTTGTCAAATTTCTCTACTGACATCTCCACTTAAGATATAATTTTATTCTACTGAACTCTCATTTTTCTGCTTTAATAACAATTTTTTATGCAATTTATTTGTAATATTACTATTATAATTTAAAGAAAAGCAATGTTATTATTAAAATTTATTAATAAGACATCTTTGCAGTATGATACATGGTAAAAAAAATTTCCATTTTATTTTCCTTAGCTTTAAGTTTAGCCCAAAAAAATGTAAAAATAAAAAATAAATCTATTGTCTGCAAAGCAAGAAGGAAATGAATTTTATGAAGTATAGGATTTTAGTTATTGATAAATTTTTACTTTTACTTTTTTGTGAAGGGTGAAATTATATTCTGTTCAAAAATCATTTTTGGTCAGTCTGTCTGACTGTCTCGTGCATAAAAATTATATCTTGTTTTGTCTTTATCTAAAACTGAAAAACCACACACACACATACATATAAAAAAATAACTGACATTATTTCATTGATTTTTGCATATTGACAGAAATAATATCTCCTTCTTTACAAAAGTGTACATAACACATAGGCAAAAATATAATAAAAATATTAACAAGAATGAAAAATATATTGATTAAAATAAAATATGAAAATATTGATGCAAATAAACAGCATAGTTTGTCTGATTTGCATCTTTGAAGCAATATATATACTGTTTATAGATTAACAAACTTCTGTTAAGATTAGGAAAATTTAAACTTTTTCTGTACATTTTTATTGATCTGAACAGCTCAAATTTGACACTTTAATCTCATCTTTTGTCTAAACAATAGCATTTTACTCAGCAATATTTGGATTTTAGAAGAAAACATTTTTTATAAATTTTAATAAAACAAATATATGATTGATGATTTGTTAAATTCAAGCTAAGGATCAATCTTATGAGGATTACACTCACCTTGTCTGCCAGGATGCAGCTAAGTGGCATTGTTTGAGGACTATAAAAGAAAGGACATAAACCTTCTCTTTCTTGCTCCAAGATGCAGTAGACAGAAGATGTAGCCAGTCTTTGCCACTGGGGAGACTTAATTGCTCAGTGAGCTGACTATGTAATTTCAAACAAACCACATGGACATTACACACACTCTACAGCTAAGTACATAAATATTTTTCTTTCCTTATTTGGCAGTTTTTGTAAATATAATATTCTTTTTCTTTTCTTTTGTGATCCAGGTCTCTTATATATATATTATATACAAAATAACCCTCTATGTGTTGAATTGTTTTTTCTTTTTAAATATTTAATTCATTTATTGTGAAAACCTTTATCCTCAAGTCACAACTCCTGTTGTAACCAGCAACATCAACCTTGTCAAGTAAAATCCTCTAACACACTTCACTACAGTCTTTCTGTCTTGTTTATAAATATACAGGAAATGAAAATGTTATCAAAAAAATTACAAGCTTTCAATTATATGTAAATGGATTGCTACTTGTTACTCGCTTTTTTAAAATTGTATTGTACTTGATGTTTATGACGAGCATGTAGTTGCAAGGGAAAGAACAAACAAGGATTAAAATTTCAACGTATATTTGTAAGACTTTGAAATATATACATACAGGGTTCAATGGATAAATTGTTGTATAAATTACACAAAAATGAAAATAACACTGACAACTCATTTTAACAGATAAATTTACCAAAATTACACAAAAATATCTTCATATACTAAAGAGTAAATTTATTCAAGAAAATCAACATTGGCTTCAACCACTGCCTCCAGACAACTTTGGAATCTCTTGCAACTTTTCTGGATAGTCAATTTGTTTGAGTTGGTAAATGCAGCCATAATCCTTGCCTTCAGTTGATCTTTGGTTTTACAAGGTGTTTTGTTGGTCTCTTGCTCAACTGTGTGCCACACATAATAATCTAGGGGGGTGCAGTCTGGGTAGTTAGGTGGCCAGGTGTAATGGATGATGTGATCACAGAAATTGTCTGACAGTCAGGACTAGGTTCTCCTGCTTGTGTGACATGGTGCCAAGTCCTGGTGCCAGACATAGGGTCTTCCAGCAGCCACCCTCTTGGCCCAGGCCAGCACTACCACCTCAAGGCACTTTATGTAGGCCTCTGTGTTGGGTCTCAGGCCCTCCCCAACAAATTTGGGAGTTCTTTTCTTATCAGAATGATTAGATCAAGTTTTCCAAGCTGCTGTACCTTCTTAATCACCAGTAGACCCATCCATCTCTTTCCAAATCCTCTGCATGTTCTCAGATTGACACTCAAACACTCTGAAATGTTCATATTGGAGCTTCCATTGTGAATGGCAAAAATTGTTCATGTGTGGTTTTTCAGTTGTTGTTGGTAAGAAAAGTGATTAGGAGTAAAGATATTGTCAGTAGGGCTGGGAGTTGACTGATTTCTTTGGTTGGTTGGTTGAGGTCACAGTTGGGGTCAGAAGATAGGTAAATTAGCTGTTGGTGGATTTTAATGCATGCCTTTCTTTAAGGTTGAAATCGACACCTGTGAGGTGTTTAATGGGCTGGTGGTTGTGTAAGACCAAGCTGAACTGTCTAGTAAGGCACATTGGCCAATCAAGATCACAGTGGTGGGTTGATTCATTGTGAGGTGCATTGGCAGGTTGGTTGCCAAAGTTAAAGTGGTGTCAACAAGGGAGACTGTGAGTGGATAGTGAAGGTTGATTAATCAGAATGTTTTTTGGATTCTGGTCAATTGTGGTGTAAATGAAACAGGGTCACAGTGGTGACGACAAGGGAGGCCTGGAGCTGGATAGTGGAGACATTAAGATTTTAGAAATCATGGCGGTTGGTTTTGGGAGTCCAATGATGTCGGGCTGGTCCATTGACTGTATCATACATGTGAAGAGTCAGATGACATTAGTGAACCTTTGGCAAAGCCACAGTTGTCATGAGAGAAGCAATGATGGTGGTGACAGTGACAATACAGCAACAGGTGGCTTTTCAACCTGCTACTGTGTCAGTCATTTATGAGGGGCTTTCTTTTAAGCATATCTGGTCATCTTTTTTCCAGCAAAAATGGCTATTATATTTTATTGCAGAGATTTTGTTTTGTAGACCGTAGGTAATGCTTGGAACCCATGCACAGAAAACTACTGTTTTTATTTTGTTTTGTTTTTTTGCTTTCTTAGCAAAATCCAATCAGCATGTAGTGTGAGTCAGAAAAAGACCTACTTGCAGTGAGTATAACATTAATGACTGATAAAGTCACCTTCAACTAAACAGTGATGGCAAAAATAAAAGCAAAAGCTGCTGTTGTTACTGTCATGCCACAATTATAAAAAGAGCAAAACAAACTATTGGGAAGTTGTTCTTTCTGGGAATGAAAACAAGTTCTACTTAATGTTCAGTCACTGAAATAAAGGATAAGCTAGCTATATCATTCAATTTCTAGTGTGATTTTTCCTATTGTCAAATGAAAGATGAAAACCTTGCCAAGAATGACAATGAATCACTTGCTTTGACATTATTTACACAAGACAATAACAGGCAGCTACTGGAATTATTACACATGGAATGAATTTATCTTACCTATAAGCAATGATCTGACATGAATTCACATTACCCACGGAAAATGTTGATATTGATGATGTAGTCTTTCAGGTTGAAATAGACAAAAGTTCTTAGCCTATCTCAAACACTCACATAAGTATACTCGTATATCAGTAAAAATAATTCAACTTGCTATCATTTCACTTAGTTTTGCCATCACAATATCCCAGTGAAGCATAAATGAACCAAAACAGAGACTAACTGATTTAAAATATGAAAATGATTTTCAATTGAAACAGTTTAGAGGAAATTGCAAGACAAAATGGATAAAGTTTATTTGTGACGCATTTCGTCCATTAGGACTTCATCGGACTGGATTTGTTGATGTTGTTGTGACTACACATGCATGAACAAGAGTTGCTATTTTTTTTGTATTTAAATATCTCACATTGTGATAACAGAAAATCTGACAGGAATGGTGAAAAGTAAGAACCTGGACATAAATTTATTGTCGCTGAACTAACGATTAAAGCACTTTCTAGACTTATTTTCTCTTTTAATTAGAGTAGTATATTTTATGTCAAAACTGGGGTCAGTTTTGTTACAGTGAACAACCAATGCATTCTGTGTGTTGTTTTTTTAAAATGTCTGCTTTGTGTTCTTACAGTCTTTTGTTTAAACTTCTTGAGGTTTCTCCAGTATATTATTTCTGGTAATCCTTGCAGTTGATAGAGTAAATTCCTCCTTCAAGTTTGGCTTGTTGTTTTGTATTGATTAAGTCTTAAATAGTTTTAGGTGTAGTTGTGACAAATTTTATGTTGTGTTAGATAAATTATTTTGGTTGTATTCTACCCACTAACTCTATCATAACTCCAACAAAGACAAAGAAAACAAAGATGATGGAAAGTAAAAGAAAAAGAAGATAGGTGAATTTGGCTAGATTGCAAAGATTTATTTTAAAAAACTATTTAAAGAAAAAATAATTTGAAACTACCAGCATCTCTTCTTCATGCACATGTGTAGTCACAAGAATGTCAATAAACCCAGTCCAATGAAGTCCTAATGGATGAAATGCGTCACAAATAAACTTTTTCCGTTTTGTCTTGCAATTTCCTCAATACTGTTCTTGATATATAAAAATATATATCATTATCACATATTATTTTTATATATATATATATATATATATATATATAATTTTTAAATAATAAATTACATATATATATATATATATATATATATATATATATATATATATATAAATAATTTTAAAAAAAAGAAAAATTGACTTACTGTAAATTAATGTCCGACTTGTGAATTTTTGTATTATATTCAGCCTACTAAGAGTTTTGTGGATTACATCCACTCCTCAAGGGTTAAAATGTTTTTGGAATGGTCATTTTTTTGTACATTTGCGTTTTTTCTTTGGCTGTTGGAGACACTTGCATATCTACGTTCACTTGCATGTCCATTACTCCTTTCAAGAGGATGCTTCCAATACGCAACTGACGTGTGCATGTTCACAACACTATGTGTGCTCAAAAACTCATCATTTCTAATATAATTGCTTTTTCATTGAACACACACACACACACACACACACACACACAGGGCGATTCAAAAGAATCTTATAACTTCTATCAAAGTACATTACAGAAAAACTGAACTCATAATTTTAAACAGTCTCCACCTGTAGAAAAGTTCCACTCAAAAATATTATAGGAATCTCCCACGGGTGAGCTCCCAAAAGGTTAATACTTCTATGGGAGTATAAGCTACTTCCATATTTCCAAATTACCCTGTACACACAACAAAAATAAGCCAAAATGGGAAAAAAAAGCTTGTATTATGCATTTCATCTCTTGAAAGGGCTTCTTCAGAATTCTTCAGCCTGAAGAATTCCTGTTCAATATTAATGAAAAATCATTTGGCAATATAAACAATGTGAACACAGAAATCAACACTTCATTGTTATTATTAATTTTCTGCCTTAAGTGATCATCAGAATATTACCATTCTGTGTGAGCTCGCTATATAGACAACTGGAGACTTACTGGAACTGATGAAAATGTTCTGATAAGACTCCAGTTGCTGATATAGAAAGTTCACACAGAACAGTAATACTCTGGTGATCACTTAAGGCAGAAAACTAACAGGGAACTTTTTTTTTCCGGATTTTAGATTTTACATTGTTTATTTTAATTAATTTTTTATTTCATTTCATTATATTTTATTATTATTTCATTTATTTACTTATTTTTTCTGTATCCTCTCTTCAATTCTAAAGTTTGATATTTGAAATAAATTTTACTATAGGCTATGGTTATTAGTTGTTTAGTTTTTTTGCCATGATGTAACTATAGGTAGAGATGTAGGAATTGGTTTTTATGTCTGTGTTTAGAAATGAGCTATGATATTTTCTTTCAGAGTTTATATTGTTGTGGTGATATATATACATTACCACAATAATAAAATAGCAATATAACTCATGAATAAGCAATCTACTAATTATACCAGAAACTTGATGACTGGAAATAATGCAAATAAGTAAGCAATACTTATCTGACTTCACTTTGCAATTAGCTAAAATGGAAAATATTAGCAGAACAAGGATAATTAAATTTCACAAAAATATTTACACCTGAAAACTTCTATGTAAAAATATTAGGCTGAAAATTATTTGCTATCAAATTCGTCAGTTAAAAATTTATTATTTACATTTAGATAAATGTCTTCATCTTGTTATAATATTATCAAAATCTTTCAGGCATTGTGCTTCTAGCCTTCTTCAGGTATCTGCCAATCAAGGAAATTTCAAATTGAACACTTTATTTAATCTATGTGTGTAGATCATTCTGCTGTCTAGGGATATCATGTCTTGTTTTTATTGCTCAGTTATTGTTTGTCCAGGGATTGAATTCCCAATTACTATGTCAACAAATTCATAAATCAATGCATTAATCCACTAGGTTATTGTCCCATGGGACAATCCTGAATCTAAAACTTGGAGACTTAAACTTAATGTTCTCCTTTCCTGCCTACTGCTGCCCCTGAAGCTCTCAAGATTGATCGTATTCACTGTTAATGCTCCTTTCTTACTGCTGTTGCTTTTTTGCGGTCATTTCTTTTTACTTATTAATGGCTCCTATATGGGATTTAGTCCTATGATTGACCCAAAGAGGAACCTAACATGGGAGATGTCTGTGTTATCCAAAGAGAAAGTTTCTGTGAAATGCACTCCTGATCAAAAATTTAAGACCACTTGAAATTTTTTTTAAAAATACTGTTTTTCATGGAAAAATTTTAAACATTTCTTAAGGTTACTAATTTTATAATCTAAAAGGTTATGTAGACAAAAGGTAATAATTTGAAAATTTTATTGAGAAATTGACATTTTTATAAAATGAGGCATTTTACACTTGATCAAAATTATAAGACCAGAGACAAAAATTCTATGAAATTGTACGAAAAGTGTACAAAAACATTCAACAACCAAATTTAATAATGAGTTCTACCTCCACTGGTTTTAATGACTTCAAAAATTCTTTGGGACATGCTAGAAATTAGTATTTCCATTAAGCTGCAAGGAATATTGCTCCAGCTTCTGAAGATAGCTTCACAAAGTTAATTTTTTGTTGAATATTGTTTGCCATTTCGATAAACATCTCTTGCCATACATTCCGAAACATTTTCAATTGGCTTCAAGTTCGGTGAACATGCAGGATGTCTCAAGAAATGGACCCCATTTTCTTGTAGAAAGGTCAAGGTCCGGCATGCAGTGTGGATTGCAGCATTATCCTGTTGGAATAACCATCCATCCCCACACAAACGATAACCCTCCATCACCAACGATGCTTTTTGTAGCATGCTAACATAACCAGCCACTGTCTGACAACCCTGCACCACCTGGAGCTCCATCGTCCCTCTGTAAGAAAAGGCACCCCATACCATTAGGGACCCTCCACCACTATGATGTGTGGAGAAAATTTCAGAAGGCATGTTTTTGTTATGCCAATATTATTGGAAGCCATCAGGACCATCTAGATTGAATTTTTTCTCATCAGAAAACAGGACTTTCTTCCACTTCTCACTGTCCCATGTTTGATATTCATGACCAAACCATAAACGGTTCACTTTGTGATGTGGAAGCAGCCAAGGAATTTGTTTGTGTTTTTATTTACCATGACTTTTTGTCGTAAGTATCATCTGATGGTTACTGGACTGCAATCAGCATCTGTGGCTGTCTTAATTTGACTACAAGAAAGTCCACTGGCTTTCACAACAACCCGTCTTATTCTCTTACTCAATGCCGGAGAAATATTTTTGGGCCTACCAGTAGACTTTGTGTTTCCATAATTCGCACTGTCCTTGAGAAAGTTGCAAATCACAGTTTTACTGTGATTTACCTTAGCTGTGATCGCCCGCTGTGACAAACCTTGATTATGGAAATCTAGAATTCAAGCATGCTCAACGTCGGTAAGTTTGCTTGCATTAGGCATGGTGACACCTTTACACAGTGATTGCTAATCTCTAACTGAACTAAAAACTTTGGAATTACCCTAGATCTAACAATTTATACCTCCTGGTCTTATAATTTTGATCAAGTGTAACATGACTAATTTTATATAAATGTCTATTTCTGAATAAATTGATTGGATTATAACTTTTTGTCTACATAACCTTTTAGATTATAGAATTAGTAAACTTAAGTAAGAAAAAGTTTATAATGTATCCATGACAAACAGTCTCTTATAAATATTTTTCAAGTGGTCTTAAATTTTTGATCAGGAGTGTTTTTCTCATCCAAAGTTGCTTTGTATAAATTTTGTTTTATACTATTTTCATCTATAATTTTTCTTTATAGATAATATTTTGTTTATCATTGCTTAAATTTTCTGTTAGTGGTTATTTTCATATCGATATCATTGTCTTTGAGTGGTTTATTTCTTATAGAGCACCTTGTATTCTGTGGTCGTTCTGTCTAATTGGTATATGAATGTGTGTATGTGCACGTGTGTGTGTGTATGCGTGGAGTTCTTTACCATATCATAATTTCCATGATATATGCTTTGTTAAATTACAAGATTCAATAATATGTTTGTCATTGCAAATTATTCACAAGATATTCTTCTTGAAACACAAATAGAATTTTTCACTTTCAATCAATTTCCACAGATTTATTACATTGGTTGACAATTCTGCAATGCGGCCATCTGATTATTTAGAGTATCACTTTCTGACAATAGTTTGTTTTTTCCACAAATATACCAAACAAAATATCTCTAATTATTCCTCTTTCTTTTCTACATTTTTATTACTAAATATTTCTGATGGGAATAATACAATGTTTTCACATTTCATTTCATAATATACTAAATATTTCTTTTTTGTGTGTGCTATTTTATTCAATATCAATATGAGACAAAAACAACCTAGCCTAGAAAAATGATTAATTTAATATAAAAAGAGTTTCTATAATACAATGAAAATAGTGATTTAGAACGTAACCACAATCTTATGAAAATGTCCAACAAATACCAAATCTACTTGTTTTTTTTTCTTAATTTTACAAGTTCTTCTTGTCTAATTTCCTCTTGTTCTAATTTGAGAAGAAAGAAATATGTGCAAAAGTACAAAAATAATTACTCTACAATGACAATGATACCTAATTGAACAAATATAGTCTTAGAAAAGGAAACTTAAAATTGATTTATCAAACACTATATGGAAATATAATTATGATAATAATATAATTTATATATAATAATTTATGTATAATATAAATGGCATATTAATTAATTTACCTGTGTTAATATTTCTACTATGATGGGCTACTGAAAAGGTCTCAGCCTGACCAAGAAAAGGTTCACCTCAAAAATCTGATTTATTCTGTTTATAGGGCCAGAATTTTAAGAAGTGGGTCAGGCCAGTAACTTTTCAACATCCCCCTCTAATCTCTTAATTCTAAATAATATTGTTCGACAATTTGCTTTTTTTTAATATATACATTGCTATGCGACCAAAAATAAGCAGTACATTTAATCAAGTTTTGCACTGTAGAAGTTCATAGAGATTCTAAGTTGAAAACTGGTCTTTGGTATGGTAAACAGTGGTTTATTTAGCTTTCCCTTTCATTTCATATTGTTGTAAAGTATCTTACTTGCACAAAGGCAGAACATTCTCTTATCATTGAACAATAGTGGATTTCTTCTGACACTACTGGAGATATGCCAGATGGTGTTGTGCTAAAAGGGATAGTTTGGCAAAAGGCATGTGTGGTTGTAGCCCTGCTTTAATTAAACAATTACTAATGGTCCATGTCAACACTCCTAAAACCACATTTGCTCAGATCTGGGTTGTGGATGCCATGACATCTGCCACTGTTACCTTTACAATGTGTCAAGTGATAGCTATCCAGAACTAGGTCTACTGATGTAAATGCATGTAGGAATGTTTATTTCACCAGAGTTGCCAACACTTTCATGTGTATTCTCTGTAACTTTTCTATAAATACTTACATGATAATTGTTTTAATGAGCCTTCCATTTTGGTACCTTGACTTCATGAATTTAACTGCTGTACTAAATTGGCAGATAGATTGCCTAATTTCACTGTTGAAATTCCTAGATGTAACTAAGCTAAATAGGTAATAGTTTCTTCTCCCACATTTCTCACTTGTAGAACTCTTCTCGCTTCTTGCTTTTCTCTCAACTATGATTTTCAACAATTTCAATGCAAAATCATATAAAAAATAACGAAACAAAACTCAAGGCAATTCCTTCTTTTTAGGATCGTCTCAGTTTTGGAGGCTGTTTATTTTTTATTTGAATTGTTTCTTTTCATTATTCATTTGACTCATTTGATTTTTCTTTCATTCTTATTGATTTCCTGATATGCTTTTCTTAAAATGTGAATAATTATAAAAATTTTGATAAAACTAACCAAAATTCCTTGATGTATATCCAAATTTGAAGTCTGTATTTTATAGTAACTTGTGTGTGTGTGTGGGGGGGGGATAAAATTACTTCTCTGTGTGTGTGTGTGTGTGCGTGTGTGCGTGCGTGCATGCGTGCGAAAAGTTACTGGCCTGACCCACTTCTTAAATTCTGGCCCTATAAACAGAATAAATCAGATTTTTGAGGTGAACCTTTTCTTGGTCAGGCTGAGACCTTTTCAGTAGCCCATCATAGTAGAAATATTAACACAGGTAAATTAATTAATATGCCATTTATATTATACATAAATTATTATATATAAATTATATTATTATCATAATTATATTTCCATATAGTGTTTGATAAATCAATTTTAAGTTTCCTTTTCTAAGACTATATTTGTTCAATTAGGTATCATTGTCATTGTAGAGTAATTATTTGTGTGTGTGTGTGTGTGTGTGTGTGTGTGAGCATATAGATCAAATTGTGTATACCCTGCTAGGATAATCTGGGGTTAATTTCTTCTATTTAATAACATGGCTAGAAGTAGGCTTACCATAATTTCTATGTCCCAAGTTTTTAATTTATATTATAGTTTTCTTGTTTAATAAAGTGTTCATGAATCAACACTCCATAAGCTTCAGAGTTGTCACACAAGATAAAAAATGAATATGAGTTGCTTATATCACTGGGACACATTCCTCATAGTGAGGCATATGATAAGCCTAGATATAGAGTAAATCAATCAATTTGACAAGTAAAATAGTTTCTAGTGCCAAAGTAAAAAAAAGAATATAATGATGTGTTATAAAATCAGTCTTAAGAGAATCCTTTCCTTTAATGTTGCAATATTTGAGAGAAATCCCCTGAATAATAAAATAAAACTTGTATTTCTTTTGCTTCTTTCCTATTGAAATTTTTACCTTACATCAGTAGAATTCCATTATAAATAATAGTAAGATATAATAAAGGTAATTACTTTGAAAAGAAAGTCAAATTTAAATATTTCTATTCAATTCACAGATTGATACTGCATATAAACTTTGCAACAAATACAAAATTCATGAGAAATTTTTGCTTTGATTTTCTGACATGAATTATTCTTAGGATTAAAACTCAACTATTATAGCAAAAAAAAAAATTGTTAGTGCTGAAAATTTCCTTCAACTTCACAATGTTTGCCTACTTTATAAGAATTGATAAAGTTATCCATCGAGGATATATAAAACAAGAAAGCAATTTGAATGTAAATTTTAATCATTATACTTGATAATCTCTCTTCTTCTATATGCCTATACACTTCAGGATGTTGGTGATCATGGTTCTCCACAATGTCCTGTCCTTTGTAGCTCTTAATAAATTTTGTATTTTTGTTATCTCTCCTTGCTCTGCAATCCATTTACTTAAGCTTACTAGATAGGTTATGCATCATTTTCTTTTGTCTCTCTTCCCTTCAATCTGTCCTGTAAGTATCAAATTTTCTAAGCCCTCTTTCCTCATTATGTGCCTTAGACATTTCAACTATCTCTTCCTGATATTAAGTATAAGTGTCCTTTTTGTTCCCATTTTCTCTGAAACATATAAGTCCATGGTATTCTCAGCATCCTTCTGTAGAACCACGTTTCTATTATGAAAAAATAAATTATTAGGTGGGGTTTATCTTACAGATATTTCTATTTGTTGTTGTTATAAATGCAGTTAAATGTATAATTTGATTTTTGAGGCTTGAAACTGACATTCACTATTCAGTATTGATTCCTATGTCCACACTTACACACTCTCTCTCTCTCTCTCTCTCTCTCTTATATATCAGATGCTACTCAGATGTTCAGTGATTTGTAAGCCAAATGTAGCAAACTATTCAACTTTGCCCTTTGGGAATTATTTGCACAAACAGTAGATAAGAAGACAACTTTGAAGAGAGACCTGGAAGTGAGTCTAATTTTTCATGGTAATTTCATACACTTTTGCATGATGGTTAACATGCACACCGCTCTCTATCATAAAATTTTCAATACAGGTCTGAGGGCTATTCAATTTGTCTCTTACAACCAATGTTGAAGAGTCGATATGAAACATGGACAGCTCTCCAATGTTCATTCAAGAAGTCAAGTAATGGAATTGAAAAACCAGCAAAGTTTTCAGTAAATGGGAAAGATAGGTCTGGTCAGAGTTCTCTATTAAGATCAGTATCTACCAATCATGTCTCCTGACTTCTATCCTGTACTCTTCGGAGGTATGGATTATATATCATGTCAAATCAAGGAAAGATGTCATCAAAAGTACCTGAGGCATATCTTAAACATCAAGTGACAGTCTTTTACACAATGTCATTTGCAACTCCTTGGCTACTCAGTTCAACGTTGAAAAGATGGCCTTCTGTAAAGAAGTGGTAATATATATATATATATATATATGTATGTATGTATGTATGTATATAAATCATGCAATGTTATTTAAGCCCATGTTGTCTATATTAATAAACACTATCTTCAATAATGAGCATTCTTCTCCTATAAATATAGAAAATTTTAAACAATCTCTCTCTTTCTCTCTCTCTCTCTCTCTCTCTATATATATATATATATATATATATATATATATATATATATATATATATATATCTTTAACATAAAGTGGCAGTCTTTTACACCAGACAGAGTTATTCTGCAATAGGCTAAAACACCAAGCATATAGAATCTGCTCATTCATAATCAACTGCTCTGAGCAGTGCATCTCAGGAGGATATGAGATGAGAGCTTGCACCTGCTTTATTGAAAACTCACTCTTGGTAAGACCATCAGACACAAAACCTAGAAACATTTCAAGAATATTGTTAAAGACAACCTGAAATGCCGAAATTAGTGTTAAAAACTGGTAAAAGAGGCAGGGAATAGTTTTTGATGGTTGTAATTGCTTTGCAGTCAAAAGTGTTGAATATTTAAAATTGAAAAGAGCTCTTAGTATGTAGATTCGACCCCAGAAAATATTTAACCTAAGATTGTATGTAACATCTGCAGGAAGATTTTATGTGTCAGATTTTCTAGTCACCTAACATCACATGAAATTCGGCATCTAATGTCAACTATGTGGATGTTCTTCCTGACAGGCCTGCAAGGTACTTATATCAGTTTTTGATGAAATTTGAAGGTCTTTCACTGGGCTGAGTTGACATATGAGAGTGCAAGAGGAGGAAGTCACTTTGAAAATTCTTCAAAAGCCTTTCATCTGTCATTTATGTAAAAAGGTATACAAAGAGCAAAGATGGTTTAGCCACTCAGTTCTATATTTGAAGAGATGGCCTTCTGTAAAGAAGAGGTTGTATATATATATATATATATATATATATATATATATATATATATATATATATATATATATATATATATATGTAAATATATATATATATATATGTAAATACATATATATATATATATATATATATATATATATGGTGGATTCACTCATCATGGACAGGGCTCAGTAAAATAAAGAGGAACTAAACTGAACTTCTGTGGATATGCATGTGTCTCTCAAAGCATGCAGGTCTTTTGCAGACTTTTTAGACAGATGTAACATGTGATAAACTCATTTTAGTTGAGTGGTTGGCAATTAATTGCCACATGTTTCTGCAAGAGGATAGAAGGCCTGCTTTACTGCATGTGACAAAGCCACAGTGGCAAGTAAGGTTATCATTGAGGGGAACAACATGCTGCCAACTTGCTTTAATATTTGCATGCAGTTGATCCCCAATGTTCAAGTTAGATTCACTCAAACGTTTGTATAGGTGAGAAGCAGGAGAGGCACCAGCTCCTTTGCTCTGACATTTTGTTTTCCCAGGAAGAAAAGGAGATGCTGCAGTGCTTTGGTTTATCTTTGAAAAACAAGTGGCCTTCAAACTGACTTGCTCGCTAAAAGCTGACTAAAGAGGAGTTGTTTTAGAAGTTTGCTATTGCTCTTACAAGAAAGACATCCTACCTACCTGGCAACAATACCCATCATGCTTTGTTTAGTAAGAACTTCATTGTTTCTAATGTGATCACTCAGTTTTCTGTTGTAGATGGTATGTAGGCAAAGCATATTGAAAGCATGTATTTGATTGATGTGTTGTTGGTGCAGAGTTCATGATTCTGTGCCATGGAAAAGGTATGTCAGTACTACTGACTTGTACAAATCAATTTTTGCCTTTAAGAAAACATCACAAGTATTCCAAAATCTGTGGTAAAAATTACCAAAGGCAGAGCAAGCCTTTCTAAACCTTCACTCAATTTCTTTGTCCATCTTAGCATTGATGAATACAATAGAGCCAAGATAGGTGAGAGAGGAACCAGTTAGTAAGACATTTCCCGAAACATAAACAGTGAGAGGAACAGTTAGAGAACGGTTACAGATGGTTCCATTTTTTTTATGCTGATGATCAGACTGAAACCTTTAGATGCACAAGAGAATTTGTTAATGATCCATTGCATATACCCAAGAGTGTGAGCTACAAGTGTGCAATCTTCTGTAAAGAGTAGGTCACAAACAGTTTGCATTTGCGCAATCATCTTAATTCTTGTTTGAAGCATTATTAGTTGAACAACTCACCACTTGTACTAAATTCAAATCTCACACCTTTAACATTCTCAAATACTGTTTGCAGCATGACAGAAAAATGCAAACCAAATAAGAGAGGCACAAGAATACAACCTTGTTTTGTTCCATGAGAGATAATGAATGGGTTGGACACATCTCCACTAGATTTACCTGAGGCTATAATTCCCTGATGGATAGACATGATACTGAGTATCCTTTCAGGAATGCCCAGATTCCTAAGGATGACCCAAAGAGCATCCCTTTAAAATGATATCAAAGACCTCAGTGAGATCAATGAAAGTAACAAATAAATCTTTGTCATGCTCTTGAGCTTTCTCTTGTAGTTGCTTCAAACTGAAAATTGTGTTCACAATGCTTCTACCAGACCAAAAATCGCACTGCGATTCAGACAAGACTGAATCATCCAAGAAGGAATTGAGTCTGTTTAAGATGATCCTGCCATGAATTTTCCCAGCAACACAGAGAAAGGAGATACCTCTATGGTTGCCACATCCAGATTCATTGCCTTTGTGCTTATAGAGATTGACAATAGAAGTGCATTTAAACTCCTGAGGAACTGATCTTATTGTTCTGATGTAGTTTTGGTGCCCAGTCATTTGCACCCAATGGCAGAGAGAAAAAACATTTTAGGTCTCTCAGAGGAAAGCAATGTCAGCATAAAAGGGGCTGCTTTGTTATGATAAGAGGACATGAGTTACACAATTACTCACAAATATTGTGCAAAACAGCTATCTACCTTTCACCACCCATGTATAAAGTTCAAGCTTGGAACCTCTAGTGACACCCTTCACGTGTTCCTTCAACATCACAGGATTTCAAGAGCAAAAAACAACTGAACAACTTGCACATGACTTGTTTATAGCAGTCATTGATTGTGTAGCACAATGCAAACTGTCTCCATCAAAACAGCATAGCCTGTACTGATGCACCATTTGTTACATGTCAGGTGCTGAAGTGATCACAGGTTTAATATCAGAATTTTCCTTTTCTTAGGGAGATATCCCAATAAGAATCTCTCTTTCCAAAGGTTTAACCATGTGCCCAGACACCATCCTAGGTATTTCTATGTCCCTTCATTTTACATATATATATATATATATATATATATATATATATATAGTCAACTTATGACATATGCAACTTACAACGGTTTGATGACAACATGTGTGGCTAAAACTCATGTGTCAGAAAAGTGAAAGTAAGTGAGTGCATCGGGTAAGTTGCATATGTACAACAGTTTCCACACAGCCACCCAGATACAGTAGTAACCCATTACAGTATAGTCATATAGTTATATCTGTGTCTTCTAGAATATCTTTCAAAACACCTCATAATGCCTTCCAAGACGAAATTATCTATGCCTACTTATAAGCCTGCCTGAAAGAAAGGCAGTTGATCTGAACACCAAAATGACTGGTATTAAAAACTATGAAGGAGGAAACAAAGCTAGTATGATTGCATGTAAGATGAACTTATCCCTTTCAACTGTGTTGAAGATTCTTACGGATAAAGAAAGGATCCAAGAAGCTGCGAAAGGTTTGGCCTCCGTGCATTCTACCATTATTATGAAGCAACATATCGGCATTTCCATGAAATGGAGAAATTACTTCACATTTGGATCAAAGACCAAATTCAAAAACGGGTACCAGTGAGCCTTTATACTGTACAGACAAAGGCAAGAAGTTTATCTCAGATGTTAAAGGAATGTGCCAGAGATAAATATACACAAGAGTTTATGGCAAGTACTGGGCAGTTCAAGCTACAGTTCCAATTGCATGTGCTTGTGTGACTGGAGAAGCAGCAAGTGCTGATGAGGAAGGAGCATGTAAGTTTGTTGAAAATCTTGATGAAATAATTATGGAGGTAGGTTATCATGCAGAACAGATTTTTAATGTGGATTAAATAGGCTTATTTTGGAAACGGATGCCGGCCTGCACTTACATCCAGAATGAAGCAAAAAACATGTCCGAGTTTAAAGTGTCCAAGGACAGGCTAATGTTTCTACTCGGTGGGAACATTGCAGGGTTCAAGCTTAAAGCTTTCATTATCCACCACAGCGAAAACCCATGGGCATTCAAGAATGTTAGCAAGCACACTTTGACAGTCTACTATCATTCGAACCATAAAACATGAATGACCCAGGGTCTGTTCAAAGACGGGTTCATTAATTGTTTTATTCCTCAAGTGTGTGAGTATTGTCTGGGAAGAGGAATTCTCTTCAAGATTTTACCTCTGCTTCCCACATACTTAAATGATCTCCATCCAAATGTGAAAGTGTTTTTTGGCTCCCCACCCCACCTTATTCAATTTATGGATCAAGGTTCAATTGCTGCCTTTAAGAAAAATTATCTGTGAGCCACCTTCTCCAAGCAATAACTGCTACAGATGCCGACCCAAAAATATCACTGCATGACTTTTGGAAGGACTATAATATTCTTAAGTGTATAAAAAAATGTTGCTATCACATGGGAAAATGTGATTGAAAAATGCATGAATGGTGTCTGGAAACGTTGTGTTAAGCATTAAGTGAATACTTTTGCTGGGTTTGAAAGTGAAAATGAAATTGATGTGATATGTGACAAAATAGTGAAACTGGCAAAAGACCTTTAGAAAAGAGTGATATAGAAGATGTTGAGGAGTTGCTTGATGAGCAATCAGGAGAACTTACAAATGAAAAGTTGATAGAATTGGAAGAAGAAAAAGTTGTGGAAGAAGAAAAGAGAGAGGCTGAGAAAGAGAAAGAGGAGGAGGAGCCAAAATGGGTGTTCACAAGTAAGGGATTATCAGAAGGGTTCTTGTAATTCAATAAAGCCCTTGCACAATTTGAATCAATGGAAACAGATATTGAATGATTTGCAAGGATTGAACGGGTAATACATGATGTGATTAATCCATATCATGTAATTTATGATGAGAAAAAAAGCAGATGATTCAGACAAAGCTAACCAAGTTTATGAAAGTTGTATCTCCTCCCAATAATAGAAATTAAATGGATAAAGACAATGTGAAAGAAGAAAACAATAAGTTATGACAGAAAGAGAAGAAAGAGAGTCACAGAAAAGGGTAGATGGAAAGAGTGTGAGAAAGAAGAAGAAGAAGAGGAGGAGGAAGAAGAATTAAATAAAAAATTATTATTATTATTGCTATTATTTTAGTATCATGACATAGCATCATGACACATCATACTATATGCACGGTAATTTAACATTGTGTGACTTATGACCAAGCTGTCTATGATGGGTCTGTCAGAACCAAACACTGTTGTAAGTCAATGGCTACTTGTATGTATATATATATATATATATATATATATATATATATATATATATATATATATATATATATATATATATATACCAGGTTTAACAATAAAATTGTTCAAATCATGTAACAGCATGGGATAATTATCCATCCCACAAAATGTTTAATATCTAAAAAAAAACATTGAACTAATTGAATTTCTTTTTTCCAGGTTTTCAGATAAGATATTTAGCCATCTTGATACCATTTGTCATAAGAATCACTGAAAAATCCTTTGAGTTATTCAGCTAGAAAGAGAACAGGTTAAAATCATTTTGTGTCAGTCCCACTGTCTTCACAAATGAGCAATGGTCAAAGGAAAAATTATTCAGGCCTTCAGTAATGGTCCCAAAATTCACTTTGGCTTCCATCTTCAAAGTCCATTCAAGAACCATCAAGAAAATAGTGAATAAGTTTTAAAAAAAAAGGGAACAGTATAGAGGAAAACTGGATCAGGTCACAACAGGAAGAGGGATCATCATTTCAACTTAGAGCTAAAGAGGTCAATTAGAAAAGATCCAACTCAATCCATTATATGTTTGGCCCATGAGAGAGGAGTTTCAGCTATGACAGTCCAAAAAGCAGTGAAAAAAGACTTGAAAATGAAATCGTACATGAATTTTGTGAGGCACCTTGTTACTCCAGGACACAAAGTCAGAAGGTTCTGGAATAATATATATATATATATTTGAACTTTATTTCAATCCTTAATGAGTTTCCAATCCTTAGCTATGATTAATTAATGATGACCTTGTCATTTTCATTTATGCTCGATTTCATCACAATTCTGTTAAGCTTGGAGAGTAGAGTCCAAAAGTATTATAAAAGTCTTGGAGAATTCCAGTAAAATATCTTTAATCATTTCTAAGATACAACGTTTCAAAGCTTAATCTAACAATTGGACAATTTTGCTGTTACACCTGGTTTATATATATATATATATATATATATATATATATATATATATATATATATATATATATAATAAAATATATTAGGACCATGAATAAGTTCTTGCTAATTTTTTCATGAAAAGTAATGTTTTATTTACAAAAATTAGTAAGAAACATGACACTGAAAGTATTGCCCGTCACTAGCCACTACTTTTTCTCATCTTTCTGGCAGCATTTGAATTTCACATTGAAAAAACAACACATCATTCGAGGCTAACCACAAGTCGACCCATTTTTTGACATCTTCATAAGAATGAACGTGCTGCTCAGCCAGGGCATGTGCCAACAATTGGGATCGGTTGGGGCAATGTCTGGTGAATATGGGGGTGGTGTAGGACTTCCCATTTAACCATTTCCAAACAGTTTTTCACTCATTTTGCAACACGTGTCCTCGCATTGTCGTGTTTCAAAATCACTTTGTCATGTCTCTGCCCCTATAGCAACCATTTTTTCTTCAATGCTCGGCTCAAACACATCAATTCTAGTTGATAGCAATCTCCCGTGATGGTTTCGAGTCAGTGTGAGCAATTCACAATAAACTACACCCAGCTGATCCTTCCAAATGCAGAGCAGAAGCTTCGAACCATAGATATTCGGCTTTGCCACCGATGTTGATGCATGGCCGCACACGACCTTCTATGCTTAGAATTATTGTAGTGTATACGATGCAAAAATCTTTTCTTCTTCTGCCATTGAAGCAGCTCTTCACACATGACAAGACACTGATAAATGTCTCTTGGCTTTTTTACTTGTACCATACCCGATGTCCATGCTTTTGAATCATTCCTAATGCTTTCAAACGTTTTGAAACTGTTGTCTGATCAACTAACGATTCTGCAAGTTCAGCTTGCACCGGACATGAGTCTTCATGAAGTAATGCCTCCAATTCTTCATCTTCAAACTTTTTCAGTGTGTTTAATGCTATGAAAAACGAAATTGTTTACACTTTGGCGAAATGACATACATTGAATTTCAAACTTGCTTATAATAATTCCTTATAGATGTGTTACCATCTGAAACTACAGGCACACAGTTCTGGGAATGCCATCTGTTGGAAAACAGTGCTCAATATTCGGATGGAGTGTATGTAAATACAAGGTAACCAAAAAAGTTCTGTCCGTTTTTAAAGGAAAAAAAGAAAACGCTTCACAGTATGTGTAACTTATATTTAGTCTTCGAAGTAATCACCATCGGTATTCAGCACCTTCTGCCAACATGTCTCCAGCTGTTCAATGCCCTTGCGGTAGAACTCGTGTGGGGGGGTTGACGCAAAGAAATCCGTGAGGGCTTTGCGCAAGTCTGCTTCATTGGTGAAGGATTTCCCACGAAGATGATTATCCAGGGAGTGGAAGAGGTGGTAATCGGATAGCGCAAGGTCAAGTGGCACAAAGTCTCCCACTCAAGTTGCTGTATGGTATCCCTGACCACTCGCGCGACATGCGGCCTGGCGTTGTCATGGAGGAAAAGCACACCTTTGCGATTCACCAGTGCTGACTCCTTCTGGCGCAATTCCTGTTGCACATGTTTCAATTGCTGCGAGTATAGGTCTCCAGTGACCATTTGGCCCGTTGGTAGCAGTTCATAATGAACCACTTGACGACCTGTCCACCAGACACAAAGCATAATCTTGCGTGGGTGCATAGGCGGTCTTGTGGCGTGAGGGACAGCATCCCGAGGAGACAACCAATGTCTGGAACGCTTGGGAGTTTCGTACAGAACCCAATTTTCATCACTGGTAAGCACTTGATTGAATAAGGATGCGGTACGGTGGCGAGAAAGCAGCGATACGCAGGCTGCCACTCGTTGTTCCTTGTGGACCTCCAACAGCGTTTGCGGAACCCACTTGTTCAGTTTATACGTCTTACCTAGGCGGTGCAGGTGAAGTCTAACTGTTTCATCGGAAACGTTGAACTGTCTTGCAAGTTTACCATGTGTTAGACTACTGTCCTCTTCAATAGCCGCCTTCAGGACACCGTCATTCAAGACCTGTGGTCGTCCACTGCGAGGCTCATCATGGAGAGACAAATCTCCCGACTTGAATTTTCGAAACCAACGCCTTACAGTAAGTTCATCCACAGCACTATCCCCAAACGCTTGACATATGCTGCTGATAAGCCCACTTTGAAGTCGCAAAGCAAACAGCCCCGAACGAGATCTCTAGACACTTCCATCCTTCTCACAGCTGTTCGACTTATAACTGATGGCCAGGCACGGTGCACATGTTTTTTATGATGTCTGGTGTTCCTACTTCCGATTGTCCGAATTTTAAAACAATTGCTACACGCATTTTGTATATATTTCAACTTCATTCAATGACTAATCAAAAAACGGACAGAACTTTTTTGGTTACCGTGTATAAGTGGACATTGAAGTCAGCACCCAGAGGTGACAGTCTGTTTCATGCTAAACACAATCATCTGGCCTGATGATTGCGTTTAGCATGGAACATGTCACCTCTAGGTATTGACTTTAATGGCCACACACACACACACACACACACATATATATATATTTATATTAATATATATATATATTAATATTAATATATATATATTCAACAAACATTGAGAATGGCTAGTGTTAGCAAAAGGTACTTCAACATGAATATATCAAGCAGAAATAAAATTAGAAACTTTGAAAAAGTAACTAAAAACAATCAACAAATAAATTTTGTTGGTTTTTAGTCAAATGGTCATAAATGCAAAAACTGCTACCCAAATACACACAATACATACATATATTCATGTACATATGCTTAGCTTTACTAATTCTTAAATATATATACACACTTATAAATCGCCATGCACATTTATTTATATATCAATATATATATAAATATATTTTCATAATATAAATATTTGTGTGGACAAGATCTGTGTGTTTGTGCGTGTGTATGTGTCATTTAATGTAGGCACAAATTTAATATAAGGTGTATATAATAATAACAACCATGTAGAAACTATCGTCAATGGCTTTTGCACTGTTTACAACTTTTAGATTAACTACTGATGCATAGTTTGTTCATATTGTTTCAAGAAGATTTTGTGAAATAAATTTTAATCAATTAATTGATACTCACCTATTGTCAACATTAATGCTTATTTCAAACAATGTTCATTTTTAAAACTCCTATATACAAGAAAAGTTCTCAGACCAACAAAGGTAGAATTCCAATATAAATTCAGATGTTTATTCATTTGGCCAGGCCAAGAATTTTTCAGCACCTATTCACTTTTCATAAAATATGACATATTACATCATTGTCCTCTTGGAAATAAAGTTTTGAGGCATCAACAAAAATGCATTAAAAGAAAAATGTTTAGTGAACATTATAATTGAAAACTTGGTAAATAATGGTATATTTTGAACATTTCTCCATCTACCTTGTATTATTATGTGTCTATATATATATATATATATATATATATATATATATATATATATATATATATATATATATGAACATAAATAAGCAAAAACAAATGATCAATCCAAAATAAATAAATAAAATAACATACAAGTTAGAAACTGTCCCCTGCCAAAATAATAGAATAGACTACGTCAATCAATCCAATGACTGGACAAATAAATAGATTTAATTATCTTCCCAGACCAAGACGAACGATTAAATAAGGGATCTAAGCAATTTTTTTACTACGTTAATAAAACATCGAAAACCAAAAATAAAAAATGAAAATAAAAACAAGTAAAATAATTTAACCCAAATAAATAAATAAACAAGCCACTCTCACCAAAATAACTGCCAGAATGGATTACCCACAATGCACCACTGACCCATATATATAAATAGTCGAGAAACATCCAACACTCGCAGCCTGATGATTGTGTCTAGCATGAAACAGCCTGTCGCCTCTGAGTGTTGACTTCAATGTTCACTTTTATATTTATATTTACATATGCTCTATTTCTGGTATTGAGCACTTATCCCATAAATATAGCACAGCTTAAAACTATATTTCTTCTTATATATATATATATATATATATATATATACATATATATATATATATATATATATATATATATATATATTCTTAGAAAGAGAATGTTTTATCTGCTACTTAAATTCCATACTGTTGCAATTTTCAGGCAATCAGAACGTAAATGAAAGAAGGAGGAACAGAATATATTAACTGCCTCATCTTTTCATTTGCATTCTTTTTGCCTGAAAATCATGGTAGCATGAAAATTAAGTAGCAGTCTGAACTTTCTGAGGTGTCATGCTGGGAAGAGTATTTCTTCTTTCTTACTGTTTAGATGGATGTCTATCTTTTGGAGGTTTTTATTTTTATATATTTGTTAGTTTATGTTTTATTTTACCTGTGTTCTTATATTGGTTTTTGTTTTTTTTAGTTAGTTTTTCTTTTTATTAAGTTTCCTTTTGGTTACATGTCAGGACATCTACTGGTAGCATCAACACTGTAATTATTTTGTGAGTGTGTGGTATATATATATATATATATATATATATATATATATATATATATAATAATAGCTGGCCACTCGTATTTGAAGGATACCCGTCTACTAGGGCGGCTAGCCAATCCCTATTGCAGACGCTCGCTCAGACACATTTGAGTTTGTTCAACACACACAGAGTCAACCTGTGGTTTATACTGCAACTATACTGAGCAGACCTTAGTTACAGTTTCTGGGAGAGAGCATGTTATCTAGCATGATCAACAATCGGAACAAAGCCAGCACACTCAAACCCTTGGTCACAATGACTTGTAACTTCATGCTAGCACAGCTATCGAGGGCCTCAAGTGTTCCATCTACCCAATTTCACTCACAAGGCTTGGGTGGTATGGTTTTCAGGCTCTTTCCAAAGGTGCTGCACATTGGAATCGTTCATCTCCAGACTGATATATACATTTTAACACTACTGTTTTCTGGCCTGATTTAACTCTGACCATTAAACATTTATATATATATATATATATATATATATATATATATATATATACAAAGAATAAATCTGTGCCATTAACAGAAACATCACTTGAGGACTTCCAACAGCAGCAACAACTAAAATAGACAGCATATGGAACTTTAAGAGAAAATAACAATATAATCAAGATGTTGAGATTCCACACTACTTCAAATAAAAGGTTAGGAAAGAAACCCCCATCAATATCGGAAAAAGCAATAACAGCTACTAGACTTGAGAAATCTGTTTTTCTGAAAAAAATTTTTAAGAGAAAGATTTTATAAATTACAACCAAAAATAGTTTTGGTTGCTCCTTTGATAAATGCCAAATATTTCCTTATTGGGAAATGGCTAATATTACCATTACCATTGATACAGATATATTTATACATTTTGTTCCATATTTAATATATTTGCATATGTACTGTGAGTCTTCAAATGTTAGTAGTAGTGACAACATAGGTGACCTGTACAGTGTCATTTAATTTGTCAATATTCTCACTGCTATCTGACACCTGAGAAAATTGGCAGCAATCCATGTGTTGGCCAGATTTCATTGTAGCTATCAGTCACTTGACTATACACCTATGTTGCTCTTGCCATGGTTGCAGCATATCACGATGCAATGAAATCCATCTAGCCATCAGTCCTTCTCAGCTCCCAAGCAAATAACCATGGGTATTTTATATCTCCCAAACATACTTAGTAGCATGAGTAGTGATTCTAATTTGGCTGCTCTTTGTAGCAAGAATTAATCTTGCTGGGGTAAAAGGTATTGTGTTGGTTGGTATAAGGCTAATCTTATTGGATCAACCTTTAAATGCATTTCCCTCACTTTCATCCAAGTACTAACCTATAGTTTGATATCTGAATAGTTAAAACTTTGTACCACAAGCAAGATTACATTGTGACTAAGGATGAATAGCATTTTCATCCCTATAACAAAGGGTCCATTCTGAAGTCACACTTAATACAAGCTTAGAAAATCTAGAAAATATGATTTGGTTAGGAATATTTTATGTAAAGAAATCTTTTAGTTATGTTTTTATTTGATATTGCTTGAAAATACAATGTTTTGTAATCAATATCCATATTTGATTGTGGTTTAGAGTAATTTCCCAAGGCAAGCTATTTATTCATTTGTTTATTTTTATAATTATTAATTTTGTTTATCCTGCATAGCTGTTTTGTTTATTTGTTTTAAGTTTATTATTTTTTTGAATGCCATGTCCCTTCAGGACATGGGCAATCATAGCTCTCCACAGATTCCTTTTCTTTATTATCTGGGACTTGCCATGATTTTGCAAGAGAGATAATGAAGTGATTTCCTAATGTCCTCTCTACAGTTTAGAATTCTGTGTTTTCCTTCTCCTAGATTAGCTGTCACCCAATGCTAGAGTTCCCAGTTTACACTGCTATTAAACTCAATGACTTTAGTGTTAAATTGAACATAGCAGATGAGGACAGAACTTGGACGCTGATAACTGTTATGCTACTCACACATCCAAGTTTGTAATTAACTATTGTTATAATATTTATTTAGGGGAAATATTAGTTTGTTTATTAGTATTAGTTTATTATAATCAGTTATGTTTTAACTGTTTGATTATAATTTAATTTTTTTTTTAAGTGTTTTTAGGCAATTCTTGTGGTTATCCTTCAAAATAAATTTGCCTAGGGTTTCTCAATTGTTGTTGTTGGCAATGTAATTCTTTATAGTAGTGTTATTTAAGATTTGTTTAATATATAGTTTCTTGTTTTGTCTTAAAATTGGTATATTTTAAGTGTTAGCATCTGCATTCAAGTTTACAGGTTAAACTCAAAAGCCATTATCAGTGAATGCTCTATAAATTTTAGTCTTGATCCAAGATTATATGCTTTCTGGTTCTTATATAGAAACGTTATTGACTCTACAAAATATATACACCAATCCAAATTGGCAGACATGCAGTTGTTTGAAGTAGATATTGATAGAGCATTTTAACTACAGTTTTTATTTGGTCATTTTGGGAAATGTTTCAACATCATTTTCATGTTGATGTCTGTAGTGTGTAAAGTGAAGAAAGAAACAACACAAGGGGACATAGTCTCACAGAAACATGTTGACCAGTACAAATATCAGCAACAACAACTACTACTACAAGTATACTACTGGAGAAAGGCTTTTCCCAATTCCATCCTTGATGACCATGACTGTACCGTTCTTTGCCATGTCTTAACAGCATACACTGATTTCATCACATCAACTTCTGTATAGTCTTTTCCTACTGTTTTTGCTATCTGCTGGGTATAATTTAACCAACCTTTTGTTCCATCCATTATCCTTACTACTATTCATCCTGCATATTTCCAGTTTTCTTGTTTTATCACTTATGTCATTTGGTTTGTTCTCTGATCCATGTTGATCTCTTCCTGTTTCTTAAAGTTATCCTTATTGTTCTTTCATTTGATCTTTATGTTTCTAAGTTTATTTTCAAGCAATTTTGTAAATTTCTATGTTTCGCAATTGTATGTAGAAGCTGACATTATACATTCATTATATTCTGTGTTCTAAGTATAATGACAAGATGCTTTTCATTCTGTTTATATCTTGGTTAAATGTTTTCCAATCAGTTGCTAGTTTATTTTCACAGTATTTCTTTAATCTTATCTGATAATTATAGACCTTATCCAAATCTTAATCCACTATACTTATCTTTTTCAGAACATTGTAACTGAACAATCTTCTATTTTTTATGTGCTGTATCCTTTCAGGACATGGGTGATCATGGCCCTCCACAACTTCCTATCCTTCATAATTTTAAGTAATGTTTGTCTCCCTACTATCCCTCCCACTCTGTTCTACCACAAGCTTATTAGGTATGTCACTCACTGTTTCTCCCTGCCTCTTTTGCCCTTCAACATATCCTGTGAGTGCCAAAATCTTCAATTCCTTTCTTCATTGTGTCCCAAAAGTTTCAAGTCTTTTTCTGATTCTAAGTGTCCTTTTTATTTCCAATTTTCCTAAAACTTGTTTACATACTCCATCAATGGGATCCTCGGCATCCTTCTGTAGAAACATCATATGTCACCTTTATCATAAGATGCTAAAAACTTCCCAGATAGTTAAATTTCTGTACTTGCTTTTGATGTCTCCAAATTGTAGCTGATATCTTGTCCTTCTTGCTAATACCATCATTCTGTCTTCTTACATACAACTGATGGTTACTTCTTCCTTTCTTGTCTAGGAGTTTCTGCAAGGTTGTTTTTTTCTCTGTCTGCTTTAACACAATGCCATCTGCATATAAGATTGTGCCCACCAATAATGAATTCTGGTAGGACTTGGAATTTATTATTTTATTTTTGTTCATCTTTAAACCTGCATTAGTCTATTCACATCATGTATCATTTCCTTTAATTTATTCCAATGATTCTGATATTAGTAAAATTATTTTCAGCAAATCAAAAGTATTTTTTCATTTACTTTTACTCTCATTCCTTAGTTTATATTGTAAATAGTTAATGCAAAATTGTATCAATAGCTCACTCCTTTTCTATTCTTTTATATTATTTTCATTCATACCCTGAACCCATATTGACTTAATCAATAAGTGTTCTACTGAATGGATTACTTTTTAGAGTAAACTAAAGCCTGAAAAAGAAGAGAAAAAAAAGAAAAAAGGAAAAGAAAAAGAAAAACATATTTTTAATATTCAGTTTCTTTTTTTATCAGTTTGTCTTTTTATAGATAGTTTTTTTTGAGTAAGCACTAGTAAAACCTTATTTGCATGAATGATCCACCTGCAGGGTGCTTTAAGTACATTTGAGAATTAATGCACATTTGATAGTAATGTGATAAGACAATAGTCATTCTTATAATCTCTTATATTATAAAGTAGAATTAGTATTCCTAAACTTAAGTTTGAAGTACTTTTCTATTTTTCTACTTTTGACATGTTTATTCACTAATCAAAAGGTATTTTACTTCATGTATACAACTACACTACATATCCACCTCATTTTTAGTGACATCATCACAAGGAAAATGATCAAGTGTGCAATTTAATATAGTGTACAGCATATAGTATTATACATAGTGTATAGTACAAAGTGCTGGAGATTTCTTGGACCAACCACTTCACCAAATTTGACCAAATGATCAAACCTCAAAATTTGTGTTGTCTTTTCTTGGTTGGGCTTAGAACTGTTCAGTACCCTGTGTATTTAATGTAGTTCATAGTTTACAGATAAAGCTATCAACCAATAAAATTAAACTAAAATTTAGGCCAAACACACACCATGAGTTTTTCATTTTGGAACTATAAGGAAAAAAATGAAAAATAAATTAGTTTTATGACCTTTTAACATACTGCATAATTTCTGTTTCTTCTTGCCAGCATTTCTTCTTTTTATTTTAGAATTTTGTGTTATTATTTTTGTTAGTGAATTTGATTTCATAAAATTCAAATGAACCAAACTGA
>OZ038488.1:57563133-57933133 GCA_964036315.1 Acanthosepion esculentum
ATATTTTTAATAGTTTGTCAGATTAGTCCATTAACTTCTTTATTTTAAATAATTTTCCTTCATTCTCTATTCTCATTTTGTCTCTTTTTAGTCTTTCTCCATTTTGAATGAATTAATATCCATACTAGAAATGATTTTACACCCACCTCGACCATTTTTCAGCTGTTATATTCATCATAACAGAATAATGAAATATTCTTCATTTAGTGCACAAATAATGGGAATTTCTCTCTGAACTTCACATGGAAACTAATTGGCTTAAAGAATTCAAAAGAAATTTAATTGTATTTATTACTTTACCTTTAAAATACTTTAAATTGCATTTTAAAAAATACAATATTTAAAAAAATTCATCATACTTTCAGAAATTTAAATTAAGGAAGATTTTATGTAATGAGGTTATACCAAAGCACAAAGGCCTATTAATTAATTTAAAATCTATATTTAATTAATTCTCTTATGCGTTAAAAAGGTATTTCAAGACTGTACTTAATATGTGTTTTAATATTTATAGTGGATAGACATGTAATTTTTTGAAATTTTCTTTTCTTTCAGAAAATAAAACCTTCTGCAGCAGTATTTTCACTATTGCCCAAATTAATAATGAAAAAGAAAGAAAGAAAAAAAATGCAAATCAGTTTCAGTTACAAAGAAAAAATATTTATTTATTTCTAACCAGCTAAATAAGGGTTCTTGCAAAGATTTGTCCCTTTTTGTTGAGAATAAGATAACCTATTCTCTGAGTAACACAATGTAAAAAAGCATAGCAGAAAACAAACTCAAAAATTACACTGCACAAAAACCCAAAAAAAAGAATTGTGCCCACCTGCTGTGTCAAAGATAACAATAAAAAAGCGGGGAGAGCCATAGCTCTACAGTACACTTTCAGTCCTTTCAAGGTTCAAAAGTTTTTATACTTTTTCTTTTCTCTCTTGTATAGACGAAGTTCTCTTCCTGGTGACCAATTCCTTTCTTTCTTCACTTATTTTCCTCCCGTCCGCCTGGAAATTGCGTTTTTCTTTTACGGCCGCTAGAAGGTGGAAATTTACATATATACATGGCAAAATACTTTTTTGAAAATGCATGTGTTCGCTCCTTCGTCTTCTTCTCAAATGGCTTTGGATCCAAACTCCACTTACGGACTTCTTTACAACTTTCTTTTCTAGGGCTTCTTCAAGTGAACTTCTCAAAACTTTCTCTGAAGAGGAAACTTGCCCTCAGCAACTTGTTACCCATCCATCCTTACTTATGGGCCTTTTCAGCAGGGAGAGAGAAAACGAACCTCTTCTCTCAAAGTGGTCTCATTTCCAACTGTTGCTAAGGTCCGGTCCCAGTTCTCCCTTCCCTTTCAAAGGGGGGCAGCTCACCTTTGAATTGTCCAATCACAGTCCATAAAAAAAAGTATCAGCAAGTTCCTAGGGCCAGTAACACAGTGTCTTTTGTTCTCCCTTGACCTAAAAATTTTCAAAAATTGTTAAATTTTATTTGACTTGTATTATATGTTCAGTATTGTGTACTGTGCAAGAAAATGTTTAAGGAAAAAGCCTCCTCTTTTACAATTATCTCCCTTCACTTGTTTTAATTTGCAAACTTTGGCTTTTGCTCTTCAGTACCGAACTCCATCTGATAATTAAGATGGCATTGTTTTTTGGTTCAATAAAACTTTTTCAAATTAATAATACATTCTAATGGGGATGCTATTCAAGATAGAATATTCCCAGTTTGTATTCCCCATTATAGGCAGTATTTGTTTTGTGATATAGTAATACCATAATACACAGATGGAACAGAATAACTAAAAGAAAGGAATGACAAGCATACATGGTTCTCATAGAAATTTTTTATGCTGATACAAATATACCTATCTCTAATTTGTCCCACACTCAGAAACTATAACATATGTATACAACAAGCAGTGTGAAAGGGGAAAAAAAGTGGGAGGGTTATACTTGTAATATTTCCCAGTGGGAAAAAGAGCAGGTTGGTGGTGTCTTTTAAGTGCCATGTGAGACCAAGTGAGTTCCTCTGTTAACCTTACCAGTGTGGGATTACACATCTGTCTTCTTTGTAGCCTACATAACTGGTGTGGGCAAACACATCTAGTCTCCAGGCTTGATAAACAGTAACTGTCTGGGCTCTGTATAAACTGACATCACTCACTGGCTGTCATATGAACCTCATAACTTCATCTCAGCCAAGGGGAGGTAATTGCCCTTTGCATCCCCACAAGTCTCATTGGAAGTATTAGAATTTAGTGTATGAACTTCCCTTTTTACTATATATGGGAGATGATTCTTGTTTTAGAAGTGTTGATTTTGATTTTATATGATGGTGATTATCAGAGTGGCATTGTATCTAATCAATGCTGTATATTTATTAATAAAATTTGCCTTTACATCATTCAAGTATTCTATCAGTCTATCAGCATTACATTATTTTTCCTTGTCTTCTTTCTCTCCTAATAAACCAGTAAATAATACCTTACCTTCTCTCATAATAATTGTTACCTGGTTACCTCTACTAAAATGTCATGAGTTGTGTATTACAAAGGTATGGCAGCTCGGAAAAATCACTCTGATTGTTCTGAAAAGAAAAGAATCCAACACTGAGTCCTACATCAAGTACCTTGAGGAAGTAGTTCTGTCCTGGGTCAAGATGGTGGCTGCTAGAAGGCCCTATGTCTGGTACAAGAATTTGCACCATGCCACAGAAGAAGAAGAACCCAGTCATGGCTGTCAGACATTTTCTGTGACCACATCACCCCTTAAATCTGACCACTTAACTCCCAGGACTGCAATACTCTTGATTATTATATGTGGAGCACAGTTGAGTAAGAGACCAACAAAACTCCTTATAATACCAAAGATGACAATTTATCCATCGCACCCTGTATATATATTTTTTTTAATAATAATGAATTGTTGTTGACATTAGTTTTCATTCTATACACTTGAATACTTAGTTTCATGGATTTATGCATCTGTTTTAGAAACTGCACACATAGTGGTCTTCTGTATAATTACCACTGTTTTTTAATCATTTCAACCTAAGCAAGGCAATAATGCAACTAGGATACAAGGAGTTACTGGGAGGTAAAGAGAATGAGAAGACTAGTGAGAAGAAAGGACAATAAAAGAACATGTTTAGGAAGAAAGAAGAGGGCAATTGCCATTGCATTTAAACTTTTGAAGATTATAATTGGCAAGGAAGCAGAAGTGATCCACAGGCAAGATTTGCTAGAAAAGAAAACATTAGAATCAAACTTCCAGTTATATAAAGCTACTTCAACAGTAAAATTATGAGACCTAATAGCCAATACAGTAATATGCCCAAATTCATGCAGTCAAGGTACCAAGAAAGAAAGCTCATCAGAACAATTGCCATGGAAATATTTGTAGAAAAAACAAAGGTAGCCACATCACTTTGGTGAGAAAGTGTGGTTGAGATGCCAGGGCAGGACTGATTACATTACAGACCCTTCTTAGAATTTTGTCAAGAATCTTGAGATATATAGTAGGAGCCCAAGACCACATATTCAATGCACGGGCGAATGGTAGATTTATAATTTATTCATTTGTTTTTTCGTTTTTATTTTGTTTTTGGTACTGCATGAAAAACATTGATTCCAAATGTAGTGTAATAGATTGTTTATTGTAAAGAAGGCACAAAATTAAGTTAACACTTGACCCACCCTCACTATAATAATCTTGATGTGGTATTTAGCATGCTTCCATTTCCAAAGGAACCTAACCTCCCACCTCCCAACATTTATTAAAAGGCCAAAGAAATGGCTCATTACTCTGCACCTGGTAAACATTAGAAAGAAACATAGACATATTTTTAGTATTTGGCTCATTTGCCTGTTTAGTTAGTTTGATATAATTTACATTTTCTTTGGTTATTATCTTAACTAAATAATAAACTAAACAGTCTAAGACTTGAACAGTTTCTTATAAGCTGAATGGATTTAGCATAAGATTATGTAAATATTCATAAAGTATGCTTGTGTTGAGTCTTTGTGGAATATAAAGTCAAAGCCATTCTAAGTGCAGATTCAATAGCAAATGAATTTTTGACGGGCCTGGGTTGCATGTCCAATACCCATTGTAGATGATCTTACAGTGCTAAAGGGCTTCAACTGGCTTATTATTCATATAACTTGCTATACCATAAAATTGTAACAAACCACCCACATGCTCTTTGTATTCAATTGATGAGATGCAAGTTTCACTTGAGCAGCTTTTTCTCATGAACTGCTGCTTTATTGAACTGGATGCCAAGAAGATGCTTTTCCAGACACTACAATCTTAACCCATTCAAGTCTAGGGTAAAATACTATCTTCTTAAACTATGCCTCTTACTCTGTAACCCTCAACCTTGATAACTCTTGGGACTTGTACAGTGTGAACATTATTATAAAAAAAAATGTTGTGGGTAAAGAAGTGGTTTTATGCCTTTTCCAAGTACATTAATAAGAATTGAATGCAACCTTAGACAAATCTATTCTCTGTGATGTTAACTGTTAGAACCCCTCTTTGAATAATGCGAAGAAATTTATGTAGCTGTCTAATCCAGATAAACACATTAACAGATAAATTCAACCCACTATCAAATATATTAGGTAGAGGGTTGAAATGCTTGTGCATTAAAAGTATAGGCATTAATGTTTTTTGATTAGCATTTAGATTGTATAAGTTAATCAGGATATTTTCATCTGGCAAGCAAAATTATATACAACTAATATTATTTTCATACAGTACGACAGATAATGTAGCTGTTTAATCCAGACATTCAAAAATATTAACTAAAAAATTGTGATGAGATTTGTAACACATTGACATTACTTCTAAAGATTAAACAGTACAAGTAGTTATTAAAGTAAAATCTAGTTAGTACAATATGTAGTAAATAAATTAACTATGTAAAAATGAAATATAGTAGAATAAATAAATGTTTGTTAGACTTGTGTAAGTGAAATATAATCTTTAACAAACAAGAAAAATAGTGGAATTTTTAACAAATTTGAAAAATTCATTAAAATGAAATGTGGATAAAAATGTTTTTAAATTGTTACTTATCAAGTCAAAACATAAGTAGATTAATGTTCTTATCATACTAATTATTAATCCTGCTGAATCGCTCTGGAACAGAAAGCTGCAACTGCATGTGATGCTACTGTGGATTTGGTAGCAAAAGAATTTTTACAAGTTGGACTGCCTTAACTAAATGGCTCCAACTGTCTTACTATTTATGCCTAGTAGCAGTTGAAGAAATAGTTTCATTCCTTTTCCAAGTGCATTAATGTGAAGTGAATGCAAACTCTCCCAGCTGAGGTTTGAAATCCATTTGCCAATTCTATTCTTCATGCCATTAACTGTGAGGCCTCTTGAACTTATAGTCGTAAAATAGAATATCATATTTTACTTGTCAGAATATGTTTGTGTGCTTTTAGATTCTTATTCTATAAATTTAACTTTTCATATTTGTTTTATTTATTGCAGGACATAGATGTTTAATTGAAATTGTCCAGTGAAGTCATATAAAATTATAAATATAACTTACACATTCTCTATCATGGTTGGCTTATGGCCATATCATGTTGAAACACTAGCTTTTGTCCAATCACTGAAGTTAAGAAACACTAGGCATGGTCAGTATCTAGATGGATGACTGTTTGGGAATATCAGGTACTGTAAGCTTGAATGTGCTGGTGGTGTAGTGGATAACGGCTGGCAATTGGAAATTTGAGAGCAGAGTTCCAGTCAGGTTCATTATACACCCTTGTGAAAAGGTATGAATCTACCTCTTCTCCCCCAGCTATGGGTTAAATATTAGGATTTCTATTAGTAAATATTTATTATCTAAAAAAAATTCTTACAAACCAAAAATATTTTCTGGCTTTAAATAACCTGCAAAAGGTTGATAAGTCCTAAAAAGCAAATCAATTAAATAAGCAATCAATCATGTTTAATCTGTGTTTTTGAAATAACATGGGATATCTTTAGAAATATTACAAAAGCAAATTATTATTGCAACATTTGATGTCAACCAAAAACAAATTGAACTCAGCCAAGATGGTAACTATCTGAATTCCTTTTAGCATTCAATAAAACACACTGTAAATTGCCAGAATCTCTGCTAAATCTCCTTAAAATAATGGCAACATTAAATCATTTATTTTCGTTCAATGCAGAAGAGAATATCAATTGATATTAGGTTCTATTTTAACATTTTTTTCACAACATGAATTACAATTGCTTTTAAGAGCTGATGACTCTTTCAATGTCATATTTTTCGGATTATGCTTTTATTTAAGGAAAAGGTGATACTTTATAATTGTCTGAATAAATGTCATTTTAAACAAGTCAATCAATCCACAAATATAATCTTGGACAGAATTAGTTCTTCATCTCTGTGCCATGTCCTTCAGGATCATAGATTTCCCAAACTTCCTATCTCTTGTGGCCCTTAACAGTGTTTCTCCATTTTCCAAGTTTATGGCTTACTGTTCCACCATCCATTCACACAAGGTCATCAGGTAGATGGCTTTCTTTTCTTAATATGCCCTGTGAGGATTAAGTTTGCCAAGAACTACTTCCTTATTATGTGTTCACAAAATTTCAGCTTTCTCTTTCTGATTTTGAGTATAAGTGTTGTTTAAGACTTCCTCATTGCTTACTTGTTCCATCTATGGAAATCTCAGTATCCTATTGTAGAACCACATTTCTTTCAGTTTTCTCTTCATCTATGGGGTCCAGCATTCAGTGCCATATAAAAGGATGGATATCAAATAGTAATGCAGTGTTTTTTCTTTGTTTCTAACAAAATCTTTTTGTTTCTCAGTATTTCTTATCTTTTCATTAAACCTGTTGTCCTGTTAATTCTTTTACTTTATTGTCCATACTTCTTTTGTGTTGCTCATCCTTTCTATTTCTGTGCACTTTTCATTGAGCCATTCCACTTTAGACTGCTTACATTTGTTTTTAATTTATGTTTAAGGTTCGGTACTCCTTTCCCTTCCTTAGCTTTGTTTGTTGTCACTTTTTCATCATCTTCTGTCATCTATTTGTTCCTTTCTTGTCTTTTTTTTCTTGGGATCATCTCATTTGCTGATGTCATTAGCATTTTTCTCAGCATGTTCACATTTCTAGTCTTATTGTGATTATATTAGTTTATAACTATTTTTGTATGTCTCCTTGCAACTTGTGCGCTTCAGGAGTCTGTCATATTGCCGTTTAAGCACTGCTTTTGTCTATAGTTTCCATAGTTTTACTCTGATGTAGCAGATGGTTGCTCCCACAGTTGGTTTTGCTGTATAGAACTGCATTTCTGAATCTGTTGTTGATAGTTAAGTCATCAATTTTGTTCTTCCTGCTTCCTCCCAGACTTCTCAATGTCCATAGGCATCTTGAGTGCTCTTGAAACCAAATGTTGGTAACTATTTGATGGTTTGCTGTTCACCACTGGACACATGTTTCACCATGCTCATTTCATGTTCCTAGTCCAATCTTGCCAACTATTTCACCATCTTTTTCTTTTCTGACCTTGACATTCAGGTTTCCCATGTTGACTGTGATTTCTTGTCATTTACATTTGGCCTTGGTGTTGTCAAGAGAGTTGTAAAAGTTACTGATTTTTTTCCTCCATAATTTGAGCTGTCGGTGTGCATACAACAATAATTACTATATTAAATAGTTTCTTTTTAGTTTAAATAACAGGATTTTGTCTGAGATTTGGCAGTATCCTAGAACATATTTCTTCATGTTGTTGTCTAGTATTAACACTACCCACTCTTTAATTTTTCTCTCTACCTGCATGAATTATACTTTATGGGTTGCTGATGAAATCCCCATTACTTGCTCACCTAGAATGTTGACATTTAATATATTCATCTCTTCCTTTGATATTTTCAAGCTGGCCACATTGGTGTAGTATCCTTACATTGTAGGTCTTTATTAATATTTTTTGTTTGTTGTGAACAGTCAGTGGATAATGGTCTGATGACTCCTGTCACTCATGCCTATGCTTACTGGATGAGAAGTAGTTCCTACAGAACTTAACACCCTTTATACTATAGTTCTTTATATCCATTTTGCAAACAGTAGCTGGATGATGGTCAGGTGACTTGTCACACATCTCTCCTTATCTCTAGTTATCTCCATTGGACTTTAACCCCTTCATGCTGTTATCTCTCATATATTGCTTTTCACTATGCTTATTCTTGGGATAAGTAGTAGAGTGATTTTCTGTTGCCTTCTCATGATGTTTTTATTGAGACACTACTCTAGTTAGCTGGCTGTTGGCTCATTGTGTGTTCTTCTGCTCTTTAAGGAACTGTGACATTAATTAAAAAATGGATTATAATTGAATTATAGTAACCTGCTGCAATAATATACAGCAGTTTACAAGAAATGTGATTAAAATCATGTATGACAGATTGATTGTTAATAACTTGTAAAAATATTATGATTTGTAAAAAGGACTTAAATTCAGGAAAAGCTCATCTTGAAAAAGTCCATGAGAAGAAACATCCTTGTTTTGTAAATGTCATAAAATCTTTGGAAAATGAGCTTATCTGATATTAAGATTATTTCATATTCTAATTATTATGTAATTATGTTTAAGATCGGATGTGATTCTTTAGACTGCATTTACTCTGAGGTATGCTACTGTACTTATGCTAATTGTTCAGTTTTCTTTAACTGATCGTATTTAATAACTGGTACCTGAAAAGCACAGCATAAGTTTACTTTCTGATATATTTTTAAAAATTCATCTCGGATGAAATGTACTGTTTTATTTTTTGACATCTAAAAATATATTATTAATGTTGTATGGTCCATCTCCCCAATTAATGGATCTGTCCTGAAGAGCCCTGCTGATATGAAGAGTATATTAAATCTCTGGGTTTGAGATACACTGTTTGTCAACCTTTCTGCCTTCAGGTGGAGAGAACCCAGATGAGGCTATGCTGAAGGGCAGAGTTTCATCTGGGGAGGTAAGCAACTACCCAACCTGTGTATATGGGTTCTATAGGGAATTTTTGCCTGAGTCTATGTGCTCAGAAAATCCCTCATTGAACTGGCCTTGTTCTGCATCCCACTTTGGGGAGAGCTCGTGTAAATACTGAGTATATTATAGCTTACTGATAAGAAATACATATTGTTAGAACAATTCTACTACAATTTAATATACTCTTGTTGCTAACCATTTTGAAAATGGCTAATTTACTTTGTCCAGAGAAACTTATTATTGATTCCAATGCATCTGTTGCTGAACTGGAATATTGTCACTGAAGAGTAACTTTCATGAACTTCTTGAGTACATACTGTGGTCAAATTTCTAATAAGTTACACTATCTCACCAAATATTTCTCAGCACAAGTTTACAAAATATTTTGCAGGCGCATCTTCTTATGAAAATGCTTTAACAATACTGGACTGCATCTACATTAAAAAGAAAAATGAAGTGGTCTCTAGACACTTACTGGCTACAAGACATCAACTACCCTCAGATTCCATTGATAGATTTTATCAACCTTTGATAAAACTAAGGATGCTAGACGAGACAAATGTTATAAGGAAAGAAGGAACATTGGACAAATGTTATATGGAAAGAAGGAACATAGGACAAATGTTATGTGGAAAGAAGGAACATAGGACAAATGTTATGTGGAAAGAAGGAACATAGGACAAATGTTATGTGGAAAGAAGGAACATTGGACAAATGTTATGTGGAAAGAAGGAACATTGGACAAATGTTATGTGGAAAGAAGGAACATAGGACAAATGTTATGTGGAAAGAAGGACAAATGTTATGTGGAAAGAAGGAACATAGGACAAATGTTATGTGGAAAGAAGGAACATTGGACAAATGTTATGTGGAAAGAAGGAACATAGGACAAATGTTATGTGGAAAGAAGGAACATTGGACAAATGTTATGTGGAAAGAAGGAACATTGGACAAATGTTATGTGGAAAGAAGGAACATAGGACAAATGTTATGTGGAAAGAAGGAACATAGGACAAATGTTATGTGGAAAGAAGGAACATTGGACAAATGTTATGTGGAAAGAAGGAACATAGGACAAATGTTATGTGGAAAGAAGGAACATAGGACAAATGTTATGTGGAAAGAAGGAAATAGGACAAATGTTATGTGGAAAGAAGGAACATAGGACAAATGTTATGTGGAAAGAAGGAACATAAGACAAATGTTATGGGGAAAGAAGGAACATAGGACAAATGTTATGTGGAAAGAAGGAACATAGGACAAATATTATGTGGAAAGAAGGAACATAGGACAAATATTATGTGGAAAGAAGGAACATAGGACAAATGTTATGTGGAAAGAAGGAACATAGGACAAATATTATGTGGAAAGAAGGAACATAGGGCAAATGTTATATGGAAAGAAGGAACATAGGACAAATTTTATGTGGAAAGAAAGAACATAGGACAAATGTTATATGGAAAGAAGGAACATTGGGCTAAAGTTTGTAAAAGTAAGAAAAAGGAGAGCAAAACCATAAATTGTTCAGCATCATTGAATATACTTGGCTGATTATCAACTACAACAATAGAAATCACTGCTAACAAACAGCCACTAAAAGCACAGAAAAGTTTCTTAATGCAAGCATTGTGGAACTAAATTTGTGGGAAATTTACCCATGCTTAAACATCACAACGATGACTGCCTCATCTCTTTCCATACAAATACTTGGATACTGTTTAGTTGATTTATGAGTAAAGGGTACTCTATACAAAGGTGTAAGATGTCCACTAATGGAAGATCTATGCTGTGACCTAATATTAGGGCACAACTTCTTATATCAACACTCATTAGTAGAAATACCTTTTGGAGGTTCTAAGCTACCCTTTAAAGTCTGTGGCCTAGCAGCTATGAAAAAGCTATAACCAGCTCTCTTCAACAATTTAACACTGGATTGTGAACCAGTAGATACTAAATCTAGGCAACATACAGTGGAGGATAAATTAGTTATCCAAACCGAAATTACTCGTATGTTGAAAGAAGGAATAATTGAACTCAGCCATTCGCTGTGGAGAGTCCAAGCCTTCATAGACTCCTGAGAACAGAAAAAAGTGAATGGTAATCAACTATTCCCAAACCTTAAACCGGTTTACTTTGCTGGAAGCCTACCCTCTGCCAAGAATATATGATATGATAGAGAAAATATCCCAAAACGGTCTATTTAGTGCTCTGGACCTTAAAAGTGCATACCATCAGTCAGCCATAAGGCTCAGTGATAAACCCTATATGGCCATTAAGGCCAGCAGCAAACTGTATCAATTTCACAGAATACGTTTTGGTGAGACTAACAGGATATCTAGTTCTTAACAAGTGATAGACCAGATAATATCAAGAGAACATGCAAGGCACCTATGCTTACATCAATAATGTAACTATTTGTGGGAAAAATAGTGTGGAATATGACAAAAATCTTAAATTATTCATGGTAGCTGTTAAAAAGCACAAATTTACACTTAACCAAACAAATATTATTTTAGACGTAAAAATATAAAATTACTTGGGTATATAATAAGTAAAAACAACATAAAACCCCATCGAGAACGTCTGAATCCATTACTCAGCCGACTGGTCCCAAAAGATTTACCTGCCCTGCACCATGCATTAGGAATGTTTGCACACTATGCACATTGGATTTCATCTTTTTCAGAAAAAAAATCCACCCCCTAACAACAGTATCAAACTTCCTGTTATCTCCCATACTAGAGAAAGCGTTTAACAAGTTAAAAAAGGTTATAGTGAAAGTAGTAGAGAGAGATGCCTCAGAATGTGCAATAGCTGTCTCTTTAAGTTGGGGAGGCCCATAGTCTTTTTTTCCAGAACCATGTCTAAATTGAAATGTAGGCATTCTGCAATAGAGAATGAAGCATATGCTATTGTCAAATCGCTGAGAAAATCAGGGCATTATTTGATTGGGTGATATTTTAAACTAATTACAGTCCAAAAATCAGTCTTGTTCATATTCAACCTGAAAACAAAAGCAAAATTAAAAATAAGAAGATAGACAGGTGGAGAATGAAACTCTTGTGTTACTTGTTTGATGTAATGTACTGCCTCAATAAAGAAAATACAGTATGTGGCTCAGCTGCTTGCAAAGACAAGTTAAAGAAACTACATAGAGAGTTGTGCCACCCAGGTGTTACATGCATGGTCCCCATGACAAAAATCAAAAACCTTCCCTACTCAGTAGAGGATGTGAAAGAAATCACCAAATTCTGTAAGACTTGTGTGGAAAATAAACCTAGGTTTTACTGTCCTAACACCAGCAAGGTCATAAAAGCTACACAACCATATGAAAGAATTGCACTGGATTTTAAAATACCACTTCTGTCAAAAACTCCTAACAAATATATGCTGACAATAATTGACAAATATTTGTGGTTTCCTTTTGCAATACCTCACACTGATGTATCTCATACAACAATCATACAAGCACTTTGCTAAGTTTTTACTGTCTTCAGGCTACCCATGTATATTCATCCAGACAGAGGGGCTTCATTTATGCTGGAACAGTGATATCTACAAGAGCAAGGAGTAGCTGTAAGTAGAACAACCCTATATAACCCTCAAGGTAATAATCAGTGTGAGAGGTATAACAGAATAATTAGGAAAACTGTTCAACTAGCAACTGTTGATAAAGAGGTAGCTTTAGAGAATTGGGAACAACTGTTCCTAGAGGCCCTGCATGCAATTAGAATGCTGCTATGCTCTACCACTAATGCAACACCCCATGAACGATTCCTTTCATTTCCTAGAAGTTCAACTGGAGTGTCCCTACCATCTTGGCTCTCAGGAGTGATATTACTAAAAAGACACATGCAACTGAATAAGAATGAACCACTGGTGGATCAAGTGGGGATTCTAGATGCCAACCCCCAGCAAGTCCGTTACCCCAATGGATGAGAAGACACAGTCTCACTAAGGGTCTTGTCTCCAGAAGGGAGTGAATTGGGACCCAAAGGCCAAGCAAGGACTGTCCTCAACTTCAACTGACTATGAAGAAACAGAAACATGGTCTCCTTTTGAAGATTATAAGAAACCCTTGAGCTCTGGTCCCTCAAGTGGTGATGAACGGGTTTCATAGAAGAGAGCCCACCTATCTACTGATACTTCAGAGGACGAGCAAGACGATTGCAGAAGATTATGAAAAATGCAGCAGGATTAAATCCAGTTCTAGTGAAAAAGAGGAAGAACCTCACCATGCTCTTGGCAATCTACCATGGCCTTGCAGACAGCAAAGAATGCCTGCTTAATTCAGGGACTTCTTCCCTCTGTAAGAGTAAGGCAGGGGAGAATGTGGTATGATCCATCTCCCCGATTAATGGATCTGTCCTGAACACATATATTCATGAGAACTCTGCTGATATGCAGAATATATTAAAGCTTGGAGTCAGGTGGTCCACTGGCTGGCTCTCCTTGTCAACCTCTCAACCTCTGGGCTATGTTGAAGTTTGAGGAGGTAGACAGCTACCTGACCCCAGAGTCTATGGGGAATTTTTACCCGAGCCTATAGGCTGAGAAAGACCCACGTTAAGCTAGCCTTGTGCCACATCTCACTCTGTAGGGTGCTCAGGTAAATAGTGAGTATATTAAAGCTTACTGATAAGCAATACATATTGTCTAGAAAAATTCTACTACAATTAATAGCATGTAATGGAAACATGGTGAATTTGTAACCAAGAATATCTTTGTTTTGCCTGAGACTTTTTATTTAATCAGAAAATTTAAAGACCGAGATCTCTTGTCAAATTCTATTTTGAAAACTACAATTTGAGTTCTTTCCTTCCCAATCACTATTCTGTCATCTATTTACACAAGATTGTCGGGTAGGTTGTTCAGTGTTTTCTGCTACCCTTCTTAACTTCAATATATCCTGTCAGTGTCAAGTTCTCCAATTCATCTTTCCTCATTATGAATCCAAGTATTTTCAACTGCCTCTTTCTAGTTATAAGTATAAGTATATTTTTGTTTCCATTTTCATGAAAACTTCCTCATTGTCTACATGTTCCTTTCATGGTATTCTCAGCATCCTACTGTACAGTCACTTTTCTGTTGCCTTTTAGGAGGATATCATATAGCAATTCAATACTTATGTTTCTAATAATATTTTCCTATTTCTTAATACTTTGTTTAATTCTTGGAAGGTGTCTCGTTATTCCAGTGCATCTTCAGATTTTTGTGTGGTATTTTCCTGTGTCTGTGGAAACACTTTCCAGATAGTTCAATTTCTGTACTTGATTGATTTTGATGTCTAACAATTTGTCACTTTCTTAAGCTGTCCCTCATATTTTTCTTGCAAATAAAAGATTAATCATTTTTTCTCCCTTTTTTTTTACTGCCTTGTCTCAAAGATCCTCCAGTTTTCTTCCTGCGTCTGCCATAAACACTGTGTCATCTACATATCTTATGTTGGTAAGATTGTGCCCCCTGATAATAAATCCAGGTAGAACTTCTAGTTCTAACTCATTCTCTAAATCCACTGAAAAGACACATCCTTGCAGTGATGTGCAGAGGTTCGATGATGCCTGGGGCCAACTCTTTATGCCTATAAGGCTCAAGTAGATGGTGGGATGACTATAGGGCCTAGTACTGAGAAATGTGAGAAACAAAGACATTTTAAATATGTAAAAATCGATGAAACACTTTATTCAAATTAAATATAAACAATTTTTATTTCACTCTTTGACTTGATGCTTTCCTGATATGGATGCTCGGGGCCATTGCACTCTCTGCACCCCTCGCTTCTGCATGATACTGCATCCTTGTTTTATGCCTCTTTCAATTTTTGTGTACTTGCTCAATTCATTTTCTATCTGCATGTAGGTGGATTGTTCATAGTAAATGCTCTGGATTATTCTAATATATTTCTCAGATAAATCAATTTCCCTTAGCAGTTCCAACAGATCTTTGTATTGTGCCTTATCAAATGCTTTTGTTTAGTCTATAAAACATAAGTATACATCACTATTCACATGAAGACTAGTGTTTTTATTTTTGTGGTGATAACAACAAGAAAGATGAAAGCAATGGTCTGCATATAAATAAATAACTTCTCACCGCAGAAATTCAGACAGAAAATAGATATATGTCCTCCTGAATCTGTATTGCTTACTCTGATAGCATTTTGATCATAAAGATCCAATTTCTTGTTTCAGTGCTAAAATAGATCAATTTCAATGTGAACTCATAAAGCTATAGGTTATAAAGCTATCAGTCAAAATTGCATTGGCATCTACAGATGTTCCTCACATTTTTAAGCAAGTTTTAAACTTGCATTTTTTTCAGTAAAATAGCTTAAACTAAAATGACATTTGTTGTTTATATAAATAAAAAAAAAATATAAATTTCATATTTTTTCAGGAATAAATATAAGATTAATATTTTTTATTTCTGTAGTCATTATTGGTTAATTTCAAATATGATCAGGATTTTATTTTATTTGTATGAATGTTAAGTGATACTATTACTTTTCCTTTTATCATTCATCTTAGGTTGTAAGTTTTGAAAATTGCTCATAAAATGATTATGCATTCCCCTATTTCTAATTTGTGGTGTGAATGCATGAGTGGGCAAACTTTAACAAGGAATAAAGATAACAAAAGCCAATTCTATTCTGGCATTGACAAACTATTCTGCAAGTTTATAATAACAAATGACCATTCTGTTGGCATTTTGGCAAGACTCTCAGATCAGATTTCACCCCCCCCCTCTAACATGACAAAACTAGATTTGATTTCAGTTGCACTCATTCTATAAGCTGGTTATTTTGGTTCCTCAAAGTACACTTTGCAGCACGGAGTTCATGTCAGATTTCATTTTCATTTTTCCAGCCAGCATGGCGTCACTTGGATGAGCAAAGCAATGCAAATTCAATGATATTCTACAGGGAATCTGATGTAATAAATGAAAATGGAAGGAACAGCACACTTTTAGGACAAAGGTATGGTAAATTCAAAAGTTTGTTAAATTCTTTTCAGCTAGAATATAAGTTATGCATCGCCATGAGCTGATAAATCAGCTAGATAAAAAATATAATCATAATTGGATATTTGCATATAGATATAAATGGGTGTGTCTCTATGAGTACATGTCTATATCTGTATGTATTTCTATGTGAATATGCATTAAAATAATGTCTCTCTACATATATATATGTAAACTCGATGACTAAGAATTGCTGCTATTATAATTCACATATAATACATTCACACAATCAAAACATGAAAATAAACTATAACTACAGCAAAAATCAATCCCCTTGAAAATGGCTAAAGAAGTAGCTGAAAGCTCTTGGGAGGATATGGGCAGTTTTTGTACTCGATCACTCCCCCACCAGATGGAAAGGTGTACGAATGCCGGGAAAAATAAATAAGAAAATTAAAAAGATTTTCCTTGTCTGTCATATTTAATATATATATATATATATATATATATATATATATATATATATATATATATATATATATATATATATGTATGTTTATGTTTTACTAATGCTCACCCAATACAAGACCCAAAAGCCACTCAAGGAAGAGGGTTACTTTGTGAAGTTGTATTGGTGTAAGAAAAGGGCAAGATTACAAGAAAGATAGCTAACTCTACACTTGAAGAGGTGAAAATTTAATTAGTCAGTAAAATTTCAGAGTTCAGGCAGAGACATTAGGAGTTGAAGTAGACTTTAGAAGGGACCTGAAACCCAATGCTAAATGGGAAACAAGGGATGAACCTTTACTCCTGTTCAAAAGACTGGGATGTGTGTGAACCAGATGACAGACAAACCTATTTCTATTGGTAGAGGAAAAATATAATTAAAAAATAAAATTTCAGATTTTAGGTGAACTCAGAAGTACAGTGTTGAAGGAACTAGCAATGCAATTTTAAACAGGAAACAAGGTTAAAAAAATCAGGGAGGTATGTGTGTGTGTGTATATATATACATACATACATATATATATATATATATATATATATATATATATATATATATGTACTCCTGATCAAAAATTTAAGACCATTTGAAAATTTTTTAAAAAGACTGTTTTTCATTGAAAAATTTTAAACATTTCTTACTTAAGGTTACTAATTTTATAATCTAAAAGGTTATGTAGACAAAAAATTATAATCTGAACATTTTATTGAAAAATTGACATTTTTATAAAAGGAGGCGTTTTACACTTTATCAAAATTATAAGACCAGAGACAAAAATTCTATGAAAAGTGTACAAAAACATTCAACAACCAAATTTAATAATGAGTTCTACCTACACTGGTTTTGATGACTTCAAAAATTCTTTGGAGCATGCTAGAAATTAGTGTTTCCATTAAGCTGCGAGAATATTGCTCCAGCTTCTGAAGATAACTTCACAATGTTCCTTTTTTGTTGAATATTGTTTGCCATTTCGATAAACATCTCTTGCCATCCATCCCCAAACATTTTCAATTGGGTTCAAGTCCGGTGAGCATGCAGGATGTCTCAAGAGATGGACCACATTTTTTGTAGAAAGGTCAAGGTCCGGCATGCAGCGTGGATTGCAGCATTATCCTGTTGGAATAACCATCCATCCCTATACAAGCGATGGCCCTCCGTCACCAACAATGCTTTTTGTAGCATGCTAACCAGCCATTGTCTGACGACCCTGCACCACCTGGAACTTCATTGTCCCTCTGTAAGAAAAGGCACCCCATACCTTTAGGGACCCTCCACCACTATGATGTGTGGAGAAAATTTCAGGAGGCATGTTTTTGTTATGCCAATATCATTGGAAGCAATCAGGACCATCTAGATTGAATTTTTTCTTATCAGAAAACAGGACTTTCTTCCACTTCTTAATGCCCCATGTTTGGTATTCATGACCAAACCATAAACGGTTCACTTTGTGATGTGGAAGCAGCCAAGGAATTTGTTTGCACTTTTTATTTACCATGACTTTTTGTCGTAAGTGTCGTCTGATGGTTACTGGACTGCAATCAGCATCTGTGGCTGCCTTAATTGTTAGATACAAAATAATGGGCCAGTACAAATGTTTGTAGCATTTTTCAATAGGTGGCATTTGAAAACAATTTCATCTTGACTGACCGTGACTGCCAGTTTCATATGTACCATTGAACACATTCATTATGTGGCTGGCTGCATGATGACTGCACACAATAGTGTATACTAAACTGGCAGTCATTGTCAGTCAGATGTGCCTGTGAAGGATTTTATAGCATACATGAAAATTCATTCAATAAATTTTATAAGAATGGTGTCAGTAGAATAAAAATCTTGTTCTTCATATAGGATTAGGGAACCATATGGATTTATGCTATCATTGGAAAGAAAATTACAAAAACATTTTATACAGTAAATTCTTCTTGTCTTCCTCTCCCAGAGCTCATTCCTTTCTTCAAGGTGAAATTTGAAGAAAAGTGTAATTCTCAGTTAGATTCTATACAGATAATTGAGTATATTTTAGTGTTTGTTGATCAAATTAAAACATAAGACATATAGAAATATAACAATCTGTGAGTATTTGATTGCGTATATATGTGTGTGTGTGTGTGTGTGTGTGTGTGTGTGTGTGTGTGTGTGTGTGCGTGCGTGTGTATAAAACTTCAACCAGTAGAGAAAGTAATTTAAGAGAAGGAAAAGCTTTTAATTATCATTATAAAAAAAATCATCATTCTTTCAAAACTATCCAATATATTTCTTTTAGGACAGTCCTAATAATTATCTGAGGGAACTATGAAAAATGAATCACTCCAGTGGCATAATTTATCTGAATATTAATATGGCATGAAAGGTGTCATATATGAAAAGTACTAAAGATAAGTTCAATCCTTTTCAATATTCAATTGTAATATTAGATTGGTAGCTTTGAGGTTTGAAATTCTATTGTTATATATGATTGGTGGACTTTTCATCATTGAGGTCAAGCAACATTGTTTTTGAAATAAAAATGTAAAGCTATTTGGCTATAGAGGAAACATTATAAAAATTTCTGACTGTGCCCAATAATATTTCTATCAAACAATTCCTTTTATTAAAATATCTACAAGGGTACAGTATATAAATTAACAGGCATCATTGGCTTTGAAGACTGAGGATCTTAGCAAAGATCATCCTTCTGGTGCTACAGAATCACAAATGAAGAACTGTACCAAATAATAGAAACCGCATCACTTGAGGTCTACCAACAGTAGCAATATCTTAAATGGATAGCACATGTAACTCAAAGTAAAAAATAATGATATAATCATGATGTTGACATTCCACACTACTCCAAATAAACGGTTAGTAATAAAACCTCCATCAATACTGGAAAGAGCGATAACAGCTACTGGATTTGAGAGATCTGTTTTCTTAAGAAATTGTTTTAATAGAAAGATTTTATAAATTTCAACCAAAAGTAGTGCAAGCTGCTTGGTCAATGAATGCTGAATGTTTCCTTGTAGTGAAACAGTTAACATGACTATCAGTTTAGAATAGTTTTCATAGATATAATCATTGGCATTAAATGAATTTAAAGAAATTACCATATAATTAGTGTATCATCTGTAAATGATTTCCAAAGGTGGAGGAGCTAGCATCAACAAATATAATCTCACTTTCAACTGGAAACTGTATGATTATACAGTTCAGTAAAGAAGGAAAGAAACTCATCAGATTGAGCTTAGCCACCAGAAATGTGTCCATGCAAAGAGACAAGAAATTAGAAATAAAATGTACAATGATATTGTATGTCCAAATGAGCTCAAGAATAGCAGTGTGATAACTTCATTACATAGGTTATTATTATGGCATAATAGTCAGAAAATAAGGTTAAGTTTAATCAAAGAATAGAGCATGGAATTATGATGTTTTGACAAATACATCTTTTCAGATAGATCTTTGTTTGCTTTAATTTTCAATTATGGGTTTAGAGATTGCCTAGAGAATAAATTATTTGAACTAATTACAACCCACTATTAAGTTCAATAGGTTTTAGATTATGTTGTTAGCATTGATTTTGTCATAGAAAACTTCTAAAGCATACATAGAATACCAATTCAGAAAGCTGCATATTGATATTGAAAATGTGGCTTCACTTAATACTTATTGTTATTTTGACAAAAACGGCATTTTTATGATTGATAAAATGCCATGCTATATGACAAAAGAAACTTGAGAACTGTATGTCTGGAATGTATTAAGCCACTCTCATGACTAAATCAGTCTATTGAACAGAATCATATTAAACATATCCTGACATTTGGGAGAGTGAAAGAACGAAAGTGTCATTCTGGAAAAGATTTACTTTGTGTTTTGGATTCAGCAAAAGAAAAAAATAGTCAATTTGATCAATCTGATGCCTGAAAGACTAAAACTTTAAAATCTGTTAATGGCAAGTCTACTAAAATTTAATTTGCCTAATAAAATGTTTATGAATTGTTTACATCATTGAATAAAGGTCTTGTTTATAAATAGTGGTGTCTGTTTACTTTTGTCATTTCTCTCTACAGTTAAACATATTTTCTTTTCTTTCTGTCTTCATACTTTGATATTTCCTTTGACATCAGCAACTCCATCCTTTTCTTAAGAACAAATACTTCGTTTCTTTAAAGATGCCTTTCATATTAATATCACTGGCAGGCATAAACTGAGATTTCCCTGACTTCTTTTTCACTCCCAATTATATCAAGCCCTGAGTTTCTGAAGTAAGAAATATATTTTAAATCAGTGTAATTGAATTCTATGCACAACTGAAATGAATTCCAATTAACATTTGAAGTAAAGTACAACCTTTTACCAGTCTGGTTTATAACGAACAAGCACAAAATATTCTGAGTATTTCCTGGCATAAATTATTTTTAATGGAGATTCTACAGTGAGTACTTATAAGAGTGAAGCACATTTGGTAGCAGTGGGTAAAAACATGCCTAATTTTATTTTGGGTGTGTCACATATTTTGTTTATAATGAAAACATCAGTATGTTTATTTGAGTTATCTAAAAGGATTTCTCTTCAATTGTTTAGCTTTGGAAAGCAGAAGGAAGTAATTTTGAAGTTTTACTGTAAATTATATTTTTATAATTGTATAATTGTAGGTTTTGTTTGTTATTTTGGAAAAGAGAAAAAAAATCGCAATAATTTATATTCTGTTACTTATATCTGCATATATATATATATATATATATATATATATATATATATATAAAAATGTAAAGTGTGCGATGGATAAGACACTGCAAAAATGAAAATAACACTGACATTTCATTTTAACAGATATATTTACCAAAACTGCACAGAACATACAGAAATACTAAACAGAACATTTATTCAATAAAATTGCCATTGGCTTCAATTATGGCCTCCAGACGACTACGGAATTTCCTGCAACTCTTCTGAACAGTCTCCTTGATTAAGTTGATAGTTGCTGCCATAATCCTTGCTTTCAGTGTTCATTTTTGGTGTTACAAGGTGTTTTGTTGGTCTCTCATTCAATTGTGCCCCACACATAATAATCAAGGGTGTTGTAGTCTGGGGAGTTAGGTGGACAGTTGTAAGGAGTGATGTGGATGCAGAAACAGTGTGACAGGCATGACTGGGTTCTTCTGCTTGTATGGCATGGTGCAGAGTCCTGTTGTCAGACATAGAGTCTTCCAGCAGCCACCCACTTGACCAAGGGCAGCACCGCCTCCTCAAGGCACTTGTTGTAGGCCTCCGTGTTGAGGCCCACACCAACAAAGTCAGTAGTTCTTTTCTTATCAGAATGATCAAAGTGAGTATTTTGAGCTGCTGTACCTTCATAATCATCATTAGACTCAACCAACTCTTTCTGAATCCTCTGCACTGTCCTCAGATTGACAGCCAAACACACTGAAATGTTTATATTGGAAATTCTGGCAGGCATGGCAAGTAGTACAGCTTGCTGTTTCCAAATTTCTGGTGAAGTGAATTACATCAGGGTACTCTTTTTCACACAGATGGTGCCAAACTAATCCTAATATACTGTGTGAAATTAAAAATATAATATAAAATATTTACCAAGTGCACCATATATATATATATATATATATATATATATATATATATATATATGTATATATAATTCTATGTGTAATACTTAGTAGAAAGTGTTCAATATCAGTGATAGTGATAGAGCTAACATATTCAGTTGTATCATCGGGGTCAGAAACTCATATCCATACAACTGAATATATATATATATATATATATATATATATATATATATATATGTGTGTGTGTGTATTATCTGTCTGAAAATATACAAAAAGTATGTGAGAAAAATTGATCTTAATATAACTATCTTAAGACTGAGAAACTGGAGCTATTTTTTCTTCAAGCTGAAAAAGAAATCCTCAAATTAAGTTCTGGAGGTTTTCATTTTTTTGCAGTCTTGTTTAAAAATTTTTAAATTCATTGAAAATTGAAGATCGAACAAGCTTTTGTAAAATAAATCATTTTTTATATGCAAAAGTTTTAAAAGGTTTTAAATTTTCTAAAAAAAAATGAAGAAAAGCAGTTTTTGTGGAGATGAAAGGATAAAATGCAACTGAGCAGGAAATGTTACTTTCTTTTTTAGTGACTAACTAAAACTCCAACTCATTGAGTTATATGAATATGCTGTAGTGAATGATTTGAAAGGAAGGAAAACAATGTAAATCTTTTCTGCTGCCTTTATTTTGACTTTATCCTTTACATGTATTTTGCATGATCATAGTTGTAAATACATAACTTGGCACATAAAAATAATTTTAATTTCTAAGTGTGTTAGTTGAAAAGTATTAAAAATAAATAACTTAATTATCACAGATATGAGAAAAATATGATAATTTGATATAAGTTTTAAATGATGTATAAATTTTATCTTTTTATATAAACTGATTAAGTTCTAATTTAGCTTGGTTTCTTCTTTGTAGGAATATTGTTTTATTAATTCTACTAATTAATTTTGTTTGAAGTTGATCAACTTATAGAATGTGTTTTAAAGATGTCTGTTATAATTTAAGAGTAAAATTGAGTTTTTTATCCATATTTATATAGATACTCATAATTATTCATGTTTCACATGTAATAATCAATACAGAGGTTTTTCATTCATTTTCATTGTGTATTATTCTCCAGATTTAATTTTTGTTGCTTCACATTAAAGATCTGAGTGAATTGGAATAATTTGGGCAGAAATGACTTAAGAGTCAAGTTTTAGTGAAATGAAGTTGAGAAACGACATGGCCCACTGCACTTTGTTGCCAAAAAGACAAATAGTATAAATAGATTGTTAATTTACACTCTAGTGAATATATATAATTCATATACACAATTTCTAATATTAGGTCATGTTCTTTTTTAAAAAGACAATGCAGGTTTCAAAGACTCTATTAAATTTGATGGAAATAATAACCCAAAGAAAAAAAATTTGTTGGTGACAGTAAATTTGATAGCAGAAAACAATTCCAAATCTGAATATTCAGATTTTTGCATTTTCTTGTAAAAGAAAACAAACAAAAAAATACAAATTAGGTCTACTTTGTACTTGTGAGTAGTAAACTTCCAAGTTTGAATCTACAGAAAAAGAAAAAGAAAACAAAAAATCTTGCATTTGTTTGATAAAATAACTCAACATGAAACCCAACTTTGTCATATAAATGACAGGATACATAAAGTTATAATATATTTTAAAATATTTTCTTACTTCAAAGTCAATCATTATATATATATTGGTCAGTTATGTCAATAAATGCAACTGTAATAAACTAAATAAAGATAATAATGAATTTCAAATCTAGGAATTTCCTCTCAGTCAATCAAAATAGATTGTAATGTTATGAAAATCAAAGATATATACATCTGTTAGGAAGTTAAAAATTAACAATTTTTTTTTATTGTTTAAAATCATTTCACCCCATGCAAGGCAGTAAAGCCACTAAGACACAAGTGGTTACAGAGTGTGAAAGAATAAGGAAAAAGAGAAACATTAAGGAATGAGAACAATAGGAGAGTAATCAGGAAGCCAACAGATAAGGTTTGACATTGCATTTACATTTTTGAAGATCATTGTTAACTGGAAAGCATGGAACCAGAAGAGTTTCTCAAGTGAAAAGTGTGAGGAAAAATGTTAGCATAGAATATACTGTTATATCTAGCCAATTCAACTGAAAATAGAGAAGACTTTGCTGCCAATCTAGTACAACACTTAAATTCATAAAGTCTAGGTACCATAGTGGACAGTTAATCCAGATAATTACCATGAAAGTATTTATAGAAAAGGCACAAAGAAGTTATATTATGGCAGTAGGTAAGTGACTGAAAGAGAGAACACAGGTCAGGACAAATAATATTGCAGATTATTCTTTAGATTTTTTCAAGAATCTTTAAATATATATCAGCAGTATCTGACCATATGTAGTAGCAATCTTAAAAGCAAGGATGAATGGTAGATATATAAATATGTAAGATAGATTCTGGAGAAAAAATTGTCTAGCACGATACAATGAACCAACTATTTTAGCAGCAGATCTAGCAGTGGATTCAGTATAATCTTTTCACTTCATGTCAGCTGAGAATGTAAGCCTGAGTCACAGTCCTGGAGGTTGGCATCAGCCATATTGATAAGAGGCAGAAAGGGGTGTCTCATATGATTAACAGAGAGAAGTTTCATTTTCGGACGTGTTAAAATTAACAAGCCATTTCCAGCCCCAGCAAACAGCAAATTGTAGTTCATTTTTGAGATCAACTGACAATTTGACCTTATCAAAATTTTCAGACTAACTATTGAAACAGGAGTAAATAGTTGTCATCAGCATAGATACCAAGCTGAGAACTGATATCATCGGTAAGGTCATTGATGAACATTATGAACAAAGTATGTCCAAGTAGAGAGCCCTGGGGACATATTGGGTCAATACAAAAAGATCTAAATGAGAGGCTTTTCAGAACAACTTTTATTTTCAATTTGATGCAGACTGAATCAGTTAAAAAATTTGTCATCTTGTATTATGACCCACTTTTAATTTTTCATAATGTAGTGTTATTTAAATTATTCTTATATATATATATATATATATATATATATATATATATATATATATATATATATATATATATATATATATATATATATATATATTCCTTCTATGACTGAGCATTCAAATATATATTCCTTCATTCTGAGCATTCAAATAGGAATTACACATTTCACAATGCAATTTTCAGTTAACTAAAGGTAGAGGAGGTATTCACAGAAATATATATTTGCATTATTAATGCAAAAAATATTTCACACATTTATAGTTTATAGTTGACTACATGCTACTCTTATGATAGGGCAGCAGTATTATGAATTTTACTGGATTTCACAAGTTTAAACTCATTAAATTGTAATTAAAACCTCTAATTATAGAACATGTGCAAAGTTTACAAAGAAATATTTTGCTAAAAACATAGTATCAAGTTATAAAGCCAACATTTATGCAAAATGTATGCTTCATATTTCTGAAATAACTCATCCATTGATTTTGTGAGATGTTGTATTTTTTCATATAAAACAGACTGCACAGCATCCAGAATAGTATTCCAAAATTCATCTTTGCCTGTAAATTGTTGTCTGCTGATGTAAATCATCTTCAGAATGCTCCAAGTTTTCAGTTGCTTCATGACTGAGCAAACAAACTGGCCACTTTATCAAATCTGGGTCTTTGAAGCCAGTTTTATTCAGATATTCTTCTTTGTCAGATGTGATCGAGCCTTGTCATGAATAAAAAAAATCATCTTCCTTCTGAAACTGTCTGGCTCCATATGTGTTCATATGGCTTCAAAGATTCAGTGTAAGTCTCTGCTGCTCTCTTAACATCATTTTGAACTTGTCATAGACCAATCACTTTACCACTAAAAGCATCAGATAACTTCTGTTTTCTTGAAATCTCTATCTGAGGCTAATTTCCATGAGTTTTCATCCACCTTTTCCCTCCAGTCATCTAGCTCTTCAGTGAAAAGAACAGTTGAAAGATTGGTCCTCACATATTCTGTTGTTCATTTCATTTGATCTTCCTTATAGATGTTTTTCAAAGGAGGCTTAATTTCACTCATATAATATATAAAAACATGAAGCAGCCTGTTATATAAAAATCTGAAGTAAGATCATCACTGGTCAAGATGAACAGAGAGAAAGCAACAGAATGAGATGCAATTATAATAGAGATGACATCTGCCTTAGTATTGAGAAGATTACTGAAACAGAAAATGAAATATATGACAGTGTCAAAATACCAGAATACCTCAGTTGATTCCTCTCCATAGCAATGTCAAAGAAACCAAGTGCAAATGAATACAAAATTGACTTGACTATCAGCTTAATGAGTGACATAACTAAACTTATTAGAATTCTAATGAATAGAGATCATACAGTGATCATACATTTTCTAGAATTTTTTTATCATACAGTGATCATACATTTTTCTAGAATTTTTTTTATCATACAGTGATCATACATTTTCTAGAATTTTTTTATCATACAGTGATCATACATTTTCTAGAATTTTTTTATCATACAGTGATCATACATTTTCTAGAATTTTTTATCATAGTGATCATACATTTTCTAGAATTTTTTTATCATAGTGATCATACATTTTCTAGAATTTTTTTATCATACAGTGATCATACATTTTCTAGAATTTTTTTATCATACAGTGATCATACATTTTCTAGAATTTTTTTATCATAGTGATCATACATTTTCTAGAATTTTTTTATCATACAGTGATCATACATTTTCTAGAATTTTTTTTTATATTCTGTCTCCCACTTTCAAGATGGACCTACCCTGAAAATTATAGACTGTTCCCATTCTTGTGAGGTGGCAAACTCAGAATATCAGTAGGGGATGAAATACTTATTTTCCTCACTGTAGTCAAATTAGGCCAGAAATAGTGTAAAAATATGTGGCTTTGTTCAAGATATCTTTATGATTGGAATACTATCAGCACAAGCAAGACCTACATACTGATTGTTCATAGTCTGCACAAAAAGCATAGAAGCTGCAATACAAAGACCTTCTTGAAAAGCTTTATTTATATGGAAAGATATTTGAGTAATCCATAAACTCTGCCTCTGCCTGTGTGCAGAGGATGAGTTCAGTAAATACACAAGAGAAGTAAGACAAGGATATGTTTTCTCATCAGATTTATTCCAACCTCTACAGCAAAAGATGATCCTGAGAGAATTAGAAAATCTGCCAGGATATATTATCAATGGAAAATAATCTTAACAATATAAGATATACTGTGTCGATAGCAGACTCAAAAGGGAAAATAAAGGAACTCTAATACGAAGCGGTAAAAGAAAGCAAGAACAAAGATTAACTGTAAGAAGTCAGAATGTATGATTGACAGAAAAAGAAACAGTCTAAGGTGTGTGCTATGTATTGAGGATGACAAAATCAAGCAGGTCCAGAAAAATATGACATAGAAATCAAAACTTTCATAGTTGTGAAAAATGTCTTCCAGAAACTTCTATGTGCTGTGTCCCTTCAGGATGTAGGTGATGATGGCTCTCCACACTTCCCCCATCCCTTGTAGTTCTCAATATGTTTTGTCCTTTTGCTACTTTTCCCTGACCCTGTTCTGCCATACATTTGCTTAAACCCACAAAGTATGCTACGCATTTCTTTCTCTTGTCTCTCTTTCCCTCTATTCACCATGTGAGTATCAGTTTCTCCAAGCTTTCCTTTCTCATTATGTGTCCCAGAAATTTCAACTTCTTCTTCCTGATGTTAAGTATAAGCATCTTCCTTATTTGCATCGTCTCCAAAACCTCATCATTGCTCACATGTTTGATCCATAGTATCCTTAGCATCCTTCTGTAGAACTATACCTCTATTGCCTCAAGTCTCTTCATCTTTGAGGAGACTGTCTAACATTTGCTGCTGTAAAGAAGGATAGATATCATGTAGCAGTTCAGTACTCATCTTTGTCATCAACAAAATCCTCCTGTCTTGTAATACTATGCCTAGCTTTTCAAATGCGTCTTTGGTTTTCCCAAGAAAAATATTTCTATAAACAAAGAAGAGTACTGAATTGCTATATAATATTTAATCTCCTTCATGACAGTGAATTCTGAACAATTTGAGATGAAGAAAAGACTTGAAGTGACAGATGTGATTTTACTGATGTATGTTAAGAATGAACAGAAAATGTAACAAAGAAAGCAGGAAATACAAGGAAGCTGTGGGGAAAAGAAATCAAATCAATAAATGAAATAATAATGAATAATAAAAAAGAGAAATAAATTTTCCCATGATGCTTGTAGTAAAGGAACTGGAAATATGATTACCCCATTTGAATTTGTTAAATCCCCATTAGGTGGTGCTGTTTAAGTCTATAACAAAACAAACATTTCTTTCCTCTTTCTCCCTCATGCTCCAAGATGTAGCAGTATGTGGGAAAAATATGTCCTTCCTGGGACATGTTCTTTTCCCCAGTCTACTGATGACTGAACTCTTTCTCCACTTTTCAATGCATAGTGTTTGCACGTGTCTTTCAAAACCTCCACCTATGAAGTAAATCGACTTTTTCTTTGGTCATTCCAACTCAGTGCCAGGCTGTCTTGAGCTCAGCCATTTTAACCATGCCAAGCCACCAACATTGAAATAAAAACTTTTCTTTGGTCATTCTGACTCTGCATGAGGCTGACTTGAGCATGACCATTATAACACTGCTTACCCTTACCCTAAATTTGGAACTAAAAAGAAAACACCACTTCCAAAAAAGGATCACGAAAAGAAACTCTTTCCACTTTCCACCACATAGCATTTACACATCTTTTGACAAATTCCATCGATAAAGTTAGACAAGTTTTACATTGGTTGTTTCAACACAGTGCAAGACTGACTTAAGCTTGACCATTATAATTACTGATGAAGTAAGTACAAACTTTTCTTTGGTCATTCCAACTCTGTGCAAGACTAACTTCAGCTTGGCCATTATAACAATGCTTATCCTTACTCACTCTAACTTCTGGAGAAGAAAAAAAAACGAACATACCCAAGAGACATTGAGAACTTTGTTTCATTATGGTTTATATTAAAAATAAGAAAATAAATAGTTCATAGTAGAAACCCGAGTTTTTGCGTGCTTCTTCTTTAAATGTTTACATGTGAACACACATCTAAAATACACCAACACTCAACCTTTGAAATTCCATAAAACTTATACTTGCAATCAGAAAGAGATAACTGAAATTTCTGGAATACATAATGAGGAAAGAGGGCCTAGAGAGATTAATGCTCACAGGACATACTGTAGACAAATGCAGGAGAAAACAGCAATTAACATATTTATTGAAGTTATACTCAGCTTCAAATTAGATCTCTTTCTGATTCACTCCACATCAAAACCTGTTGGCTGCATATGAACATTATGAAAACAAAGTTAGAAATAAAAAGTCAAAGGGGCTGTGAGCATCACACCTGTCTCACAAAACAAATCCTCCAAAATATAAAATAAAATCTAAATGTCTAGACAACAAACATTGTTAATGTCACTAAGGCAAAAGCATGATAAAAATGTTGAGTCCTGTATTCACCCTGACTGCTTAAAAGAACACTGTCAGTCACACTCAATGGAGTAGGCAGGCAGTCACAGAGTTCAAAAGTAGCCTCTCAGCCAACTAACTCGACACAAGCTTCAATGCTAAGCTCTACCAATTCCCCATCTTCCAGGTCACTTCCCTCACCCATAGAAGTATTTTTCCTTCATCCTTTAGATTGGCACAACAGAGAATTTTATTTTAACATTTCCTGTCTCCTTTACTTTCCATCTCACCGGCAATATTTTGTTGTTTTCATTTGTTACTCTTTCAACCATACATGGTATAAAATAATGAGTTTGTGTGGGGTAGCAAACGGACAAAGAGGGATGGTCAAGGACAAAAAATTACTTAGAGCAACAAAAGAAACAACTTGGGAAATAAAAAATTAAAAAGTTGTGGTAATTGTTCTTGCCTGTTTTACTACTTGCTTTAATACCCAATATTTTGTACTTTTTGACACTTTCTTCCTAACACAATACCTACTAATTTAATAACATGGCAAAGACTGATTTTATAATTCCTCTCTTGGTGTGAGATAGAGAGCAATAAGATAAATTTATCAATTTACTTTTACTGGACTTGCATTGGAGTTGTCCAGAATATTCAGTGAATTTTTTAATCATTTCAACCAAAGTAACGTAATAAAGCCACTAAAATGCAGGGGATTACTGCATGTTACACGAGAAAAAAAAACATTATTATAGAGAGAGAACTATAAAAGAACAAGAATTAAGAAGACAGTAGATAATAATTAACAGTGTACTTAAATTTTTGAAGATCAAAGTTGACTGGGAAGCAAGAAGCTGGAAGAAAGTTCCACAAGCAAGAAGTGTTATAGAAGAAACTGTTAGTATAGAATTTACAGTTACATCTAGCCATTTCAATGATGAGATCTTGCTGCCAATCAAGAACTACACTTAAATTCATAAAGTCTAGGTATCTTAGAGGAAAGTTCATTAGAACAATTCTCATGAAAGTATTTATAGAAAAGCACAGGGAAGATACATTACAGTAGTGGGAAAGTGCTTGAAGCTGAGATGCCAGGTCAGGATCAATGACATTGCAGATTCTTCTTTGGGAGTTATCAAGAATCTCTAAATATATAGCAGGAGCACCAGACCATATATGGTAGGAAAATTCAAAGCAAGGTGAAATGGTAGACTTATAAATATTTGGTACAACCTACAAATCATTTTTGTAATTTCTAATATTGTTTTACTTTTTGTGAACTCTTCTCTTTATTAATCAATTCAGCTTTACAACCTATAGCTGTCAATCTAAGATTTTGAAAATCAAACCATTTTGTGCAAATGGCTGCCATTTGTTTATATTTGTGCAGAACAAACTGACTTTCATACAGAAAAAGTTGCCATCCTTGAGTAAATAAGCCTTTAGATTCCAACAAGTACTTATATGTGGTTTAATGATACAAGATTCAGTGCACTTCATCTGAATAAAATGGAACAGTTTGCTTATTTGATCCTTGCATAGCAAACCCCACCACATGCATAAAGAAAAAAAGTTAATTTGTGTGTGTGTGTGTCTGTGTTGTGCAAAAGTTTCTAGCAAAAAAATTGATTTTCTACTAAGTATTGGGTCTATTGTTATCAAAAAGTATGCTGGGGTGTCTTTCATACACTTAACATCACAAAGAAATCACTAAAATATATTCAAGTTGTTATAGAATATAGAAGTGTACAGATATTTTAATGGAATTTGTTTTTCATCAATCCAAGTTATATAATTGTATCTCTATTCATACTTTGTTATTTTACTATCTTGCTAGTGTCCAGATATAGTATTTTAGGATACACAACATGATTGTAATCAACCAATGCTGTTAATTGTTGTTTACTTTTATCACTGAAGTTAATGTTTGGGAAGAAAGATGGACAAGACAACTTTCCCTCTAGTATTTAAAATGTTTCACTTCAAATAAAGCTTCAAACCCAGGAAAAAATTACAGTGATTTGGCAGAAATCCAATGTAATCAGTCACTTTTCTTTTTAATCAATTAAATCTTCAAAATTTACTTTCGTGGGGAAAGAGGTCACTTGTATGCATTTTCAACTTTTACTGTAAAATGCTGATCATTCATATGTCAGCATCAATTATTTTGGATTTTAACCACATTTAATTTTTATTTCTTTTTATTGTTGTCGCTTCTTTATTTAACTTGGAATGATTTCATTCAGATTGGTTTTGTTATTTAAAAATAAGATAACCTGTTACATTAAGATTATTACAAAAGATATTAGGACAAATTTTGCACATGTTAATCATATACTTATTATAAAACCCAGGTTGTGTGTGTGTGTGTGTGTGTGTGTGTGTGTGTGTGTGTGTGTGTGTGTGTGTGTGTGTGTGTGTTTATATATGGGATCGGATTTCCTACATTTTTCAACCGATTTCAACAAAATTTCACAGGACTACCTCAAATTACCCGGCGGTGGTTCTGACAGCGCCCAAAATTGGAAAAACACAATTGTTTTTACACGAAATCAATTTGAAAGCAAGGGTAAGGACCATTTATGAAGATTTTTCACAGTCTTTGGACGATGTTTTGTTACTGAGCCACTAAAACAAAGCAAATGGTACAGTTTCTGATAGCACTAACGCTTGGCTATCTAACTAGTACCAAATTGTTTGCAAGACTGTCAAAGCCGCTTGACCAGGGAACCATAAACGGGGTTACTAAGGGACAGTATTTAGCCCTCTGAACACACATTCACTGGCACAGTATGTACAGCTTTGGTTTGATTCAAATGAAATTTACGACACACTTGCGGCTTACTATCGCCTTTACGTGTGTCAAATTTAAGAATTGTTCGGCAAAAATAACCGTAGCTGCACGCGGATCAATCTTTTTTGTAACTTCCTTACACAAACACAGCTGCGTACAACTGAGTCCGCGTGTCGATACCGAGACTGCTGCAAGCCCATTGGTCGCTTTCACAGAGCTTGACCTTGAGGCCTGTGCAATCATCGCGCAGGATTTCTCACACGTTATAGTACCCGCGTGATCGCGCGTCAGCTTATGTGTAAGTGCGATCAAGATCAACCACCTCTATTGCGTGACTCGGGCGTGCTTTCACACTTTTGCGTTTAATGTTGCCCGCGTACACGCACTTGGCTTACTTTATTCGCCTACTTCGGACACCGCAAGTTGTTGATTACGTGTTCTAGCTGCTTTTTTGTTTTATAGTTCCAACCCAACCCCACACGTGTTAGCCAATTGTACTAAAAACCCATTTCCTTTTGGATTTACCCTTGGTTTACCTTTTTAAATTTCCACTTTTTTAGTTTCGAGTTCCCCTTTAGTAACATCTGAACTCATTTTACTGGGTGTTCCCCTTTTTGTGTCTACGTTAGCAGTGCACGTTTTTTCGTTTTGGATTTGTCGAAATCTCTTTTAAAGATTTACCCTCTTTGACGTTTTTACTGTTTGGATGCCACCTAAAAGGACGAAACTTTTGGGACGGCGCACGGCAGCTGTCTCCGCTGTTAGAGATGCGAGGGCGAGTGAAACCCCTGAACAGACTTCTTTGCGGCTTTCACAGATGGCTTCCAACTCAACTGCTCGCTTATCTACGGAAAGCGCCGCTGCGCGGACTGAAAGGTTGGCTTCAGCGGCTTCGACCATGTCCGCACGCCGCGCCAGGCTTTCAGTTGAAGAACGTTCACTTCAGAATTCACAGGACGCAGTCCGCGTGGCTAGGTTGAGGGCTTCACAGTCCCCAGCACAGAAAACCCCTCGTCGTTTGCGGGATGCCACCGCCAAAGCTTGCTCCAGGGATTTAGAAAGCCCCGAACAAACAACTTCACGTCATCTTAGGAATACTAGGGCTACAGCCGCCTCTAGAGCTTCGGGACAACCCCAAGAAACCGCTCATCGTCGCTTTAGAAATGCCCCATCCACCACGTCTGCCAGAGCCTTAGAAAGCCCTGCACAGACCACTGTTCATCGCGTTAGAAATGCCCGCTCCACCGCGTCTGCTAGCCTTAGAAAGCCCCGCACATACCACTGTTCGTCGCTTTAGAAATGCCCGCTCCACTGCATCTGCTAGAGCCCTAGAAAGCCCTGCACAAACCACTGTTCGTCGCGTTAGCAATGCCCGCTCTACTGCATCTGCCAGGGCTGCAGAAAACTCTGAAGTACGCCGTCAACGGCTCGAAAACATTAGCCAACTTCGACCTTCTTTGAATGGCGTAACTTCGCCGTCTACGTCATTTTGGTCAAATGCCGCATACAATTATGACTGCACTGTCAACTATTCCGCTAGGAGAGACGTACAAATAGGGGCCATGGATAAAGTTTGCACTTATTGCAACGCAAAAAAGTGGGCGGGTGAGCAACCTGGGCTTTGTTGCTCTGGGGGCAAAATCAAACTCCCTTCTTTAGACGAACCTCCCCAGCCGCTTAGGGACCTCCTCCTGGGTACAACTTCGGAGTCAACGCATTTTCTTGAAGCAATACGGAAGTACAACTGTTGCTTCCAGATAACGTCTTTTGGTGCGAAGGCTATTAGTGAGGGGGGTGGATGCCTACTTTCAAAGTGCAAGGCCAGGTTTTCCACAACTTTTGGCTGATCAGAGAGGGCCACCTCAGTTCCTACAAATTTACTTTCTCGCTGACTACAAAGAGCAGGTTGATGCGCGTCTCGGCATTCTGCCTAGCGATATTTCCGTCGGTCCCCGTAGAGACATTCTGTTCCGTCTACAATACATGCTTCACAAAACTAACAGTTACATCCGAAGCTTAAAGTTTGCGTGGGAAAAACAACTCTTCGCCCTCTTTCAGCGTTGTCATCGATGCAGACAGATGGCCTCACGGTGAGCATGAGCGTCGCTTCAATGCTCCTGCATGTAATGAAGTCGCCGCAGCCATCCACGGTGAGGAGCATAACAGCCGTGACATTGTCATAAGGTACTGGGACGGTGGTCTACGCCGCATCAGTGAAACCCACCGTTCATACGACTGTCTCCAGTACCCCTTTCTTTTTCCATACGGAAGCGATGGTACCACTTCAAAATCCCAATATACCAGGCAATCAGCGATTCCATGTCGACCTCAAAGACAGTCTCCTGTAGGGCTTACTACGCCTACATGTTTATGGTTAGGGAGGGTGAATTTAACCACTTCCCAGGATGCATCTTCTTCCGTCAGACGCAAGCATGCCAATCAACTTTCGTCGCTTACAATTTCCCGTGAATCTTTGCTTTGCTATGTCCATTAACAAATCACAAGGACAGACGCTTAGCACCGCAGGTCTGCATTTACGTGAGCAGTGCTTCTCTCACGGCCAACTTTACATTGGGTGCTCACGAGTTGGGTCTAAGGACAGTGTTTTCATTTACTCTCCCAACAACTGTGCTAGAAATATAACCTACACGGAGGTCATGTAGACAACCCGCCCGGTAGCGTTTAAGCGCGATACACACATATGCAGTCCGATTGCATGGCAATTTTTTTGTTTGTCATATTGGTTTTAACGTTAGGTCGTCATAGTCTCCACTTGTCATTACTAAGACATCTTTGTAAAGGTTATCCAGCTCTTTTGCTGCCTTCTGACTTTCATACCTTCACCCGCCAGCATCGCGTTTGTTTGTACACTATGATAACCTCACCGTATTCAGTTGCAACACAAGCTGCTAGACACATGAACACCGGCATTAGACATGATTGCTCCACTAAAGTTCCGGTTTTATTAACAGTTGATCGGAGCACCTGCAGTTCGTACCAGTACATACAAGCACATTCACACTTGAGAAGCTTCGGAGATCGTTTAATTGTCACAAAAGTCGAGTGCGTCTACGAAATTCAGACTTCTGCTTCCATATACACTTTACGGCTGCGATGGGTGAAACATGTCAGCCATATGGCTCAATTGTTTTGTTTGTAGTCGTGTAAAAAAACCTAAAAACACACGCCAAGTACGGCGACCCTGGTCGGTTTTCATAAGCTCTCAGCCGTGATGTTGACTGCGACTGAAGAGAAGGCACTTTTTCATTGCAATTGAGGCGCTCGGCCGTACGGCGACCCCGGTCCGGTTCCATGAGCTCTCAGCGTGATGTTGACTGTGACTGAAGAGATGGCACTTCTCCATTGCAATTACGATGCGCGGCCGTACGGCTACGCCCGTTGCGGTTTTAAGGGCTCTCAGCCGCGATGTAGTTAGTGACAGATCAGAATAAAGGAAGTTATATCACAGAAATTTTCTTACCATGACACCCATCACTGTTCGCTCTTCTCTCGGTTTTACGGTTTTGCTTTGTGGTCGTGGCAGCGCCGTCTTTTGGGCATAAGACGCGTCTTTTAGTTAGACAAGCGGTTTGTTTGTGATTGCACACAGCACATACTTTATGTCTATGGCTTCCTCACGGCACGTTTTCCTTTCAATCCCTATGTATGTTGCAACTGAATCGTGGTTTCTTGACTACTTACCACAAGTGCTTCCAGTAATGCTTAACGGTCCAATTGGTTAAAGCAGTAACTGCTGCCAGCTTTTACTCACAGATGTCTTAGTAATGGCAAATGACTGATGCTACAACGGCTTTCCGTTACTTCCTTCGATACCTTCGAATACTTGGGCCTGCATGATGTCTGCTTAAACTTTGTGTGCATTGCGTTTAAACGTTTTGTAGAAACTTAGTTCCTGTCGACTTACAAAGCATATCTTTCAAAGCAACAGCCATCCCCAACTCTTACTGTTACATCCCCGGGCAACGCCGGGTTCTACTGCTAGTACTATTATAAATATGAAGTCCTTCTTGTTGGTTGTAAAAAATACTTTTTGAATTTTTGTCAGTCTTCACATAAACAAAAATAATGCAAGTGTAATTTTTTCCTGAGGCTTTTAAGAAAAATAAATGTATTTCATCCTTCAGGAGTTCATCGGACAAAATTTGTTGGTAGGGCTATATATTCAGACAAGTGCTGGTATGTTGGTAGTGCTATATATTCAGAGGGTGCTGGAATATCATATGCATGTGTAGTCCTACCAACATAACAAATTTTGTCCAAGGAAGTCCTGAAGAATGAAATACGTCACAAGTAAACTTATTCTATTTTGTCATACAATTTCCCTCATTCTGTTCTTCATATATAAAAATATATATTGTTATCTCAAGAACAACAAATAAAAGTCAATAGAAAATGAAAAATCATGCTGAGCCAGCAATTTTATATTTTGAGTTCACAGTAACTTTCAAGGATCACAAGAAAAATAAATTACAGTGCCATATTGGTATTTTCATCTATAGTGTACACACAAATAAGTTAAAAATTTAAGAAATATGTGTTTTAATGGAATTTATATTTTGTAAACTGTATAAATTAAGAACGTATCCAATTTTATTTTACTAGTGGTATTTGATAAGTTATGTGGCCAGAATTGATGTGGCTAATTCAGTTATGATATAATATTGAACTGATATTATTGAAACTCTTAAGAATATACAAATATTACTAAAGGTAACTATTTATATTTCAGTGCCTTCACCAAATGTGGAAATGAAGAGAAAAGTAAAATTCTTCCCAGAATTGGTTTAGGTAATACATTTTAATCAGTTTTATTTTCTGAATTTATGGTATGAGTAGTTATCTTTATTTACATTATTTATATTCAGACTAATATCTTTGTCTTTGTTATAATCGCAACATTTCAGCTATTGTGCCCTCTGGTCTTCTTCAGTTTTATTTTATTTTTTATTCATTACTAGACATGTGTTTCTTTTGACTAAACTACTTACCATGCATTATATGTTATTTTTCATGAGTTTTTTGAAATGTAAATGTAAAAGCATAACTTCAATATTTAGATGGTATTTTATTTTTTGGTTATTAGCATTGATGCTAAGTTTGTTATTTGCTCACAAGCTTTTAGGGTTACTGTCATTATTTTCTTTTTTTTATATGTGAAGCAATAGTTTCACAGATTAATGTGTTCTAAAATGTGATAACTCTTTCTCTGTATTTTATGGCTCAAAACTTTAGAAGATAACAAATGAATAAAGAGAAAAATTATTAGAAAAATTGTGAGTTCATTTGTATCATTTCAGAAAGTGGTGAAAAATCAAGCATTTTCAACTTTCAATTTTTATTTCAATATCATTAAATTTTGATTTGAAGAAAAATTTTAATTAAATTCTGTAGTAAGCAATTTTAATTTTTATAAGAATGCTTCTATAAATTCAAACTTATTATTTACTGATGAAAACCAGAAATTAGTAGACATCAGATGCAGAGAGAAAAATCAATAAAAAGGAAAGCTGAATTTAAATATGAATGCACTTGAACATAAAAATTCAGAAACCAAATATTATTTCCTTCCTTGTATTCATCAGTACCTTCTGTGCATTTAACACCTAAGATACAAACTCGAAAACTAAAAAGACACTATCTGTATTTCTGTTTAACAAAACCAACTCAGTAATTGATTGAAGATGAAAGGTTTGTTGATTGAAAATTTGTGGAACTGAAAATTAAGTGTACTCTTGAATCATGAAATCTCATAACTTTACTCTTTGAATTGTGTCTTATTAAGTTAGGACAAAAAATATCCTTAAAGCTAATTTTCATCTTCTGCTGACACATGCACACTAAAAACAATTAAAATTTTTCATCTTTATAAACACATATTTGGAATCAGCCAAGTGTTCTTTTTAATCTATATTGGCAATTCATTCTTAGTTTTTTCTTATCAGTTTTTATTGCCTACACTTCAAAAGAATTCTGTAATGATCACAATTTAAATTATATCTGTAATATTTTCTTTGTCTTTGAACATATACAGCATTTGTTAATATCCATGACTATTAAGTGGCCTTTTCAAAGTTTGTTGTGATTGTAATACCTTTTGCTGTAAGTGTCTTGCCAGGTAAGATTTAATAAGAGAATGGTTTATCTAAGTTTTCACTCTCTCCTCATCAACCATTTTCAACTAATAGTAAAAATATATGAACCATTTGCCAGATATCTGTTGATATGACAACACAGCAAAAGGTAGATTCATAAATTTCCCAAAGGTATAAATATGTAATGAACAAAACTTACCACAGTGAAAGTCTTATCTTGATTCCCCAGTTCTGTTTTCCATATAAATAAGCATCATGTCACTTTGCACTTCTACATAACTGCACTATACAGATGTTTTTGTGATTTTTGCAATATTTCATTTGAAAGATATACTAACTTGAAGATTTATTTCAATTCATGTTCCCATTCTTTTTAGATAATTTAACAATTTATACATGATTATTCATGGTTGTACTAGACACAGACTAATGATTTTGTTGAAAAAAAAATATATACTCAAAGATAAATTAGAAAATATTGTACAAAGTTGAAAAATTAAGGAAACCAGTTCAAATATATTTTTTTATTTTAATATAATAAACATCACTTGAAAGCTGCAGCTAAGTTTGTGTTGATTTTGAGAAACATAAAATATAACAAATTCTTGTTTGTATTGTGTAATACATTCTAATACTTTAATTTAGTTTTTGAGAAACTTGTTTTCATGAAAAATTGCTTTAAGAGAAAGATTTTATAAATTTCAACTGCTGCTCAGTCACTGAATGCTAAATGTTTCCTTGTTAAGAAACAGTTTATATTAACATTATCATTAACATCAGTTTATAGCTATAAATCATAATAAACTCTCAACAAGATTTGCATTCATCTCATTTTTACTTTAGGAAATCTATTTTGTTGTAACAGCTGCTCTACTATGTGAGCTACAAGAACTTTTATGGCTGGCAGTAGATCAAATTTGACCATACGAATTTACCATTCATTTTTTTCTGATTGTTTGGCACCATATTTGATGTTATGGTTTTTTTTTATACACAAGTAGGCAATAAACCTTTTGCCTGTTGAACTAATGTTAATTTTTATAAACTTTAATTTTATTCTTATTTCAGCCAGTTTTCATGATCGAAAACGTAGGGAAGTGTCAGGGATTAAGTCAGCATGCCCTTTGCTTCTTGTTGCAGACTTCCGATTCCATCAAGTTTTTGGTAATGGTCAACCTCTGAAAACAGCTAATTATATGGTAAGTCCAGGTTTTTTAATAATCTCTTCAGCTATGTTTTCATGTTACAAATTGTTGGTTAATAAATGCCAGATTATGAATCTCAAATGGGATATGGAAATTACCTTCTTTAGAAATAAATGAACTCTTTCGCAGTATTTATAGATTAGTCTTTTGATTAATACACAAGTTTCATTTTTTAATCCTAGCTTACCTAATAGAAGTAAAAACATCAAAGATTTAATGCATCAGAGATTAGTTCAAGGAGACATCAAGTCTGAATATCACATCATGGATTTGTCATTCTTGTGAGATAAATTATTTTAAAATCAAATGAAACTCATTAGAGAGTGATGAAATTTTCTAAATGGAAAAATATTGTTACAATGAAGAAATCTTAAAAATGATGATACCAGTGATAATGAAATTTTATTGAGTAATATAAAAAATTGGTTCAGTTTAAATAAAAATAGAATCGTTTAAAACTTAACATAAACTTGATTAAACAACATATTTACCATTTTGTTCTACTATTTTCTGCCAAATTTTTAATTGCATTATTTCAAAATATTTTATCTTTCTTAACAAATAACTATTTTATATGTCTTTTGAATTTTTTATGAAATTGAATGTTTTCATTAAAGAATTCTGCAAAATCTGGAATAAATAATTATCCAAAGGTGAAATAGCTGTTGAATGTAGTAAATGAGGTAGAATCAATCATTTGGTTTAACAGTAGGTGATTGTAGTATAGGATGACATTTCAGTCTCCCTTTATAAATAGCAACACTTTTTTTTTTTAATGAAAAACATCCTTTGGTATAGTTAGTGATGGTTTATTTTGTTTTCCCTATGTTCTCTAGAATTCCACAGTGCAAAGTATCCACTTTTCATCACTTGCTATAATTTAGTTTTAAAAAATGGGGCATAATAGTAAATAATTCTGTATGAAATAAAAATGTCTACTATCCCTATTCAATATTTTATTCTTTTAATTTTTCCTTGTTTCCAGTTCATTTTAAAAGAAAAGGTTATATTGCTTCTTTAAAACATATTTCAAACCCAAAAATTATTTAAAATATAATTTTTTCTTGAAAAAAACATTTAGATTCATAAACGTTACAAATTTTATGGAAGGTATTTTTATTTTTAAGCTTGATAACAATTTATTCTTAAACTATCACACTTACTCAGTATTGTCAGTTTTAAGATAGCTTTCAATTTTTGTTGGTTATTTTTGTCACCAATGAACTTTCCCTGTAGCTGCTAATTAAAATTCAATAGAAGAGGAAAAAATCAAATTCAGGTAAATTTTATCAGAATCTGTCTACTGTGCTTGAATAATCAATTTTTTTGTATCTTTTACCTGTAATGACCAAAAATAAAACTTGTATCTATACAATTTAAGTTTAAATGAACAACACAGTTATCTCCCTTTGGCCTTATTCAATGATTTTTTTTCTATATCAGTTTGAATTAGTTAAGTATATGTGAAACATTGATTTGACTATGGTGGAGTGATGGATATTGGCTCGGATTGAGGAATCAGAGAGCTGAGTTCGAATTCCATTCGAATCCATTACATTCACTTATGTGCTAATACCCTTGGGAAAGGTACGAATCCTCCCTCCAGCTATAGGTAAATAGCAGGACAGACTGGGTTCTATAGCCTTGGATGGCAACTAGTCTACCGCAAAAAGAAATGGCAACATACTGTAAAAAAAATCTGCCTCATCAGTCAGGTATCTTTTGATACCTGACTGACGAGGCCTAAGCATGTATCCCGCATGGCACATAACTGACTGATGTTAAATATACAGAAGAATTTATTTGAAGTTATATTTTTATAATTTGAAAAGATCATCTAAACACGAAATATAATTAAAACATATCCTGTTACAAAGAAGATGTTCTAAGAAATATTTGTGTGAAATTTCATTAAAAAATATCTATCCATTCAAGAGAGACTCTCATAGTCAAAATTCTATTCATACTATTGTCTGTTACTATCTGAACAAAAAGCAAGAGCCTTTTCATTTCAGGTTCTTCTAGTATACTCTGATTACATTTCCATGAGGCTGTTACTCAGTTCTTGTTTTTCACTATTCATAGATTTTGCTTTTTTTGGCATAGCCCAACCCCAAAGGCAGTTTCTGCAAATGTTTTTGTGGAATTGGTCCAAACATATTCATCTTGTCTTTAATTACTGGAACTATTCAACTCACACAAGTGTTATGCAAGTTGGGGTAGGAAAGTTGTTTACAATGCTTCAGTTAGTCTTTTATAGATCTTTTTATATTTCAAATCATGCCATTTATATCAAGGCTTTCAGTAGTTTTGAAACTGAAAACATTTTTGAACACTTACTGTACCTTGACAGACTCTGAAGACTTGCAACAGCAGCTAAAATGGATATCGCGTGCAACTCAAAGTAAATGACATACAGGGTGTGATGGGAAAATTGACACCATTTTATATTTTTAATTTCATGCATGTGCATTGTGTGTTTTTGTTTTTGTTGACTGCACAGTATAGTAGGGTCAGTTGAGCACAGTTTGTGAGAAAGAGAGCAACATGTCACAATTCACTCCGCTAGAAATTTGGAAACAGCATGCTGCACTGTTTGCCATTCATGCTGGCAGCTCCAATATGAACATTTCAGAGTGTCTGGGTGTCAATCTGAGGACAGTGCAGAGGATTCAGAAAGAGTTGGATTACATATCCAGTCAACATCATGGTGTTTGGGGTGATCTCCATTCATCTTCCCACAGGGCCTGAGACTCAACACTGTGGCCTAAGTGCCTTGAGGAGGTAGTGCTGCCATGGGACAAATGGTGGCTGCTGGAAGACCCTATGTCTTGCAACAGGACTCTGCACCATGCCACACAAGCAGGAGAACCTGGTCACCTAATTCCGCAGTTGAGCAAGATATCAAAAAACTCCTTGTTATGCCAAAGATGAACTGAAGGCAAGAATTATGGCAGCATTCACCAAAAACAAGGTGACTGTCCAGAAGAGTTGCAGGAGATTCTGAAGTTGTCTATAGGCCGTGGTTGAAACCAACAGTAATTTTATTAAATAAATTTACTCTTTAATATTTCAAGATATTTTTGTGTAATCTTGGTAAATATATCTATTAAAATGACATGTCAGTGTTATTTTCATTCTTATGTAATATAGATGACAAATTATCCATTGCACCCTGTAATCAAGATGTTGACATTCCACACTATTTTGTATAAAAGGCTAGGAAGGAAGCCCACATCAATACTGGTAACAGCTACTGGACTTGAGAAATGTATTTTCCTGAAAAATATTTTTAGGGTAATGATTTTATAAATTTCAACCGAAAATAGTACTATCTGCTTGATCAATGAATACTAAATGTTTCCTTATAAGGCACCAGTAATATTACCATTTGTATGCATTATTTATAAGAATCAGTTTGTGTTAGTGTTCATGCATCATCTTACTTGAGGTGTCTGATTCAATTTCAAGTAAGCTTTGAAACTGAATGACAGTCATGTTTCTTAACTCAAATGCTTTTCAAAGTTCACACAAGTTGTAAAGAGAAAAGTTTAAATCTAAAAATTCTAAAATACACCAAGGAAACTTTTTATTATTTCATGTCTTCTTAGAAAAGAATGGTTTCATGTTGCCTTCATTGTGGTTTGGAATTCAGAGTTGCCCTTCTCTTACACTGGTTAGAGAAAGCTACAAAGACCAGTCTACCCTGTTATTTAACTCATAGCAAGCAGAGTTGAGATGGATTCATGCCTTTCTCAAAGGTATTTGTGTGAAAGTGAATGCAACAGACTAGGCAGGAATTTCAACTTGCCTTTTCTACCCATACATCCTCCACTTCAGATAATGATGCTTCTTATTCCCTTTTACATTCATATATCCTTTGGGCTATTTTAAGCTAAGGTTCGTAGGCAACAGCAGAATTTTCTGTCATCATTTTAAGTGTATGATAAACTATTGATTCTTAATTAAAATTAAAATATTTGCAAAATCCTATAAAATACATTCTTATAGAGGCATAATTAGTATTACATGTCTGTTTAAATATAGAACAGTGTTATTAAATCAGCTCTGCTTTTCCTACCATGAAAGATGCTAATAGAAAAAATTTAAAATCTAAGATGTAATAAAAGTAGTCAATATTTGATTAGAGGACAATCATCAAACAAAAACAAGTATTCTTATATTTAACAAATGCTTACCATAATTTCCAAGCCTCAAATGAGAACATACATATATTATTATATAAACGTGTTTTATTTTTGTTGAAACAGGACTAAAATTAATTTTGTACAAACCAGTGTGAGGACCTGCTTAATAGAACTTGTCCTAATAATTTTAGGTGAGGTTTTACAAGGCTGGATGCTCTTACTGATCCCAACTCAGACACTCACAGAGTTTTTTTTTTTTTTTATTGAGACGCCATTTCTAGGCAAGTTGTCATTCAAGGCTTGAGACACCATTCTAGCCTTATATCTGATAAAAATAAAGTTTTACAGTATGTTATATTTATGGGTTAAAGTTTTCAATATCAGGGATAGAGTATATGTAAATATAAAAGTAGACATGGAAATCTACATCCAATAGTGACAGTCTGTTTCATGCTTGAACAGAATCTTCAAGCTATATGTATTGTGTTTTGACAAGATTAATAGTTGAGCCAATACACAACTGGGTGTTAACCTCATGTACACACACACACACACACACACACGCACACCCACAGACATTTATGTATACTCATACAAACATATTAGCCATTGGCTCCTATAAGAAGCTCATCCACCCTTTGAAAGGTCTTGTATTTCATGTCCTGTGGGGTGACATGCCACCCTCTTCACCAGCCAGAAAAGCTGGGGAGCCAAACACCTATCCATATAGTGCTTTCAAATTTTATTATTGATTTAGTTTTCTTGTATAATAAATTGATAAAGTGTTTTCATGACCCAACACCCCTTAAGTTTCAGAGCTGGCACACACACATGAAAATGGTACTTAAAATCTTATATCACTAGCTGAACAAGAGGACAGACTCCTGAAAGCAAGATGTATGGTAAGCCTAATTTAACCTGTATCAAAAATAACTAGTAAGATCTGAACTCAATGTAAAGATAGAATTTTATTGATCTTTAAGGCTTATCCTCTGACAATGATGTTCTTATATCTGAGTTTAAATTGTTGATTTATTTAGCTAACTTTGCTTTGAATGACAGCTCGACTAATTCCTAGGTTATTTAAGCAATGGAAATTATTATTATCTTTCAAGATATGCCTAAGTTTTACATTTCAGAATTTAGCTTGATATTTCACTTTTTTCTTTTTTTTAATCAATATCCCCCCACGCATAGCAGTAAAGCCACTAAGAGACAAGGGGTTACAGGTTGTGGAAGAATTAGGAAAATAAACATTAATAATGAGTAATCAGGAAGACAGTAGACAGCAATTGACATTGCATTTAAATTCTTGGAGATTAAAGTTGGCTGGAAAACATGGAGCCGGAAGGTAGTTCCACAAGTGAGAAGTGTGAGAAAAGAATCTGTTAGCATAGAATTTACAGTTACATCTAGCCAGCTCAACTCTAAATAGTTGAGATTTCAACACCAGTCTAGTACTGTGCTTAAATTCAAAAAGTCTAGGTACCATAACAAAGAGCTCATTTGAATATTTACCATTTGAAAGTATTTATAGAAAAGGCACTAAGAAAGTGACTGAAGCCAAGCTGCCAGATCAGGACAAATAATATTACTGATTCTTCTTTGGATTTTATCAAGGAGCTCAAGGTAAATAGCAGGAGAACTGGACCATATGTGGCAGCAATATTCTAAGCATGGGCACTTATTACATTTTGGTTTTGTTTGTGCTTTGAAAATTTGTTAAATGTTATAACAGTTTTAGAATAAATGCAAAAGAAATCCGTATAAGGAATCACTGTGTAATACATATATAACAAAAATAGGGGACAAATCTTGTTTCTATAATTTTGGTAATCTTCTTTTATATGCCATGTCTTTTCAGGACATGAGCAGTCATGGCCCTCCTCAACTGTCTATTGTTTGTAGCACTAAGCAATGCCTGTCTTTTTACTATACCTCACACTCCCTGTTCTGCCATCCATTTACACAAGCTCACTAGGTAGGTTACTCAGTCTTACCTTCTGATCCTCTTCTTCACTTCCTGTCAGTGTTAAATTCTTCAAGCTCTCTTTCTTCATTATGTCCCAGAAATTTCACCTGTCTCTTTCTGATTCTAAATATAGGCATTCTTTTTGTTTCCATTTTCCTTAAAAATTTCTTGTTGCTCACATGCTCCATCCATGGTATTTTTTTACCTTTCTTGCCTCAAGTTGCTGCTTCATCTGTGAGAAAATTAACAGAAGTAATAACAAAATTTGCTTGCATTTTACTATTGCATTGAAGTGACTGACATAATATGTGAACAGAAACTAATGCAAAATATGTAGTAAAAAATAAACATAATAGGTAGAAAAATCATTTTTGTAAATTAAATTTTGGTTTTAGTTTTAATTTTAGTTATAGTTTTGAAAAATTAAAAAAATGTTACACATGGAATTTGGTTTTAAATGTAACATTTTGCACTATGGAAAAAGAGGAGAAAAATATATTTTTGCTTCGCTGAATTTAAAAACATGAAGTTATTAGAAAATATATATAAGTATATATACACCAATCAGATGAAACAAAAATGGAAGAAATAAACAAAAAGGAGTCATTGTAGTATTTACTTCATTTCAGTGAGCTCTAAAATGATAAGCATTGTAATTTTTTTAATGTTAGCAAACAGTAACATTATAAAACCGTTTATAAACCATGAATTAACATTTAAAAAGTTAATGATAGTAAAATCAGAAAAGAATAAAAAACATTGATTGGCAGTTGTTTTTTATCAACTAATAGATTACTCAGGGACAAGTATTCTTTCTTCCAGGAAAGAAAATTGTTCAAAATAATTTCAGATCAACTGAATGAAACTATCTCAAAGTGTTATTGAATGTTAAACCAAACTTTTGGTAAACAGAATCAGAGCTGTTGGATAATTGTATTTAGACAGAGCAGGTGACAGGGTCATTAATAAGTCTACAGAAGAGACTCTTCTTGTTTAAACATCAATAAGAAAATCTGGTAAACATTTTTAATATGATCTTTTACATATGACTCTTTTGAGCATGGCATATTGTTATAAAAAATATGTGAAAAACATATTCCAAATAAACAGTTCTGCTTCTGAATATATAAAATGTAAATATTTTTTTTCCCCTAATATCAAAATTATTGCTTTCAGAAAGTTTTTCTATATTTTTGGCTTGGTTTTTTATTCTGCATTATTTACTACCATTGACCCTTTTAAAACTACAAAGATATGTTGGAATTTCCTGAGCAGAAGTTTTAATGACATTTTGTAATGTCATGTATTCACGTGTCTATAGTTTCCATTCTGTTTCCTTTTACAAAAGGCTACTTGAAAACATATGCAATCAAATCACTACACTGAATTAATAAACAATGAAGTAAATTTTAGTTTAAAATAATTGCTTATAATTTTCATATATATATATGTATGTATATATATATATATATATATATATATATATATATATATATATATATATATATATATATATATATCAGTAAATGTGTATTTAGGCAGAAATCCCTCTTTTATACAAGTTTCATTAAAAACAACCAACAAGGTAATGTTTAAGGTTTTATTTAATTTAATTTTTCCTGTGTTCTTATAATTTTTTTCTTTTCTGGACATAAAGTATATAGAAATTGTCTGAATATTTTGTATGTCCAAGTGCTTTCGGCTATTCTTTTAGCCATTGTCAAGGATGATTTTATTTTTAATTTTAACTGAATGTCTGATTTCTTTTTTTTTGTATGCATATATCTAGAGTTATAGGAATGTTTTTATTTTCAAAACATGGTCAGCACATGTAGCTGTGTTCATAGTTGATGTTATTGAGTGTTGGGTTTTTCTTTTTTATTTATAATGCTTCCATTATGTTTAGCCTTTTATATATATATATATATATATATATATATATATATATATATATATATATATATATACAAATGTATTGTATGTAGTGGGTATGTGCATGTTCTAATGTAACACTGCATAATAAATAAATAAATATGTATATATGTATATATATATATATATATATATATATATATATATATGCATGCACACATACATATGGAATCTATAAGAGCTCCAGAGTCAGTGCTAGGGACCCATGACCCACCACTCAAATCAATGATGCAGGACTCTACTCCATGTCAATTTTCATAAAGTAGAATTAATCCTTTTTTAATAATTTCATCCCAAGCAAGGTGATAATGCCACTAAGATACAAGAGGCTACTGGGACTGAAAAACAATGAAAAGATTTTAGTAGGAACTGGAAAGCCGATGTTAAACAGGGAACAAGAGATAAACCTCTACACCTGTCTAAAAGACTGGGGAAGAGTGTGAACTGGATGATAGGGGAACCTATCTACTCTAATTGAGGAACCTTTCATCAATGCCATTTTCTTCTGTAATTTCATGCACCACTGACATAGCATAGGCATGGCCATTTTTGCAATGGTCTTGAAGAAAACTGCAAGTTGCATAAATCTCAATAATCATGATATGTGGTGTAATGGTTAGCAAGCTTGTTTCATCAGAACAATTGCATCTGAGTTGTGGGTTTGATCCTCATTGGGTGTCCCATACTTTCGGCCTTGTGCCACATCTAAGCTATGCTTAGAAAATTGTCATAATATTGATTGTAACATCAGAAGACTGCAACAATTGACATATTTTGTCCACTTGAAACAGAAAACTGTACTAAATGATAAGTAGTGGTGTGGCTTCTCTCATTGTTACACCATCTCTCTTTGCCAAATAATCTTTCTTGCAGATTGGTAAAAGCATTTCTAATGTTTTTAGATGACAGTACATTGTGCAATTAGTTTACAGCATTGATTCAGGATTCTTAAGTTATATTCCACTGTGCTTTCACATAAATAGACACATTTTCTAATCATATCTTTTGACAAAAGGTTGAGATAGAAAATAACGTATATAAATGATTAACTTTTCCAAAGAATGTAACAAAAAGCATGGATAACCATGCACTATTCAACAAAGATTCAAAGTATGCACATTACATGGAACAAATAAAACATTTAGTCTTAACTGAACACTTTTTCACTTGTCAGCAAAACGTTTTGGTTAAAAATCACCTGGAATAATGTGTTCAATAAATGCTATAAAGCACATTATTAGCATAAATTAATATAAACCATTTTAACCATTTTAAAAGCATCCTCAATAATGTATGAAAAATAACTAGCAGAGTTTTGTGCTACTTTGCAATTTAAGTGTAAAAATTACAGTTAAGAAACAATTTGAATTTTAATGACAAATTTTATCAAAGAATATAAAATGAACTTACAAGGTTTTGAAGAAGCTTTGAATTTGATGCATGATTTTTTTTAATGTTTGTAGAAAGAATGGGAAAGTCCTTATAAAAAAGGTTGGTGCTTCCTCACAACACCCACTCCAAATGAAAATGTTAGAAAATAAATTAATTGATCAGTATGTAAAGTTATTGCTACAAACAACAATTTGTCAAGCCAGTTTAGATTGATTGAAGAAAGCATATTCTTATTTTTAGATTGGTTGAAGAAAATACTTTTCATTTGTCCATTTTTTCTATGAACAAAAGATTTGATTTACTGTGATGGATGGCCATACAATAAGAAATGAATCTGACTTTTAAAATCATCCAAAAATAAAATAATCAACATAGAAATTTTGTTCTAAGAAAATTGGTTCTTTTAAGGTTTAATCAACTGATATCTAAAAATAGAAAAATACGCTTATTCAGAGGTGAGTTGACTTTACAGCTATATAAGCAAAAGACTGTGAAGAAGTAGTAAAAGAAAAGTTCTTTTTGTAAAGAGTTATTTTATGTTTTTAATGGAGAAATTTCTTACGTGTAATGAAGGAATTCTGTTCCTTAATGAATGACTGTTAGGAATGAGAAATCACAAGAATGAATTTCTTGTGATGAAGTTATGCCTCTTGAAATGTGTTGTTGGTCATTTTGCATTGGACAGCTCAAGAAAGTTTGTCATCTCCATTCATTCTTTCAGAATTGCTTCCAAAGTATTTTTTCCCTTTAGGCACTGTGATTCTGATTTCAAACATTTTTCACATCATGCTTCTATTTTCTATTCTCATTGTGCTTCTATTTTGTTTATTTGCTTAATAATATATAATAAATAATATTATTATTATTCTTTCTTTTGCAATTTGTTTATTGGCTTACTAAACTATATATATATATATATATACATATATATATAGTTTAGTAAGCCAATTATTTTCAGATAGTGTATTTGTAAAGGAACAAAATGAATAAAAAGGGACAAGAGGAAAAGCATTTTTTTTAATATGAATATAATTTAAATTGTGATTCATTGAAAAACAAAAATTTCTTGAATATTACTTGCTTACCTTTTGCCAGACTTTGAATTATGACAATTTGTGTCCTCCAAATGTTCTGACTGACTTTTCTGCCACTTGATGAACATTTATAAGCATTCCCAAATTTAAAAGCCTTGATAAACCAATGACATCCTCAGTTTTGTATATAAACATGTATAACAAAATAAATCTTATATTACTTTGATAAAGTCCCTCAGAGGATGAAATGCATCAGCTAAGGATAGTTTTTCCCTCTTGTTTCTTTTTATTCAGATATGTGTGTGTGTGTGTGTATGTGTGTGTGTGTGTGTGTGTGTGTGTGTGTGTGTGTGTGTGTGTGTGTGTGTGTGTGTGTGTGTGTGTGTGTGTGTGTATGTGCATAGGTACAGTATAAAGGCTTATAATCCTACTCTGCTTATGCTGGGAAGGATTATATGCAGGTATCCTGCCATCAATAATATCAAAATGCTGTCTGTATGCCTAATATTACAGTAAGACTTTATGGTCCCCATGTGTGTGTTCATGACATTTGAACTATTTTTAGAATCTGTTGATCTTAAAGTGCCGATACATGTATAACATTGTGTGAGATGAAGAATATGATTGTGATTCCTGGTCATGATACTCATTTAATGATGATGAACTTTGATTATCGTTTTATGTGTGATGAGACTTCTGGGATGATTGAAGATTGTTGATAGATCATTTGATGATGATTATGTGAAGTGTCATCAAAAGAGGAATAAATACAAACGATTTCTTTTCTTTTCTATAGTCCAATCTTTTAATAATTAAAACTATATTTCAAGGCAGCAATAGAAAGAGAGACAGATGAGTCTTTAATAATTCCTGTGTATGATTACGACAAGAACTTAGAGATCTAGTATATTATGGTTAATGTAATCATTCCCTTTATCTTTTGAAAGTCAACAACCAAATTACTATCTTTCTCTTGCTTTTTAGTTTTGCTTTCTCCTTTTTCTCTTTTCATTTTTTCCTATGTTATTTCTTTTTTACTTTCTTTACTAATTCAGAGGAATCCATTTTCTTTCTTTTAAGAAATTTTGTTTTCCTTCACTATGTTCTTTCTTTCTTATGTCCCGAACATAATGAGTTTTTAGAGCAAGCACACCACATGGCTCACAATGGGAACACAACAAAAAATATAAAAAATGTTAGCTTTTGTTTAGAGCCTATCCCTAGCATATAAAAATGCACCCAAGGCTACTTGAACCTCAAGAGAACCCACAGCAAGCACACACAGGAACACACGTGATACATTGATCACACCATGTCAAAGAAAGCCTCTCTCATTCAGTGCAACACAAGCAAGATAAAAGTTTTGGTTGAAACACCAACTTCATCAATCACAGAAAAAGTAACCTCTTAAATTACTTTTATTCATAAATATAAACATACACTTACATATATACAATATTACATATACATATATTATCTCTACATACATGGATATTTGTTTTTTCAAACTTTATTCCAATAGACATTTTACAAACTTTATTTAACCTTTCTAAGAACACCTTTTTCCTTTCACTTAATTGTTAACATTGTTGTTATTAAACTCTATTCAAATTGTTAGAGGTTGTTGTTTTTTATTCTTCATTTTGGTACAACAGCAAAATTTTGTTGACCCTTTCTTTTTCTCATTTGACTTTGGCTGCACCATAACCCCTTCCCTTTACTCTGAAGGGGATTAGCCTTGAAGGCCAGCAACAATCAGCAGTAACCACCAAAAGGATAAATTATAGGAAATATTTTTCTTTCATTTCTAGTTCAGAGGAAGTTATTTTCTTTTTTTTTAATTAGGCAGTTCAGGGGAAGCAATTTTTTCTTTTCTTTGGTTTTTTATATCTTTCCAATGAATATGGGGAAAACTCACTGAAATTTTTGTCAATTGCGATGTGCTGCAAGTGCTTAGGTGGGCTGCCCTTGAGCCAGACATCCTACACATCCTAGCATATGCTCTGCAGCACCTGTGTATCAACTGTTCAAATTCTTAGCTTTGAGCCAACTGTCTCTAAGAAAGTATGCATCTTATTTTATTGATGATGCTAACAAAAGCAATGAATTTCTGACACCCTTTGTTTGACATATTCCCTATCTTCGGAAAATCTCATTGTTCAAATTTTTAGCATTCATCTTACAAACTGAGTGGCCTGATATTCATTGATTACTTTTCTATTTTCCTAAGAAATATTGAATATCTAATTCTATTGTTCAGTTGTATTATAAATCCCGACCACCCACCAGAGCACAACTGATTTCCACCCAGCTTTTCCTAATGTCTTTTCTTATTGGGACTCTTCAAAAAGAAACCATTCAGCCATGTTGGGACCATAGCACTTGATGAAATGACATTTCAGATTATGGTCCCAAATAATTTAAGATTATGGTCCCCTCTACAACTTCTGTAGTTTTAAGTGCTTTTGCATAGATAATGTCGATTATAGTGAGTGCAAATACATTTATTTATCTAGTTGAGGAATCATCAGGATGAGAAATTTTAGGTATTATTTGATCTTCCTGGGTTGGTTGTAGGTTCAGATCTCCAGTTTGCTTTTCTTCATTTCAGCAGATGTGCATATCATGCAATGGATATTGACATGGAAAGTGGATTTAGCAAGCAGGGTTCAAATTCAGGCCTAGTATGTTGCTTTCACTTTTTTGTAAATATCCTTCAAATTCAGGGATTAATCTGTCTCTTCTACCTCCAGCTATCAGTTAAATAGAAGAGTAGACTTGGCTCTCTAGCCTTAGATGGTAGCTAGTTCAGGAGAAGGACAACTCTGAATTCAAACTATGGAGGAAGCAATAGGAGATTACTCCACTCTCTTTCCAAAGAATGTGTGGCAATTCACAATAATAATATACCCCATGTTTACTTTTAGAATCAGTTCTTGATAGGGAGATTTAGATTATATTTTATTAGATTAATCCATCCCCATGTCAAATGAAAGAAAATCACCTCATCACTGTCACCTTGGCATACCTGACTCACTACAGGCATTCCCTTTGCAGTCATCACTGCAGCATTGTTTCATAGAATAAGCCTACCACCAATCTGTTACCTTGACAACCAATGAATTGACCCACCATCATGACTGCGATCAACCATCTCTTCTACCTCCAGCTATCAGTTAAATAGAAGAGTAGACTTGGCTCTCTAGCCTTAGATGGTAGCTAGTTCAGGAGAAGGACAACTCTGAATTCAAACTATGGAGGAGGCAACAGGAGATTACTCCACTCTCTTTCCAAAGAATGTGTGGCAATTCACTGGTAAAATGTGGAGAGTCACGATTGCCTACATTGTGAAGAAACATGGCATTATGAAAAAAAGCAAATAATATACCCCATGTTTACTTTTAGAATCAGTTCTTGTTAGGGAGATTTAGATTATATTACTGTTACCTTGACAACCAATGAATTGACCCACCATCATGACTGCGATCAACCATCATGTGTGAACGACCATATCCTGTGACCTTGCTCAAACCAGCACAAGAAATAGGTCATCTCTGTATGATACCCTATATATTAAATAAATACACATTGTTCAAAAACCTAATCTTTGTTATTCCTTTCCTTCACAACCAAATGCTTATTATAACAGCATTATATTAAAACAGAAGTTGTACACAAAATTACAAAAGTGAACTAATAAATGGACTTTGTTATTTGAAAAGATGAGAATATTGATTTAGTTTCCATAAATTTCTGAAAATTGAAAAACATCCTCTTTCCTCTGTTCAATAATCAGTGTCTTTGGGGAATTTTTAGTGGTCAAAATAGAAATTGTAAAATTCAGTAGAGACAAATATTAGCATATAAAAGAGGTCAACAGATAATAATGACAGCCTAAAATCTGAATAATAGGAAAGAATAAAAAAAATTATTTCCTAAGGGAAAATGTCTTTTCAAATCTCCTTTGGCCGCATTAATTCTTAGAAAAAAATACTTTGATTCATTTTTCTCATTATCAGTTATTCATTATGGTTTTATTTTGACATTTGACCCGAGCAAGTAACAGAACAATAGAGATTTTGAATCGAAACAGATTAATGTCAATTTGCGAAGTTCTTATTTTTGTCATATGTGTTAAATATCCTGTGATGAAAGTTTTGGTTTGATTTTTTTGTTTTTAAAATATAAAAAACCTCCTGTTTCATGAAATAGATTCTTTTATTTACATTCATCATGACTCTTTCTTTTTCTTTCATTATTATTTTTGTGTCCTTTCTACTAATCATTCATTTATTCCACTTAACAGGCATTTCTTTTCTTTCTCTTTTCTCTTTCTTTCTATTTTAACATCTTTTTCACCTTTCCAAACATCTTTCTTTCTTTTTACTCTTTCATCTTTCTTGTCATTCCCCCACCACTTAAACTCTGTACAAGTCTTATTCATTCATTGCCTTTGGAAATTTTGTCCATGAGGCATATAACATAAATGTTAAAACACACACACATATATAATGAGAAGGTGCTGAAAAGATTTTCACCTCATGATTAAAGAAAAGAATGAAAATGAGTGACTTTTAAAAAAGCTGTTAATATTTATTCTGTATCTTTTCTTTATAATTCTTCGTTCATGTCAAAAGTTAATATATTTTTCCCAGCTTTTCTGTATTGAATTAAAGGGAAATCCTCATCTCATTTCCAGAATGGCTTAAAAGGAAGAGATTCATATAATCTTTTCTGAAATGAATCCAAAGAAAATCAGTCCTTCAGAATAGGTTGAAAGTAATATATATATATATATATATATATATATATATATATATATATAAGGCCTCACTCCTCGACCTGTGATTTACCTCCATCCCTGAGTCTTGTAGTGCCACGCAGCTCTGTCCTATCGGTAACTCCGATCATGCTGTAGTGTCTGTTAGCATCTCCTTCAGCCCCACCCCCTGCAAGGAGCCTCCTACCACCAGAACCACATTCTGCTAGCAACGGGCTGACTGGGACTCGTTTCGTGACTTCCTCCACGATGTCCCCTGGGATGCTGTATTTAAACTCCCCAAGATTGTGCTTCAGAGGTCTCTTCCTGGGTTAAAGCTGGAATCGACGCTTTCATCCCCTCCAGGAAATTCAAGGTCAAACCGCACTCCTCCTCCTGGTTCACAGCTACTTGCTCAGCTGCCATTGCCCATAGGAACCACTTCTTCCACCGTTTTCGTAGTGATATGTCTGACTTCAATAGACGTCTATTTACCTCTGCCCGTAATGAGTGTAAGCATATCCTCGACGATGCCAAGTCACTATTTGCTGCTCAGATGAAGGAACGTATTGCATCTCGCAAATTTGGCTACAAAGATTATTGGCGCCTCTGCAAGAGCGTTCTGAACAATAACAAACCCTCCATTCCTTCCCTGTTCAATCAGTTTGAGGTCCTGACCACCTCTGCCGACAAGGCCGAATGCTTTGCTCGGAAGTTTTCTTCCAATTCAACGCTAGACTCTTCCGGGGTACCCTTGCCCGATTTCCATCCCAGAACCGAGGCCCTCTTGAACGGATTGCACTTAACCCCGTCGTCGGTATTGGGAATTATTTCTAACTTAGATCACCACAAGGCTACTGGTGGTGACGGGATACCAGCCACTGTCCTGAAGAAATGCGCGCCTGAACTGGCGCCTGCCCTCTCTAAATTATACAACCACTGCCTCAAGGAGTCTTGTTTTCCTGACTGCTGGAAGTCCTCAACCATTGTTCCTGTCTTTAAGAACTCTGGTGACCCCTCCGACCCTTCCAATTACCGTCCTATCAGTCTCCTACCCCTCTTCGGCAAAGTCTTCGAGGCCATTATCAACACCGAAGTGATTAATCATCTGATATCCCATGATCTGCTCTCAGACAAGCAGTATGGTTTCCACTTTGCCCGATCTACGGCCGATGTGCTTACGGCCATCACTGAATTTGTCTACCAAGCTATTCATAATAACGGTGAAGCTCATGCCGTGGCCCTAGACATCTCCAAAGCGTTTGATAGAGTTTCGCAAGCTCCAGGGTTATGGTATCACAGGTCGATTGTTTGACCTAATACAATCATTGCTGTCAAACCGGGAATTGAAGGTCGTTCTCAATGGATTCATCTCCAGCTCCTATCCCACTAACGCAGGTGTTCCTCAAGGCTCCATCCTAGGCCCTACTCTGTTCCTCATATTTATAAACGACCTTCCTGATGCCATAGACTCCCAAGTCGGCATTTATGCTGACGACACCACAATTTACTTCTGCCTCAAACACAAATCTAGTGATGCTGACAAAGTTAACCTGGCAGTTCAAATTGAAAAGAACCTGCAATCGGTTGTGAACTGGGGTGAGAAATGGATGGTTAACTTTAATGCCTCTAAAACAAAACTGCTCTCTATTAACCACCACAAGGATCCATCCCTGCATCCCATTAGAATGTCTGAAGACCAACTTCTTGAGAGCTCCTCTCTGTGGCTGCTCGGTCTCATGCTGTCTGCTGATCTGAGATGGAACAAATACATTGAATCAGTTGCATCATCCACCGCAAGGAAAGTTGGTTCCCTGTGCCGAGCCAGGAAATTTTTCTCCTTGGAATCGATCCTCCAAGTCTATAAATTGACCATTCGCCCTTGCATGGAGTATTGCTGCCATATATGGTCTGGAGCCCCTGCTGTTTGCCTCAGGGTTCTTGATAAGATCCAGAGACGGATATGCAATGTGATTGGCCCTGATCTGTCATCTCGTCTGCAGTCGCTCTCTCACAGATGCGATGTTGCCTTGCTCTGTCTTTTTTACAAATACTTTCACGGTAATTGCTCCGATGAGCTGCATTCGCTTGTCCCTAGGCCTCATGAATTTAAACGTCCTACGAGACTGGCATCCCATTCCCACCCCTTCACCGTTGAAACTGTTAGATGTAGACGTCTCTTCTACTCCAATAGCTTCATGTCTCACACATCTTGCCTGTGGAACTCCCTTCCCTATTACTGTTTCCCTGACAAATACAATCTCCAACGGTTTAAGTGTAGCGTCAATCGACATCTCCAGTTACCTTGATCTATCCACTTCCCTTCTCCACATCCTTTCACCTTTCATTCCTATCTGCTCTCGCTCCAAATCTCCTGTAACACCCTTGCCTTGATCGATCCTTTGTCTTTCTCTTTCTCCACATCCTCTCCTTTACCACTCCTATCTGCTCTTCCTCCAACCCTTCTATAACCCCTTGCGTGATAGTGGCCTCCAGCCTTGCTTGGGGTGATACGCTTAAAAAAAAAAAAAAATTGTGTATTTGTGCAGCAATTCCTTTTTTAGACAAGTTTCATTAAAAACAACTGACAAGGTACTGAAGTTAACTTTTTGTTTAATTTTTCTTTGGACATAGTGTGTAAAAGTTATCTGAATGTTCTGTGTCAAAGTGCTTTCACCTATTCTTTTAGCCATTATCCAAGATGTTTTTTTTTTTTATTTTTAACTAAATATGTAGTTTTTTATCTATGTATCTAGAGTTATCGAAATGTTTTTTTTAATTTTCCAAATATGGTCAGCACATTATGACAGTGTTCATAGTTAATGTTATTGAGCGTTTTATTTATTATCATCAATGCTTCCATTATTTGTAGTCTATTCCACATGTAAAAAAATACTAAAAATAATCAAACCATTGATATTAAAAAACATACTTGATAAAAATTGCTAAAAGCACTTGAACATCCAGAACATCAGATGATTTTTACACACTTTATATTCAGAAAAGAAAAAACTTATATGAGCACAAAAAATTAAATGAAAAGCATAACTGCAGTACCTTAACAGTTATCTTTAATGAAACTTGTGTGTATATATATATATATATATATATATATATATATATATATATATATATATTAAACACTGGCATACAGAAAGAAAAACTCCAAGGAACTTTCCCTAAGAAATTAATCGACAAAACTGTAAAATTCAGAAAATAATGGATATGGTAATTTTTGGAAAATCTATTGATTACTGACTAGAAAAACTCATAATTAGCCAAATTTGAATCCTAAAAATCTGTTAATATTGATAAACATAATTCATGAGATATACATCAGCATGGAACAAAATCAAAGAACCTAATAAATGAACTAAACATAATAGAAAACAAATAAGCCTGGCCCCAAGAAATGACAACTCTGATGCAGTCTTCCTCATTGCATGAAAGGGAAACACAGTTGTTTGCCTAGATGCCTTTGCAGGATAAAGCTATTGAGACTGGACAGTTTTTGTCCTTATGCACATGTAAGCATAGAAGATTCCATATTAAACCAACCTTGTGTCATTTTTGTTCTTATGGAGAGACAAATAAATCAAATCTCTAATAAGGTGAGTTTCACTCTGGGTTGACATATATATTTTTCTGAGAGAATTCCTTTACTAGTTTTATTGATGACATTACATGCATTTCTAAATGTTTGCAGTTTATTTATCATTTTTGTATTTCATAAGACATGCCTTTTTAATTATCATTTTAGCATCTCATAAGACTTGCCTTTGTGTCAGTTATTATATGAAGAGGCGAATGATTCAGCTTTTCCATCTCAATGAGTAGTCAACTTTACAGATATTTCAAAATAATTGAAATTATATTTTAAACAAAGTAATGTGTAAATATTATCTAAATTATAAATAAATACAAAAATGGCAGGAAGACTTCAGCAGCAGCAAGAAAAGAGAAGCATTGATGAATGTAGTCAAGTGTGATAAGTAGCAACAGTTTCAGCAGCAGGCAGATTAAGTTTAAGTCTTAAAGTGCTCCCACTCAGGATTGCTTAGTGGATTAGATCATTGTTTCATGAATTTGATGATATAGTAATTATGAGTTCAATCCTTAGGCTGGGCAGTATGTCTTTGAATAAAGTGAACTTTGGATGAGAAATAACTAAGAGGAATAAATATGAACTACAAGTGAGTTCCTTAGACATGGTCTTCAGAATGAGAACAATTTACCCTTGTAGAATCAATAAGGGGTTCAGTTTAAAACTCCCAGAAGTTTACCAGGATTGACAAACATCTGAAGAAGACCAGAGGACACAAATGTAACCTAATTATGTACAATAATGGATCATATGCAATATAGGTGAACAATTCAGCGATAAACTTTGAAAATAAATACAATGTATCAAAATACAAATTAGAGATATGTCATAATAGATCATTCCATCTTAAATAAATCAACAATGTTTTACAGTAATTTTTAACATCAACTTGAGATTTTACTTATTAAAAAGCTAAATAATCTTAATACATTCAACATTATGGATAAAAAATAGTGTATTTTATATTCCGTGTTTTTTCAAGACTTAGCATGAGCAAAATAAATTCACAGATTTTGACAGATAAAAAAGACCACAGATTGTCAGAATGTGCAAAAATCTTTCATTCTTTAATAGTCAGTTATTCTTGGTTTAATTTGTAACATATACAAATGTAGGTAGAAAAATACAACTGTTGATAAGATAGCAAGGGTTACAAAAAACTGCACATCCCGTTGGTGGATGGGGTGGGGGTGGTTGGTAGTTCACAGGCCTTGCTCATTATTCTATATGAGTATTTTCTACTTTCTCATTTAAACCAGCATTATCATTTTCTTCTTTGCACATTGCCATAATGACTATATAGTTTGGAGAGTTTTATGTTGACTCTTACTGGTCTAACATAGTACTTTAATCAAGCACACCTTGAAATTTTTGAAAGAATTTAATGTTCTACTTATTCTAGTATTTTTATGTTTCAGGATAGTTCTCTTCTTTTCATTTTTAAAATGAAATATATGTCATCTAAAACCCTGACATTTAAACATAATGATGTTTCAAGCATTATTAAAAATAGATTTTGATCATTTATTTACTGAATAAATATGAGCTAATAATTACAAATTATTCATTTATTTGTAGTTTAATTCAAATTTTTGTTACCAAAGAGTTTTCAGATATAATCTTTTAGGTATCATCAGTTACAAACTTATTAATACATTATTTACATTCAAACTAATGCCCTCATTTTTGTTATTATTATCACAATGTTTTGACTGTTCTAGTCTCTGACCATCTTTAGGTGCCTGTTGATCTAGGTTGTCTTCCAAGAACTGAACCTTTTGTTTAATCTATGGTTGTAGAGTGTTCTCATTCTGCTATCCATATATAGATATCTCATCTTGTTTGGGTTTACAGCTACATGACATTGAAACATCGGTTCCTATATGATCACTAAAGTTAAGCAACATCCAGTCTGGTCAATGTGTGATCGCTTGGGAATACCAAGTGCTGTAAGCTTGGATGTGCAGGTAGTGTAATGAATAATGGCTCAGAATTGCTAATCAGCTAACTGAGTTCCAATTCCTGTTGGGTTTGTTATATTCACTTACACATATATATACTTGAAAAAGGTATGAATCCACCTCTTCTCCTCCAGCTATGAGTTAATTAGTAAGACTTGTATCATTAGACTATACTTATCTCCAAAAAAATAAAATACTTCCAATCTAAAAAATATTTTTCTAGCTTCACATAACCTGCAAAGGGTTGATAAGTCATAAAAAATGAAGGAATCAATCAAAATTCATGTTGTTCTTATCTCTGTAAATTAAATAAAAGATTTTATCTGAAATTCTCTGAAAGTTACCAGGATCAACAGACACCAGAAGAGGTTAGAGGACTCAACAGGTGAATAAAAAGGAATAAAAGCAACAAAGATGAGGACATTAGAATGAATGTCAATAATGATAATTCTTCATCCCAGAAATTCAGTCAAAAACTTCTTTTGATTACCACAAATTTTACCACAGATTTTACAAAAGTATTTATTTTATTTATTTAAAGTATAAACCATGAAGCATAAAATTCATAACCAAAGACTGACCAACTTGTAAGAAATAAGATTAGCTGAAGAAAGACTTGAACAGTTTTACCTTACACTTACCAGACTTTCCAAACACTGTCTATTGTTCCCTTCCTATTTACAGTTCAACCAATAGTTCAGTTAGATGGAGAAAAAAATTGCTTATGGCATCCAGCGTATGGTTCATGAACAACTTTCATTATGGCGGAAATATTATTTTCTATTCCGAACTTGCTAAATTAGGAATAATGATAGATAAATTCAATAATCCTAAATGAGTTATATACATTCTAACCCAAAATTTAGTTATAGCATTCAGTGACAAAAAAGTATGATTCAAAAAGAAACATTCAACATAGTTAAAATATGATTATGTGGTTTTCTACGAGGGGGTGCTTAAAAATTCTTATCCATACAAAAAAGGATTAAGACAAATTCTGATGTTTGGTCATTTGATCAGAATTTAAGATGTGGGTGACAGTATTTTTAAATTGCTTAGATGCACTGTGTAATTCATTTCAGTAGGTTACAATGTTTCATTCAAAATCATCAAATGAAGAGTTAACCAAAATTTTTAAAATGGTTATAATAAAAAAAAGTATCACTGTATTTGTTGCTTTAATGAAGAACAGCAAAAGTGATGTAATGCAAAAGTGCATAATTATTTTAATTTAGTTAAGAGAAATTATAGTTTCTTTTATATGATTGAGATTAAAGCAAATTGCATTTTAGATTTGACAAGGAGAATATTTTTAGATATTGTTCTCTATAACATTTTTATATCATATTTTGTGTTAATTAATGAATGAAAAATTCAAAGAAAATTCTTATTTTCTTGGAATTTTACATCTTGAATTGAATTATATTTATAAATAATGTACAATTCTTGCCATAAAGAAAATGTTACATGTAAAAACTGATATAATTACCCTGATTAGAAGGAGGTTAAAGTGGCATGGCAATGTAATCAGATAAGGAGGATAACGTTTTGTGTATAGGTTCTATAATTACCTAGCAAAGACCACATGTTGACCCCCCAAGACCAAATCAGAGAGAACACTGGAATGTAACATCTGACATGTGAAAGGATTGTATTAAACATGTAGAAATCGAAGTAGTGCAGACAAGAAGTGTGCAAGGATTTTTGAGATTATGCAGCTAAATGAGGAACTAACAATGTTTTATATTAAGGGCTTTATATATTTTATAAATGGTTAGATAAAGAGAAAATGTTTTTATAGAGTTTAATATTATGTAAGTTAATTAATTTATGAATGAAACAATTTTTATTTTAATTAGTGAAAAAGGTGATAAGCAAATTTTGTCATAAAATTTGTTTTGAAATGGCATAGATATGAACAGAAAGAAAGGTATCTTTGTTTCAGTAATGATTTGAAAACATATTAAAGGATATCTGAAAAATGTAATAACAGCTTTTAACTTTCTGATATAAATACATCAAAATTTCCAAAGAGATTTTGAATTTTAAAGTAAAAGTGAATATAACTAAAAGATAATCTTTTATGGAGATCTTGTGAGATTTTATTAATGAACTAAGAAAAAAAAATATTTTTTGATTCTGTGATTCATGAAATCCAGATCTGACTTGGATTATCAACCATTTTCTTTATCTTGGATTTCTTCTATAAAAAGCACAGCACATTAATGAATAAAATAATAGTTCAAGATGCTTGCTTGAGTATTGTTTAAAACAATATTTTTATTTTATCAGCATTTTTAGACAATGCCAAGGTTGCCATCAACTTTTGCAAAAAGAATTTGAAGTGGAAGGAAATGTAATTAATGATTGATTTTAAGATGAAAATATGAAATGTTTTTCTCAATGTTTTTTAAAGCTGAAAATTTAAAAAAATATATTTTATTTGTTTTATTAAAGATGCTTAAATAAAAATGATTATTTTTCATCTTCACTTTTAGTATCAAGTTGAAATACAATAAATGGTTGTTTGTGTAGTGTCTTAGTGTAACCAGTTTTTCTATCATTCCCTTTTATTTATATATACATTTATGTCATTTTATAAATATGAATTCCCTCTTTTGAGTATTGTTTGATATTCTTCACTGTTTTTATTTATTTTTTAATGGTTTCCAAGCAAAGATAAATAATTAGTTATTTTTTGTGTGTTATGGCCCATGAGTTTAACCATTGTATTGTCAAAGCTACCTGCAACATCAAAAGTTCTTCAGATTTAGATCACTCTTCAGAATAAATGATGCATCATTGGTTCTAAAAATGTTCTTCTGGTGAATAGCCAAAGGTATTTTTGTGGAGGTTAATCCAGAAACAATTGATCATTGGGAACAAAGCAGGGAGTAGTCTATACAAAAGTCACATGACATTTTTCATGAATCTGCAAAGTGAAGAAAGTGCAGAATTAGATAATTCATAATTTAACTGATGATCAGCAACTTGCATGATTTGACATTTACTGCAATTTGCTTGATTATTTAAAGATTTATTCTTTTTTTTTATTGCTTACTGTTGAAGAAAAGTGTTTTTGCATGATAACTGGAAATGTAGTTTTCTTTGAGTCAACAAAATTTAATCTTCCATCAAAAATTCCAAATCTAAATCCTCACTCCCAAAATGATTCACCTGACTGGTGATCCTGTAATGGATTATTCTATTACATCCTCTTGGAATCTGGTCAGATATAGCAGAAACATATTGCCTTCATTTAGAAATGATTCATCATAAGTAGTAAATTGTGGCCAGCTGTGAATAGAAAGATCATGCCAGATTATATACTAAACAAACCACTTGGCAATGAAACATTTGAGACCTTGCTTTATTCTACCAATTTGGAAAACCTGTTATCTACAAATTACTATAGGGTCTTAGATGCATATATACAGTGACAATCTGTCAGATTTTAGACTCAAATAACCCAAGTTTTTATCATGATGAAACAAATTCTTAGATAGATTGTTGGCAACACTGTGATGATTTTGAAGGTGCTTGATTTGATGCTTCTGTCTGAGTTGAATTTAAAGTTTCTCATTCAAAATGGCTGTTTATTTGGTTCGAACTGAATACTTTTTATTCTTTGTGTTTTGATCTGCCATCAAAGTGTCTTATATTTATTTTCAAAAAATATCAAAATATTTCTGAAATGAGGTCTCTTCTACCAAACATGTCAGATTCTTTTATCCAAAAGGTTAAAGATTTTTTTTTAATTTAAATTATTAAATTTTAACAAAAGTCATAACTAATTTGCTATTATTGCACCTTTATGCTTATTTATGACATCTGATCAGAAATGATTATATTGTCAAAAAAGTAATATATTGATTCATATATCAACAGATGTTTCAAGCCTAGATTTTCAACAGCATTTGATTTGAAGCAATCCACACCTTAAGAGAATCTATAGGATTAAAATCATTGGAATAATTATCAATCTGTTACTATGGGCAGAAATATATGAAAGATAACTAGATTTGCAGTAGAACATAATTTCTAATAATTTTTATTTTTACAATGAACAGGAAAGGTCAATAAATAATGAGCAGGATATTTGTTATTAAATTCATTTTTTTTAATGAATGAAAATAGACAAATTAAATTTCAAAATTTTAACTTCTAACTTCTTATAATAGATGATATTACACTTTATTCTTATTATTATTATAATAATAATAATAATAATAATAATAATAATAATAATAATGATGATGATGATGATGATGATTGATTGATTGATTGATTGATTGATTGATTGATAGATAGATAGATAGATAAATAGATAAAACAGAACTAATAGTATTCCAAATTTGATCACATTTATCTTATGAATTTTCCCAGACAACTGAATAGAACATGTAGTTTGTCTGTTCTTCATCAGGAAGAAAAGGAGGAAAAACATTTATTTTTAAAATAATGTCAAAAATGAAAAAAAGTGGGGTCAATGATATACCAACTGAAACAATCCATTTTGGCAACACTACAAGTTCAACTGTCCAAATAAAATATTTAATGAATTTAATAGATTTTTCTTGTCAGAAAGTATTTTACACATTTATTAATCTACAAATAAGCTGTGCATTGAATATTGCTTCCAAATTTGGAATGGTGCTTCTGTTATGTATTTAGAAATTCTTGATAAAATATATCTTGGCTTCAGTTGCTTTCCCACCACTGCAACATAGCTTCTGTATGTCTTTTCTATAAATATTTTCATGGTAATTGTTCTGATGAACTTTCCTCTTTGGTACATAGATGTTATGAACTTAAGAACAGTATGAGATTGGCAGTAAGGTCCACACCATATTTGCAGATGAAATGTCTATTTGTAATTGTAAAATACTATACTAACAGTTTCTTCTATCACACTTCTCACTTGTCAAACTTTCTTCTGGCTTCTTGTTTTCCAGCCAACTTTGATCTTCAAAACTTTAAATGCAATGTCAATTGTTATCTTCTGTCTTCTTTATTTCTGTTCTTTTAATGTTCTGTGTCCATAATAATGTTTTTCTCTCATTCTCTAACACACATTAACCTAGTGCATCATAGTGGCTTTATTACCTTGCTTGGGGTAAAATGATTAAAAAAATTAATCTAATGTTAAATCTTAAAGTTATACACAATAATAAAAAAGGGGTGAAAGTGTAAAATGTTTTCTTTTCTTTCTTTTTTTTAACAAGAAGTTGCAATAAAAAGCAAGTGGAGTTAAAATAGACAAAATATTAAACAAAAATTAATGAGCATGTTAGAGCTACTTAGTAAGCTTAGCTTAGTCTGGCATAAGGCCACAAGATTCCTTAATGATTATATTATGCAGTATACAAAATCTAGAACTGACAAACCACTTTCAGAAGAAAGAAATTGTTGAGATATTCTGTAATTCTATGAAAAATGTTAACCCAGATATCTAATAATTTATTTACATTAGTCCAAATGTCTTCATCCTTAATGTTGTTTCAGACATTGTACTCTTCAGCCTTTAGATATTGAACCAGGTAATCATTAAGGATTTTCATACTGAATACTTTATTTAATCTATGGGGTAGATTGTTCTCATTCTACTATGTCTCAAGGTATCTAATATTTTATCACATTATTTTCTTTCTTTTCTTTTCATATTTCAGTTTAGATTTAATTTATTTTTTGTCATGAAATTCTTCAATTTGCAGTGACATTGAACTTGTTAAGACCAGAATTGCTAATAACCTTTTGGTAGAGCTCTATGTATATTTGTCACATATATGTTTCAATCTGGACTTCTGCAGTAGTGTATAAGTTGGCAAGTAAATTTTATTGGTTATTGTTAATGTAGTGAGTTTTATCCTCACTGGTGCTTTATGATTCTAGTCCCGTATTAGTAGACTAAACTTAGTAACTACTCACATTTGGACACTAGGTTGTTTTATAGTTAGGACACTCTGGCTTTAATAAATTAAAGGATGGAAGACAAGGATTAACCTTCTCTTCAGATTTATGGCTGACACAGAAAGAAAACTACAAGATCTCCCAGTAAAGAAAAGCAAGAAAAAGGACTATCAACTGCAAGAAGATAGAAAGTATGCTCATCCAGTATTTGCTTTCATCTCCTTGAACTTCTGCATCAATGAAAAAGTTTATGGCAATTTTGGAGAAATCTGAGAGAGTGTAACAGAAAAGTAAAGAAAAAGTACAAACAGCAATTCCTCAGTTTTTTCTGGAACCCCATTTTGATGATATCATCCTGACAGAAAAAATTCTGCAGCAAAATTAAAAAGCTTACTTACTGATTCTGGAAAAACAAACAGGTTGATAAAGAACAGGCCAGCAGAGGTGATTGCTCCTGTATTTCTCGCAAATAAATATTCCAGTTATTACATTAGAACCAACATCACCAAAAAAATATGTATAATTACAAATTGTACTTGATAGTGATTTCCAAACTTTTTCTCTGGGCCACATTTTTGGAAAGAAAATTCGCTTGTGCATCACCAAATTTTATGTGATAAAAGTACATTTAAAAATAAAAAAAACCCAGAGAGAAGGTTAAAGGGAGATAATCATGGATTTGAACTCAGAACATTATTATTGATAACTCTCTCCTCCAATTTACAGATCCTAGTTACTATATTCTTAATACTTGATATAATGCAAAAATATCTCAATGATAAAATCAGTCAATAATTATTTATAACTATTTATACTGGAACTCATGCATGTAATTACAAGTAACCAATAATAATATTTTAAATTCTGAAATCATTTCTTTTTGGCATATGAATTTTTTTAACCTTAATCTTAATAGAGATTGAATGATTGATATGTTTTTTATGAGTTATCAACACATTGAATGTTATTTAAAGTCAGAAAATATTTTTAGAAAGTAAGAAATTATTTTGGGGATTTAATGATACAAGCCTTACTAATTAACCCATAGCTGGGGGAGAAGAGATGGATTCATGTTATTTGCATGTAATTGAATATAACAAAGCCAACTTGATTTTTAATTCCGAGCTGTTATCCATTACAACACTTAATATTCCCAAATGGTCACTCATCTAGGTACTAACCAAGTTCAACATTGCTTCACCAGTAATTGTATTAGAACCTGTTTCAACATGATATGGCTGTATGCCTTTATATCTTAAGAAAAAGAATATCAAATTCATTGATAGTGATCTTAACATCATTCTCATCAGCACTGGCCTCTTGTTTTAGGCTTCTAACAAAATGTTGAATCCAGTCAAAGTAAGATAAACTACAGGGCTTTTTCATTTTGTGAACATCTGTAAATAAATACTGTATGGTTAAATCATTTTCCATCTATAATAATGTTCATCATTTATTAAAATTGGGGGGTGTTTTTATATCAAATGTCATCTTCAGATACTGTTCAACAGTGTCAGTGTGCAGATTTTATTGTTACCTTACTTGGTTTCCTCTACCATGGTTTGACCTTTATGTTGGAAATATGAAGTGAGGTAGGGTTTTGCTCCTTATTACCTTGGATGCTTAGGCTGAAATGCCTCATTAATATTTTCTGGATAATTAAGACCAATATTTCCCCTTCCCTTGGTTTTTTTCCAGCCTTATGCCATATTTTTGTATTATATAAAAAAATAAAGTTTCCCCTTCCACTAGCTATACTGTTATCTACACAAATTCTGCTGCTGTTGGTATTTCATTTGTTTAAAAATCTCAATTTTGGATATATGAGATCTCAGTTGGTGCAGCACAATTGTAGTACTAATCAGCTTATACCCTTATATCAATCCAGAATGACACCTACTGTTATTCAATAATGATTTTAAATTTTCAGATTTTGCAGATAGCAGTGAAAGTTTTTGCTCTGATAAAATAACAACCCTTCATTATACCTGCAAAAATGGCTGTTTGCAAATTGCCAAACTCTTCATTGAACATGGCACAAATGTCAATAGCAATGATTATTATTGACAAACATGCTTAATGTTTCTGATATATCATTTAATACTTGATATTTGATTATCTGTGGATACAGATCTTAATTTATTACATGCACAGACATTCACAGCTGAAAGAAAAAGCCTAATTTCCTTTTTACTAACTTGTGTAAATATGGATGTAAGATTTGAAAAAAAATATTTTGAAGAAGGCATTAAATACAGTACTTTCTGGTGTCTTATCAAGTGATGGTGTTGATTACTTTCAGTGGATGATAAATTCTTTTTATCATGGTTTCCAGGAGGCAGAACACTTTTTATTAATTCCTATTTTCTAAATGACAAATTAAAAATTGGAAGTTAAAAATCTTGGCGGAATATATAGTAATAATTTCTATTAGATTTGAATATGATTCCTTAGAAAAGAATATCTCCTGCTTGCAAGCTGGAATTACTTTTATATTTTCTCAGTGATTTGGGTCAACAATTTGAATGCTTCCGCAAAAACAGGTACATTTTATAAATTTGATCAGGTCTGCGGTTGAGCTGGGGTCCATCACCTGGGATGCAGAGATAAAAAAAATAGTTAAATATTCTTCTCTTGCTGATAGATTTTTTTTACTCCTGTGGCAGTGGAGACTTCTGGGGTTATTGACCCTCTTTCAATGGTATTCCTTCAGAGGATTGGCGGGATGGTGTCTCAATTAAGGGATGAGCCTCGCAAAATGGAGTGGCTCTTGCAGCGTGTCTGATTGGTGATGGTGTGAGGTAATGCTTTCTCCATCATTGTGGCTGGCAGAGGATAGCTAAAAAAAAAAACATTTTGTTTATAGTTACTTTGTTCAAACTTTTTTTCAATAAATTCTTCAGTTAATGTTTATTTTTATAAAAGGAATTGCCTTTCTCTTAATGACAAATCTACTTGGCTTAAACCAGAAAAATGTTTTACTTGTGCTATTGAATGTGAAACAGTTGTATTTTTCAATGCAGAGATAATATCCAGAGTAGAGACATCAAAGGGAAAACTGTAATTCATGATTCTTCTTTATGTGCTGTGTCCCCTCAAGGTGTAGGCGGTCATGGTTCTCCACAACTTCCTGTCCCGTGTAGCCCTTAATAAACTCTGTCTTTCTGTTATTTCTCTTAAGCACTCTTCTGCCATCCATTTACTCAATCTCATTAATTATGTTATGCATTGTCTTCCTCTGTCCTGTGAGTATCAGATTTTCCAAACCCTCCTTCTTCATTATATTCCTTAGAAACCTTAACTGTCTCTTCCTGATGTTAAGTATAAGTTTCACCAAAGTTAAGCAACATCAAGCTTAGTCAGTACAAAGATGGGTGACTGCTTTGGAAGTTTGGAGTTGTGGGTGTTCTAATGGATAACAGCTCAGGATTGTTAATCAGGGAGGTGAGTTCCAATTCTTTTAATTAGTAAGACTTGTATCACTAAATCATTATCTCAAAAAAGAAATTTTTACAATTTATCAATATTTTCTGCAATGGACTGATGTAAAAGCTGTAGAAAACAAATCAATGAATCAAAAGCTTGAAAATCTCACTATAGTTTGATTATTTCATCAGTAATTTCACTGAGAGTTCATGGCTTTATTGTCCAAATACCTAGATGCAAATGGGCAGCTTTATGCACAGCTGAAAAATTGGGAAGTTGGTCTTGAAATTTCTGAAATGAATTGGAAAGTGAAAATCAGAACTTTGAAGACAAATGAAAAGACCATTAAAAGAATAATTACAGGTTCACGTTTAAATTAGAGGAATTGTAGTTGCTGAAAAAATCTCCACTTCCCAATCATCCAATTACAAAATAAAGTTTTATCAAAGGCTGAAAGAAACTGAAGCAGTGAACAGACAGTATAGAATTTCCAAGCAATGGATTGTAGAGATGAATGAAGTAGATCAAAATGGCATCTCATCATTAAACATGCTTTATAATATCATGTCTGCTGTCATTTTATAACATGAAAATAAATATTGGTGAAAGAGTAGGAAAAAGTAAAATGAATATCTTTCTTAAAAGAAGCTGATTATAGAATGCTTGGAAAGATTTTAGACATCTGCAAAGTTCTTGTTTTGCTAATATAATGCAAATAAGTTTATTTACTGAGTAGCAACACACATTTTTCTACATTTGTACATATGTCTGCATCAGTTATTGTTGCTCAAATTATTTTGCTTTGCTGACAAGAACTGATTTATTTCTCCAGCTAAAGATAAATATTAGAATCTGTTTGAACCTATTAGTTACAATTATTTTATATGATTAAGGTACAGACCTCTACAAACATTGACTTATTAACACAACTAAAGCATTCAGCCTTGAGCACTAAAAGGAGACCGAACAGCAGTGGGAGTGACTCAATATTTTTGTGATTAATAACATTTTATTCCAAAAGTTGTTCATGTAACAATCAATATGTCTGTCTGAAAATGTCTTCAATCAGTCAGCAACAATTTCAGTGTGGAGAAATTAGTTTTGTATTTACCTTTAGGGCTTTGTTATTTTTCTTTTTATTGTTTGAACTCAAACTGAAGTTTATAAATGGAAGAAAAGAGAGTATTTAAACATGATTGCAGACAAACATTTTATGTTCAGTAAGATCTTAAGAAAAAGAAATTATGTGATATTATTATTATTATTAATAATAATAATTTCCTTCAGCTAAAATGAATCTCATTTTAGTTTATGAGTAGTTTCTTCACAAAATATTTAACCTGAAAAATTATTATCCTAATAATATAAAATATCAAAACTAATCCACGAAGAGACCCCAATGAATTTATTACGGAGCATATATAAATAAATTACATATAAAAGAAATTCAAAGATACCCCTTATGAATAGCCATTGCTCCCTGCAAGAATTCACCTTGCAAGGTTTGTCAACACCAAGGGGTTTGGAGATAAAATAAAAAGGTAGCTTAAAGATTTTTAAACTTTTAAAAAAAAAGGAAGGAAGAGGAAGGGAAAGATGACAAAGTAAGAGAAAAAAATGAAAAGAAAAGAAAGAGAAAAAAGATAAAACAGAGAGGGGAAATTAATGGAAGGGGAGAAAGGATAAAACAACTGGACATGCAGCAAATTGTCTAGGCAAAGCTTAAACACAGTTTCGTGGTGGTAAGAAGAGTTGGAAACCAGACGCCAATTAAAATAACCTTGACCTATATTTTAAAATATTTATATCTGGTTTCAATAAGGAAAATATACATAAGAAAATTCAATCTTTAAAAATTACAGAGGTTTTTATAAGTTTCTTTTTTTAATTTTAAATAAAGCTAATTAAAAGGTAACATCTAAAATAATAATATTTATAATATAATAAGATAATTAAAAAATAATTAAGTAATGAAATAATAAAGACAAGTTATTAAGTAAATTTAAAAAAAATTATTATATATTAAATATAAATTCACTTGGATTATTTACCCATAGATTTTTACATATGTATATATATATACATATATATATATATATATATATATATATATATATATGTGTGTGTGTGTGTGTGTGTATATACAGACATCCAGGTAAAATGAGAATGAGAACAAATGGTATAATGAGTATAATGTGTAGCAATTTTTAACATGTTTTTTGTTTTAATATCCTAAAATAAATAATGTTATTATATATATATATATATATATATATATATATAAATAATACTTTTCGACTATATATAAGATATTAGAAAAGTGTTGTTACTTGTGTATCCCTAAAAATATTAAATGAGGAAAATACAAAAATCGACACAATACTAAATTGAGCAGGTGTTCTGGTGGAAAATTGTTTCTTAGAAATATGCTTAAATTGAGATGTATTTAATGCCATAGAAAAATATCATTATTAGCAGATGATACCTATCATTGCAATGAAAGGAACAGCCAAGTGCTGGTAAATGAAAAACAAGGTCATAAATTTACTGTGCTCCTGGAAAAAATAAATAAATAAAATAATAGAGCATTTTTGATCAAACACTGACAAAGTGATGAACAAATGCAACACCTTGTCTGCTCTCTAACCAACTTTGGAAAAGTCTTTAACAGTTTTGGAAAACACTCTTATGAAAGAAATTGCTTCTACAAACCCTAGTGATCATGAAATTACTCCCAGGAAAATATTTCCAAGTTTGAACTGCTTTTGAGTAACAAGAAGAAAACACTATTTACATTGTTCGGATTGTTGTCCTCATCTTAGTTGTCATATTCATGATGTTTTGGTTATCGCATGCTCTGGCCTTCTTCAGGTGATTGAAATTTCAAACAGAACCCTTTATTTCATCCACGGGGGGGGGGGTAGATCATTCTAGTTCCACGTGCCATGCCTCTTCCAGATATCTCAGTTTCAGTTATTTCCCTTTAGTAACTCATCTCTCCAAGTTTTTGTTCACCTCTGCTGTGGGCAGGTATTGAACTCACAACACTTTGGGTCAAGTCACAACCAACACTTTTATCCATTTGGGCCATGTGTCCTTGGTATATCTATATTACACTGTTTACTGTGGCATAGTCACTGAATGGTGATGGCCAAGATACTGATAATTTGGCTAAAGCAGCAGGTGTCATAAAACCTGAAAACAGGTGAAAAGGATTCTGCTGCAATACTTTTAAAATACTCCCAACTTGCATGTCATCTTTCTTTGACATCTGTCCCCATCACTAAGAAAAAGAAAAGAAAGTCAACATCTACATTAGCAACAGGACTTTAATCTACAAAGCAATTATATTAAATCTGAAGAGGACAGAATGGATGCTTGTGGGCAAGGGAGACAGGTATGACGGAAGCTAGTAATTGCATACATCAAAATCAGGTAAAGTACAAACATTTAACTGTCTGGGAAGTGTTTTAATAGATGAAAATGCAACACAAAATTCTGTATATGCATTGGAATAGGGAATGATACTTTCTAAAAGCTAAACAAAGTATTAAGAATCAGGAAAATTTTGTTTGCAACAAAGAAAAAAGTACAGAACTGTTATGCAATATCAATTCTCTTATATGGCAGTGAATGCTGGACAATCTCCTCACAGATGAAGAGAAGACAAGAGGCAAAAGAAATGTGCTTCTACAAAAGGATGCTAAGAATACCATGAATGGATCATATAAGAAACAAGTAAGATTTAAGGAAGATGGCAACCAAAAAACAGTTATACATATAATCAGAAAGAGAAAGTTGAAATTTCTAGGTCACATAATGCAGAAAGAGGGCTTGGAAAATTTGACACTTGCTGCACATACTGAAGGCAAGAAAGACAGAGGGAGACAGTGAGTAAACTACTTAATTGGCTTGTGTAAATAGAATATGAACTGGGTGGCATAGTAAGGAAGCAAACATTACTTACAATGGATAGGAAGTTATGGAGAGCCGTGATCAACCAGGTCCTGAAGGGACAAGGTGCATAAAAAAAGATACTGGATCAAAACCCAAACTATAAAAGGCAGGTGAGTCTAAGCATACTGTTGACAGAAAAAGAAGTCTTGTTTCACGGTTTTAGCACTTTGTCTTTCACTGTTTGAATAGAGTTACCTCAATATTGAGTTTAAATGATCATTTTTTCAGGAAGATGCTGATAGAGAAGTCATCCTGTAAGATATCTTAATTGCTGTCAAGGAAGACCTTAACAGTTTTTCTTTCAAAGGAGGAATAAAAAAAAATTGTTGTAAATGTCTCAAAGCTGCAAAAGTGGTAAAATTAATATATCAGTAAAATAAGGACACTGGTATATTGCTGATGTTAAGAATTTCACAAAAAAAGAACTTAAAAAATTAAATGAAAACAGGTCACTGCAGGACGTAGGTAATCATGAACCTCCACAGCTTCCTTTTCTTTTAAATATGTAAACTATACATTGACATGATTATTCTTGGAAAATATAATGGAATGGATTCCTGTTGCCTTTCTCATGGTTTTGACATTGACTGGTTGCTAGCCAAGGCTATATATACTAGCCTGCTATAGTATTTAACTCCTAGCTGAGGGAGAGGGAAGAGATGGATTCATACTTTTCCCAAAAGTAAAGAGAACATGATCAATAACTTTGACCAGAATTTGAACTTAGCCTGCCAATTCCATTTTCATGTCATCTGTATATTTGGAATATGTGTTCATCTCCACAACACATTTCATTTTCCAGTTTGAGTTAAATACTCAAACTGGAAAATGAAATGCGTTGTGGAGATGAACACACCTCTCCAGAAAAGGACTTGGACTCATCCAAATACATATAGACTGACACCGAGAATCATCAGTGGAAGGAGTAAACAAGACGAGAGTTAGACATCTAGCTTATCTGCTTGCTACCTATTTCAGCAAGACTACAATGACTCCAAGCAACAGACTACTTCTTGATTGTGTTATCTTCATTCAGTGCAATGAAGCCATAACAAAATGTCATGTTTTGGTATGTCGAATTCCACTATTTACTGTGACATAGTCACTGATTGGTAATAGCCAAAATACAGATGATATCCCAATCTTGGACTGTTGTCCTCATCTTTGTTGTCATATTCATGATGTTTCAACTATTGTATACTCCAGCCTTCTTCAAGTGAAAAGCGTTGATTGAAGTAATCCAGTGACTTAACCCAAAGAGTTGTGAGTTTAATACCTGGCCACAGCAGAGGTGAACAAAAATTTAGAGAGTTACTAACTGAAACTGAGATATCTGGAAGAGGCATAGCACATGGAACTAGAACAATTTATCCCAGTGAACGAAATAAAGAGTTCAGTTTAAAATTCCAATAACCTGAAGTAGGCCAGAGCATACAACAGCCAAAACATTATGAATATGACAATAAAGATGAGGACAACAATTCAAACAATGTAAATAGTGTTATAAATTGTTTATATTCAGTTTATAAGTAAATAGTGTTATAAATTGTTTATATTCAGTTTATAAGTGAGTACTTACTCAAAGTTCATTATGTTTTATCTTGAAATGAATGCATTTATGAAGGGAAGAGAAAGACTGTGTATGCAAAGAGTGTTAAGAGAATATAACTGTACAGTGTAAGCATAGAGTAACATAATAAAGATCACTTTTTACAAATTATGGTGTAAAGTGGCATGGTCTGTTAAATAGTAAGATATAGACAAGTTAGCACATAAAATCTTCTATCTTTTACACCATTTAGGTAGATCAAAATTATCAGATGATGCCTATCATTGTGATAAAAGGAAGAGCCAACTGCTGGTAAATGGTTTATCATGTTACACATACCTACTGTACCTACTGCCAGAAAAAAAACAGTGTTTTTAATCAAAATGCTGGCAAATAAGATTTTACTTAACTCTGACTAGTTTGAAATATATTCACATGAAGTATATTTTTTAAATTTGAAATTTGAAATTTTTGGCACCTTTGATGTGATTTTTTCTGACATATGAAAATAATCTTCAAGCACTTGATATCAAAGCTCTTGTCATGTCCATAAAAATACATAAATAAAGAAAAATTATACTGTCACTGTGTTGTACCCATGGAAAATAAATAAAAATTAATTATAGTGTCAAAAAGTATAATAAAATAATTATAACAATAATGATTATCATTATTTCACTCTTTCTAAACCAATGAGAACCAACTCCACTTTTCTCCTCTACACACACAAACACGTGACCTTCTCCTTATCAGATGGGCAGTCAACACTGACAAGCTGTCAGCACATGTGTCAACAAAAAATTCAGCTCCTTTTCCCTTTTCAGGTCATAATACTAACATTTATTTCTTAGCACTTAATAAAAATTCGAGGTAAGTAAACCCCAGGCACTTCTTGTATTTTCTAACTAAATTGTCTGGAAACTCACTACATACATGTATAAAAAACTTAGAAAGACTGTATATACTTTAGTTATTCTTTATCTTATCATTCTATAAGATACTAATGCATATTTCTTATATATTTAACTTCAAACTCACAATTTTACTCATTATTACCCTTGTGTTTCCCATACCACATAACTACCAGATAATAAATATTTGTTTGTTGTTTCCATGTCTTGCTGTTTCTCATTCTTTTGTATATATAAATGTAAGGAAGTTCATAATTATTTACTCAGAATTATAGCTCTCCACCTGTGTGGCTATTTTTAGTAGGCCATACTGTAAATGGATTCGATAAACATTATTTTCTATTTATTTCATAAATATATCTGATAAATTATTTTTCCATATTCAATCAAAGTTTTCATTTAATCTCTTGCAGATTGCAGTAATTGAAAGAGTAAATAACTTATTCCATTCCACGGACTGGAATGACAGTGAATTGAAAGAGTTGGGATTTATTATCGAAGAAGTGAGTATTGACTTGTTTATATATATATATATATATATATATATATATATATATGTGTGTGTGTGTGTGTGTGTGTGTGTGTGTGTATATATATATATATATATATATATATATATATATATATATACAGTTGTGGACAGAATTATTCAACCCCACTTCCATAATTAAGCTGTAATACCCCAAATTTTCATGGAAATTTCATGTGCATTTTTCACAAATGATGAAATAATTCATTTGAAAGAATGTGTAGTGATGCCCACAACAAAAAACACCAAAAAACATTTAATGTATGACAAAAGTATTAGTCTTCTTGCCTCAATTATCAATTGTGTAACCTTTATTCTTGATTATTGCCTTTAATTGGTCTTGATAGTTCCTTATAAGCTTGAGTGACAAGCACAAAGTCCTGCTCAATGAAAGCATCCAGTGACTGTCTTTGTTGATACATTCAACCCTGATATCCTTACATCATTGACAATATCCTTTGTTATTAAGTGAGGATTCTTTGAGACATCTTTTCCTTTCTATTCTCTCAGAAATGAACCATTTTCTGCTAGTCCTTAATTTATTCTTCACACAGTGAGTCTTGTACTTCTTGATAATGCTATAAATTGTCAATCTAGGAACATTTAAATGCTTGGAAAGTATTGTATATCCATCACCTTGTTTTTATGAATCAACTATCTTCATTCAGAGGTCTTGCCAAGTTCAGCCATGTTTTCCATGGTTGCAGAATGCATGAGTTATCATGGTATGTGGCACTCAGATATTGTCTTTTTCATTACCTTTTAGAGTGTTATAGAATCAGGTCAATATTATTTCATTTTCAAAGGGTGTTTGTATTATATGTCAAATTAAGAAAAAACACATTATAATTGCCATAGAGCAATATTATTTCATAATTTCTATAAGTGGGGGTGAATAATTTTGAAATGCACCAATTTTTAGGAAAATCTATAACTATGAGTATAATAGATAAAAACTTCTAAAAATTTCACAAATTGTTAAAAACTAAATATGGAATCAGCTATTTTTGGTAAATTCATTAAGTACTTGCAAATATTTGCATTTCCATAAAAAAATATGCAAATATTCAGTGGTGGCAAATAGTTATGTCCACAACTGTACATCTTTTTTATTTATTATTCTATTACACACACCACAGTGGCATAATGGATAGTGGCTCGGATTGAGGAATCAGAGAGTCGAGTTTGGATTACAGTCAAATTCGTTACATTCACTTACGTGCTAATACCCTTGGGAAAGGTATAAATCCTCTTCTTCTCTCCCCCCCCAGCTATGGGTAAATAGCAGGACAGACCGAAATGGCAACCTACTGTGGGAAAAAGTCTGCTTTGTCAGTCATGTAATGAAAGATACATGATCGCCTATGTGTGTATCACACATGGTGCATAACTGACTCTCTCTCAAGCACACACACACACATGTACACACACACACACACATTTCTACTATTTGCTCACTTTTTTGTTTATGTAATGAATGTATTAGGCAGGGACCTTTTTTTTCAATAAGGATTATGTCAGGATTTCTTTTCCTGGAAAATAAAATGTAATAAAAAAAAATGAGAAGCAAGAAATAAATGTAATACATTTCAGTTTCTAAATCTATTTTAATACCAAAACTTAAAAATATTATGTCCCTTCAGGATATAAACAATCATGGTTCTCCACAGATTCTTTTATTTTATTTTCTGTGAATTGCTGTGCATTCTTGGGAAAGAAAGTGGACTGGTTTCCATTGCCTTCTTCATATATTTTAATAACACTGCATAATATATTTAACTTTCATAAAAGGATATTAATCTGGCCTAAATTCTTTTTGTTCCTTGAGCTTTTGGTATCTGTAGATTTACAGAATCGAATAATTCAGTTTTATATCAATCTCATCAAAACTGATATGAGCATCATATATATTATTACAAAGAAAAACAAAAACCTGTACAAATGTGATTAACCTGTTTTGATTAGCTTTTTGTACAAATTTCCTTGTACACAAAGTAATTTTCATTGATTTTCTTCCTTAGATTATGTCACAAGTTTTCACCTCACATTTCAGTTCATGATAGAAAATTAAATATTTTTTTATTGAAGCAGAAATGCATATTTTTGTTTTTACTTTTAATACATAATAAACAAATATTAGACAAAATCTACAAAGTTCATGAATGATACAAAGTAACTGTTGCTCATAAGTTGGACATTTTCAATTATATTTTACTGAGTAATCTAATTTTCAAATGGATATCAAGATTAAATTTAGCTATCACACACACACACACACACACACACACACACACACACATATATTCAAATGTTATTTTAGGGTATACCAGTATTTGAGTAGATGCGCTATTTTTTTTAACAGTGTTTATTTCAGCTAATGGACTGTATACTCGAGAAAATTTAATAAAGAAAATATGCCCTTTGGCAGGCTTTGAACCTGTATCTCCCTTGTGCAGAAATTTAAAATCTGGGAAGTGTTTTAAACAGAGCCTGGAAATTGTGACACAGGGATCTTAACATGCATTGAACCAGCAAAAAATGCATTTCAAAAGCTAAACTAGGTACTGCAAAATGGAAAGTTTTTTTGGAAGCAAAGGAAAGAGTACTAGTTTGCTATGTGGTATCCATTCTCTTACATGTCAGTGAATGCTGGACAATTTCCACATGGATGAGGAAAAAAACTGAGGCAGCGGAAATGTGGTTCTACAGCAGGATGCTGAAAATTTGACAGATGGAATGAGTAAGCAACATGGAAGTCTTAAAGAAAATGGCAACAAAAAGAACCCTTATACTCAGAATTAGGAAGCTGAAATTCTTTGGACACATAGTGAGGAAGGAGAGCTTGGAAAACATAACTCTCATGGGCATACTGAGGGCAAGAGAATGTGAATAGATGGCAGAATGAGGGAGGGCAGGAGTATTAAGAAAGGGAAAAAGACTTCTAAGGACTACAAGTGAGGGGCCATGATTGCCTATGTCCTGAAGGGATACAGCACATAGAAGAAAGAAAATCTAGCAGAACACAGATGAACATTAAATTGTCATTTTTATGGATTAATATTATATTGAAAATATCTCTTCACATAGCCACCTATATATATATATATATATATATATATATATATATGTATATAGGTGGCTATGTGAAGAGATATTTATATATATATATATATATATATATATATATAAAGATATATATATATATATTTTTGTCATCCACAGACAGACTGTTTCGCAGCTCATCAGTGTGGCTAGACGTCCGGTTGCCTCTAGCTAGGATCGAAACCCGACTGAATTGGCATCAGTCGGAACTTCTACCACTAAGCAGTCAGCTCACGGCAGGGATGAAGGTGAATTTTAGCGTGTTTATTTTTAGATTTAGATAAACACACAGTGACTGACAGTGACTCAATTCTGCCGAAGAGTCGTGCAATATTAGCTTAAATAGTCACTGTTTACAAACTCACACCTCAAACCAAAGAGCTCAACCGAAATTAATTTTTCAGGAGCCAATATATATATATATATATATATATATATATATATATCTTTATTATTTACTGTGTCACTATATATGCAATCATTAGATTGAATTAAAACTTGAATGTTTAGTAAATGCAATATTTATGCACAGAATGATATCAAAAAGAGGAATACAAATGCAAAGAGATATATACCTATATAGGGTGCGATGGATAAATTGTCATCTAAATGATGCTAAGATGAAAATAACCCTGACATCTCATTTTAACAGATATACAGTAGCGAGCATAAAGATCAGAATGATGTTAAGAAACAGTCTAAGTTTTATTTTAAAGCTTCATAGAACATTTTATCAAGGAAAAATAAAGATGTAAAGGTAAATTATATAATTCCAAAATATAAAGCTCAATAAACTTATTTTGATAAAGTTATAAGAATAATTATATAAAATTCGAAAAAGATAGATGATCAAAAACATCAGAACGATTAACAAAATCATACTATTATAATGGATACATCATATCCAAATGAAAATAGCGTTCATAATTCATTAGTACTTGATGTGTAAACCTTTACTTTCAATAACAGCTTGACATCTTTTGCTACATGAGCGAATTAATGTCTTGCATTCATTAACGGATATTTTCTCCCATTCTCCTTTCAAATTAGTCCATAGTTCTTCGATGTTTGTTGGATTCTTTTCCTGAGCTCTTTCATTTAGTAACTTCCAAACATTCTCAATAGGATTCATGTCTGGGCATTGAGCAGGCCACTCCATAACAGTAACATCCTTCTCAGAAAGAAATGTCTTAACAGACTTCGCTGTATGACATGGCACATTATCTTGCATAAATACAGCTGGTTGATTAATTGCAGTTCTCAAATTAGGCACATGTTTCTTCAATATCTTTTAGTATACAATTGCATTAATTTTATTGTGTAGCTTAACAAGAGGTCCCATACCAGCAGCTGAAATCATGCCAAACACCATCACACTTCCTCCTCCAAATTTAACACTGCTTTTAGTGCACTGAGGCAAATATCGTTCCTTAGGACTGCGTCGAACAAACCATCTCCCATCACAACCGAACAGGTTAAACTTTGACTCATCGCTGAAATGAAAACAATCTTCTATCTTCTTCTGTCCATATGATGTGTTCAGTGGCAAATTTCAATCGGCTCATTTGATTCTTTTTAGAAATATAAGTCTTTGTAGAGGCTACTCAACTGTTCAGATTTATTTCATTAAGTCTTTGAGAAATAGTGTGCCTTGATATTTTAATGCCAAGGTGAGCATTAGCTGCTTTAGAGATAGAGGTTGCTGTCGCAAATAGATCCTTTTTTGATTCATTACCTATCCATTTGTCTTCCCTTGCAGTAGTTTTCCTAGGCCTACCAGGTGGTTTCTTGGCTTCACATGATCCAGTTTCCTCAAGTTTTCTTAAAATATTATGAATAGCACTTTTAGATTTTCCCACACTCTTTGAAATATCCCCAATCGAGAGTTTATCTTCATTACATAACTTGACTATCAGTTTTCTAAGTTCCAATGATGTCACAGATTTTTTCGCCATTTTTACAATGCAAGAGCCAGTATAGAGCCGGTGTAATTTAGTAAAATACCCGATTTTATATTCTTACCCTAAAAAATTTTCAATAATGCAAAATAATTTATTTAATCGTTCTGATGTTTTTGATCATCTATTTTTTTCAAATGTTATATAATTATTCTTATAACTTTATCAAAATAAGTTTATTGAGCTTTATATTTTGAAATTATATAATTTACCTTTATATCCTTAGTTTTCCTTGATAAAATATTCTTTGAAGCTTTAAAATAAAAATTTATTTCATATTTAGACTTTTTCATAACATCGTTCTGATCTTTATGCTTGCTATTGTATTTACCAAAAATTACACAAAAATATCTTGAAATATGTTTTTACAAGAGGTTTTGTTGGTCTCTCACTCAACTATGCCCCACATAATAATCAAAAGGGTTGCAGTCTGGGGAGTTAGGTGGCCAGATATAAGAGGTGATATGGTTGCAGAAATTATCTGACAGCCATAACTGGGTTCTCTTGCTTGTGTGATATAGACTCCTGTTGCTAGATATAGGGTCTTGCAACAGCCACCCTATTGACTTAGGGTAGCACTACTCCTCAAGGCACTTGATATAGGCCTCTGTGTTGAGTCTGAGGCCCTGTAGGAAGATGAATGGAGGCATAACATTGCCATCACTGGTGTTCACACCAAACAGCTTCATAATCACCATTAGACTCATCCAACTCTTTCTGAATCCTCTGCACTGTCCTCAGATTAACACTCAAACACTTTGAAATATTCATATTGGAGCTTCTAACACAAATGCCAATTCCAAATTTCTGGTGGAGTGAATTGTGTCAGGGTGCTCTTTTTTTTGCAAACTGTGCCCAAGTGACCCTATTATACTGTTCAGTCGACAAAACCAAACAACATGCACATGCAAAATTAAAAATATATAATGGCAGCAATTTATGCAAAAGTGTATGACAAAGTGCATCACAATGAACTGTTTGAACTGATAGGTAAGCTATTTTAGGATTCATTTAGGTAAGCTATCTATTTAGTAAGGATATTAGAATAATCCAGAACTTATATTGGGAACAAACCACTTACATATGGATAGATAATGAATTCAGTATATATACAAAAGTAGAAAGGGGCATAAAACAATTATCTTTTCACCAAACATTCAACCTTTTACAGTGAAGCAATCATGGGAGAATTAGAAATTCTACTAGGCTTCATTATTGGCTGCCACAATTTTAACAACATTAGATATACAGATGACACAGTGTTTTTTATTATTTTTTTAATCATTTTATGATTCAAGTGTAGGATTTAAAGAGAGTTTATGAGCAAAACATTCTTCTTTATCAGCAAATTGAGTGAAGAGAGGAGAGATAGAAGGCTTACCCTTATTTAACACACTATTACAGAGCCACAAATAGTCATGTGAACCAAACTTGTTAGAGGCAATATAATGCCTCATTCGATCAGCAAGCAAAGACTTAGCCTCTTTGAGGACACGTTTACAATTATTTTCAGTAGTCACAAATAGGTGTCTGTTGTGATTGGAATTATTACACTGGTAGACCTGGGAAAAGTGATTCCTGTGGGCTATAGTGGCTGAACAGGCTGGTGTGAACCAAGGAGAAGATTGGGGTTTTAACTGTTTTGCTGAGAAGGTACAAAAGCATCAATGTTGGATTTAAACCAAGAAGAAACCTCCGTGGCACAATTCTCAATAGGAAGGTTAAAAATGTCAATGCAATGGGAGTCTTAAATAAAGTCACAAAATGAATCCCAGTCAGTATGCTGGTAACAGAAAGAAGTCTTCTGAATAGGAGGTTCCTTTCTAATAGACGACTCAAAAGAAATATCAACAGATACTACAGCATGATGCAAATTGCCAAGAAGACAGAGTTGTGATGCTCTACAAGAGCTAGGAGAAGGCGTATGGAACAAATCAAGTAATGTTGAACAGATTTATTTGGAAACAAGTAGGAAAAGTCATTATTTGACTAGGAGAATAGACAATGGAAAAAATGAAAGTCTGAATACTGGCAATGTCAGTAACATTAGAGTGCTGATCACAGATAGAGAAAGAAATTTGCAGGAGCTCCTACAGAAGGTAGTAAAGGAAAGCAAGAAGAAAGGACTAAACATCAATTGTAAGAAGATAGAATTTATGATTGTCAGCAAAAGGGAAACCCAACATGCAAATTACAAATTGGAGACACCAGAATCAAGCAAGTAAAAACATTTAAATATCAAAGAAGTGTTTTAACAGATGGGAGAAAGTACAACACTGAAATTTGGAGGTATATTGGGATAATGAAAGATGCTTTCCAAAAGTGAAGCAAAGTATTAAGAAACAGGAAGATTTCATTAGAAACAAAGAAAAGAATATTGAACTGTTATATCAACCTTCTTATATGATAGTGAATGCTGGAAAATCTCATAGATGAAGAAGAAACTTGTGGCACCAGGAATATTGTTCTACAGAAGGATGCTGAGAATGCCATGGATTGAACATGTGAGCAGTGACATGGTTTTAGAGAAAATGGGAACAAAAAGGACACTTAGAATCAGAGGGATAGTTGAAATTTCTAGAGCACATATAATGAGGAAGGAGGGCTTAGAAAGTTTGACACTTATAGTACATACTGAAGGCAAGAGGGACAGAGGAAAGCAGAGAATAACCTACCCAATGAGCTTGTGTAAATGATAGGCAAAGCAGGGATTAGGAGAGATAGCAAAAAGACAAACTTTAGTAAGAGTGTTTTTTTAAAAAATCATTTTACCCTAAGCAAGGTGGTAATGCCACTTGTACACAGGATGTCACAGGAAGTGAAAGTGAAAAAGATAACTGCGAATAGGGAGGATTGAGGAAAAGACGAAAGATGAACAGAACAGGGCTATTGACATTGCATTTAAACTTGTGGAGATTGTAGTTATAAGGGAAGCAAGGAAACAGAAGCACGAGAAAAGAAACACTGTTGCAGTTGTGACTGCATTTATATATATGCCAACAGTAAAACGGTGGGACCTTGATGCTAATCTAGTTGCATTCATGTATTCAAGGCACCAGGGGAAAAAGCTTGTCAGAGCAATTACTATGAAAATAATTGTGGAAAAGACAGAGGGAAGCCACATCATGTCATTGAGAAAGGGACTGAAGTCAAGATGCCTGGTCAGGATTGATTACATTACAGATTCTTCTTTGGATTTTGTCAAATATCTTGATATACAGTAAGTGCATTAAGCCAGATAGCAAGAGTATTCAATGCACAGACAAATGGTAGATTTGTAAATGTTCAAGATGGATTCTGATAAGAAAAATTTTCTGACACAGCATAATGATCCAACTTTTGTTGCAGTAGATGCAACTATTGATTCTATATAGTCACTCCAATTCATTTTAGTGGAAAACTTGAGGCCAAGAAAGCATGTGCTGCTCTCCTGGGGTCTAGCATCAAGCATATACTGATGGCAGGCAGAAAAGGTTTTCTGTAGTGGTTAAATGAAAGCAGGTGTTAGAATTTATAAGCCATTTCTTATCCTAGTTAACCACTCACTGATGGTACTTTTCAAGAGCAGCTGATAGTTTTAATTTGTCATATTTGATAATTTTTTTTTACACCAAGTTCCACCCTTTACAAGGGCCCAGAAGCCACTCAAGGTAGAGGGTTATGTTTGGAGGCAATTTGTGTGCATAGGAGTGGAAGATAATGGTTCACCCTAACTTTGAACAGGTTAAGATTGTAGTGATTGGGGAAACATCCTGTTGGGAGTTGGTTCCACAGGGCAATGGTTTGAGAGAAGAAGCTGCTCACCAATGGAATACAGAGGGAATGTGGATGTTTTGTTACAATGTAAATGGCATGGTGTGTTCTTGCTATGAAGGTTTGCCTTGGTGGGACCAGGGAATGTAGTTCATCCAAGTACTTTTAATGGAAGTAGTCGTAGAGCAGCGAGATGTTTGCCACATCCCATCTGTAGGGGAGAGGTTGAATGTTGGAGAATAATTCATCAGCCTTTAAGGCTTTGGAGATGCTTTTGAACTCTATCAATGCTGGAGAGTGAGGTTTGGGCATCTCCTGCCCAAATATGACAACAGTACTCCATTTTTGGTCTGTTCTAGCTCTTGTAAAGGTCGAGGATACCAGGAGGAGTCAGGTACTTACTTAAGTAGTACAGACAGTTGACCATTTTACCTGCACCCTTAGCAATGGATTGTATGTACGAGTTCCATTTGAGCATGGGTGTGAGTTTGAGGTACAATAGTCTTTCAAGTCATAGTGCTTGAGAAAGATCAGATTGGCGATAATGGAATGTAACTAGCTTGCTCTTCAAGTCATTGAATGAAACCAGAGAGTTTTTTAGGTAGTTTGTGCAATATCAGAAGAGAGATCAGTTGCCAATCTCTGACATTCGTCCGTATATAGTCGTATCATCAGCAGAGATGTTTTTAAATGATTTGAGTATATTCTTAGGCAGATCATTTATGTAGATCAAAAAGAGGGTTGTTCTGAGAAGTGACCTCTGGGGATGCCTGTGTTGACCTCTAGGGCTCTTGAGAACTGGCCATTTCATGACTGAGAAAACCCTTCCAGTAATTTCGTAACTGGAGAGCTTGTGTAGTAAGCCCTTGTTCCACAGCTAGTTGAAAGCTTTTGAGATATCTAGTGCTATGGTCCTCAATGTGTATTTGTTGTCAAGAGCCTCACTGATTCTGTGAGTGATGGTAGTTAGGACATTGGCAGTGGATTGGTCAACCGAAACCTACACTACTCATCGCTGAAGAGGTTGTTCTTTCCCAGGTGCTCAATGACCTTCTTATCAATTATCTATTGAGACTGGAATAAATGGAATTGTCACCTGCATAAATACCTACTTGGGAATTGATGACATTGGGGAGATCATTGATGAAGACTATAAATAGTGTAGGGCCAAGGATAGAGCCATGGGGGACCCTTGCATTCAGATGAAAGGATTTGGAATTGAGCCCATTCAAAAGTTATTGTATTTTGGAATGTTTAACTATTTTATGAGTGGGAAAGAGAGGTGGACAGATAAGCCTCTATGGAGGGAAGTCCAAATAGAAAACCAGGAACAGCATTGGAGAATAAGCTTGAAGGAATCTGCATTTTTATTGTGTTCAAATCATTCAATCAGCTGACCATACACAGATTTCAATAGGCATTAATTAAAAAAAAAACAAGGCTCCAAGACCATGACCTCAAAAACAGGAGTGCTAGTGAAATCCATTGATTTACCTAGTAGGTCACAAATTCAGTGCATGGCTCAGGGTAATACATTTTCAAGAGTTTGAAAGCTTTTTTGAGTTTGTTTTAAAGCAATTTTATTAATTTCAATGTTTCATGACCATACATCACAGCTGGTATTGATACAAAATAAAAATGCTGCTTGGTGTTATATCACTCATATAAGTGTCAATGTGCCAGAATATATTCTCATGGATTATATCTTGGATCATTTAGTATTAGAACAGATTTCTATAGTTACAAAAGAAAGTGTATGGCTTCATATAATTGAATAGGATCATAGTTTCTGTCTTACTTTATGGTTAGAAATGCAGCTATGCACCCAAGTGAGAATAAGAAGCTCATCATCTTTTCTATGAGAAAAAGATCAAAAAGCAAAGTAACTTGAAACAGGAATCAGTCCATAAGGTTGAACAGATGACCTGAAGCTGGCAAGAAAGAAAGAGAGAAAAATATATGTGATAAAATGTAAGAATAAAAGCTAGCTTTGAATTCTCTTTCCTGTTTATTATTACCCAAGAATTCATTTGTGGCAGGCAGAGAAGTACAAAGCCTGCAACAAAGTCTAGGTGGATAAAGCATGAATGTTTTGCCAGTGAAAAACAAAACAAAAACTGTTAGTATGTAAAGGTTTCTTTGATGTAATTCCTTTAGTTCTAAATTTTGTTTTGTAAAGAGTGTAAGCTTTTTGAATGCTCACATAAAACGTCTCAAATGTATTCTTGTGTGTTAACTATTATAAGATTACATTAATGTATTTTCATGTTGTCCATGTGATTAGTTTAATGACAGTGTCTAAAGGTAAAGGCATCTAAATTTTTAGGATATTATGCTGATGTTGTTCAGATTTCAACTATACAATGGGGAAAATAAGTATTTCATCCCCTGCTGATTTTCCGTGTTTGCCACCTTACATAAATAAGAACAGTCTATAATTTTCAGGGTAGGTCTGTCTTGAAAGTGAAAGATAGAATATAAAAAATTTCTAGAAAATCACATTATATTAATTTTTGAACATTTATTTCTTTTTTATTGAAAGAATAAATATTTCACCACAATGATTCAGGCCTCATTGACTGGTTATGTGACCAGGAGACATATAGACTAGTATTATTACTCAATTATTACTCCTAATGTAGTACTCATTACCTGTATAAAAGACACTAGTTCACAGAATCCTTCAATCAATCAGAATCTAATCTCTCCAAAATGGGAAAGCTGAAAGAATTGTCTAAGGACAAAATTGTATACCTGCACAAAACTGGAATGGGCTACAAGATGATTGGCAAGAAGTTAGGTGAGAAGGAATCAACTGTTGGTACGATAATAAGAAAATGGAAGAAATACTAATTGACTATCAATCTGCCTTGGTTTGGAGCTCCACACAAGATATCCCAATGTGGATGATGAGAAAGGTGAGGAAACAACCCAAAACTATGCGGGAAGAGCTTGTTGATGATCTCAAGGCAGCTGGGACCACAGTCACCAAGATGACCATTAATAACACACTACATCATAGTGGACTGGAATCATGTAGTGCCCACAAGGTCTCCCTACTCAAGAAGGCACATGTACAGGCTTATCAGAAGTTTGCAAATGAGCACCTGGATGATTCAGACGAGGGTTGGGAAAAGTGCCATGGTCAGATGAGACTAAAATTGAGCTTTTTAGCATCAACTCGACTCTCCATGTTTGGAGCAAAAAAAAGCTGACTTGGACCCCAAGAACACCATCCCAACCATGAAGTATGGTGATGGAAACATTATGCTTTAGGGCTGTTTCTCTGCTAAGGGCACAGGTTGAGGGAATAATGAATGGGGCCAAGTACAGGGAAATCTTGAATGAAAACCTCCTTGCCTCAGTCAGGACACTGAAGATGGGTCATGGATGGATGTTCCAGCATGACAATGACCCAAAGCATATGGCTAAGGCAACAAAAGAGTGGATCAAGAAGAAGCACATTAAGGTAATGGAGTGGCTTAGTCAGTCTCCAGACCTTAATCCTTTAGAGAATCTGTGAAGGGAGTTGAAGCTTTGAGTTGCCCAACAACAACTTACAAACTTTAAGGATTTGGAGAGGATCTGCAAATAGGAATGGGCCAAAATCCCCCCGGAATCTGTAAAAACTTAGTAACCAACTACAGGAAATGTCTGGCTGCTGTGTTTGCCAACAAGGGTTTCTTCACCAAATACTGAGTTATATTTTACTAATGGGGTGAAATACTTATTTTTTCAATAAAAAAGAAATAAATGTTCAAAAATTAATATAATGTGATTTTCTAGAATTTTTTATTCATATTCTATCTCTCACTTTCAAGACGGACCTACCCTGAAAATTATAGACCATTCCATTTTTGTAAGGTAGCAAACTCAGAAAATCATCAGGGGATGAAATACTTATTTCCCCCACTGTATCTCTTTCATGACGGAAGTTTTTCACCTTTTAACGATTTCAAACTTAAGGCAGACTACAAATGATACCTATTAAACTTTAGTTTTACATTGCAAACGTGTGATAAAAGTAAATGTCTAAATGACTAATCACTAGTCTATGTTAGGGAGACATATGCATTAAACTTAGCTTAGCTTATTCTGGTACAAGTGTTAGTTACCCAACATAAACACTTTACAGCAGCAATGATGTGAAAAATTAGCTTGTAAATTAATATTGCTAGTTTGGCATAAAGCCATAAGAACTGAGCACCCTGTAAGGATCAAAATTATTACAATAGTAATCATTTAGAAAACTGGCTTTCTAAATTCTATTCTATAATGATGTACCCCTACCAAGTGTTCCAAGAAATAGGACTCAGAGTAAACCCTTCCCAAACAAAAACTATCACCTGGAATTGGAATGAAAGCAGTGATGGCGCATTTACAAACACTGATACGAAGAGATGGGCACTGATCCTTTAAGCATTTCTTGCCACATCCCAAGTGAATCTACCAATAAAAGACAACAATCCCACTTTCTTTCTTGAGGCCAATGTACTGATAATGAAGCAGGTTATGCTGATGACATAAGTATACATAGTTGGAATAAGAATGATCTTAACCTAAAAATCAACATTCTCTACCAAGTGTTCCAAGAAATAGAACTGAAGATAAACAATTCCAAAACAGAAGCTATGATCTGAGATTCGAATAAAACCAGTGATGGCACCTACCCTTTTTAATCCATCATAAAAATTAAAGTTGCAGATTTAGTAAACACTTCAAATACCTCGGGATATTGATCAATTATAACAAAATTAGCTTAGGAGATAAGGAAACTGAACATGGAATAGGCTGCACCCAACAATATAAATTGCGACCTAAACATTAACCTGAAAACTCAAGTCATCTTCTTAAATAGCCTTATCAGATTGAGACTATCAAATGGAGATATATTAATATTTTCATAAAATCGTTCAATTAAAAGAATTTTTTAGGAAAATAGGCTTCTCAAGTTCACTAGTTGCAATTCCTCTTCTCAGTATTGATAGGAGTTTCCTTCCGAATATCCACATCTTGATTGTCATTATTCTCTCTTTGAGTTGCATATGCTATCCATTATTAGTTCTGTTGAAAGTCTTCAAGTGATGTGATATCTGTTATTTGGTACAGTTCTTTGTTTGTGATTCTGTAGTGTCAGTCCACAAGTTTCGAAGAAGTATTGTTCTCACTAAATCCTACAGGTTTCATTTGCTCAAAGCCATATTTAATTATTGAGAAAGTAGTTGTATACAACTGACAGCTTAGATATTTCTCAACATGTTTGGTGTCAGGCATGATATCCACATGAAATTCTTGATCTGAGAATGCTATTTAAGAACATGACTCAACTTTTTAGGTTAATGTTTCGGTCTTGTAGTGATTTTTAATGTTGTGTGAAACTATCTTTAGTGCAGCCTATTCTATTCTAAATTTGTTATAACTCATCCATACACTGAATTATTTGAAATGTTTGGTATTTACTAATTCCATATCCTGAATTTTTATGATGGATTCAGGGTATGTGTTATCACTGCTTTCATTCCAATCCAAGATCATAGTTTCTGTTTTGGAAAGGTTTGAGTCGTATTTCTTGAAACACTTGATAGAAGCTGTTGATTTTTTTTAATTCACGATCATTCTAATTCCAGCTATGAATGCCTATGTCATTGGTAAATTGACCTTGGGAATGAAAGCAGGACTGCTGCTTTCTATTAGTAGATTCATTTGAGATTTGGTATGGAATGTTTAAATGATCAGTGCACATCTCTCCACATCACTTGTATATGTGCAGGGTTTCGTCTAGGAAAAGATTAAATAGACTGGGGTTAATCTATTTATTTTCAGTAAATAATATCTGTGTTCAATTCTTATTTACTTGCAGATAATAAGACTGCTACAAAATTATGTTTATTGGCCATGCTGTGATGAATCACTTCACAATTCTCTTAACTGAACCATGTAGAGTCTCCAATTTTCATTCACTCTTGTTAATAATGACTTTCAATTGATCTTGTTATAATTTTTTCTAGCTTTCATTCATTTTAGATTTTTCACAAATACAAAAACTGATATCAATAAAGAATAAACTAAAAAAGACATAAAACAAAACTGAAAGAAGAAAATCATGTTTTTTTTCTTTGAATTCTTCACTTGTCCTGCTTATAATGTGCTAGTGTCATTTCTCTGAATTTCTTATTGATTGAATGGCATCATATTTTTGGTTGTAATATTAGTTTTTAGAATGATCTGAAATGTCATGTCTATTGCAGAGATCTAACATCATACGTTAGATCTCTGCAATAGACATGACATTTATAGTATTTATGGGTACTAAAGTTCTAAAATTTCTAAACATTTTATAATCCTTTCCTCAGCCATTTAAAAATGTGTATGCAGAAACAAAAACAGTCTCAATTTTACAAGCATATTTTATTACTGTATTCAATTATTGTACATATGGAAAATAAAATAAAAATATATATTAATTAGTAAAATTAATTAATAAATAAATTAACTAAATAAAAAGATTTTGATTATAGAGATTTTAAAAAATACCCTAAAATGTGACCTTAGTGAAAATAAAAATGGCAGTGAAAAACATTACAAGTATAAATATTTAAAATAATTTTCATTTTTAGAAATTTTCAAATTAAAAAATAATTATCAGAGAATTAAATTGAAATTAAGCTTACATATTAAATAATTTCCAATTATTATCTATTCCTTGATTATTTTTTAATAATCAAGGTGCTGTACAGAAGTGGTAGGGAATATTTATTTATTTATTTATTTTTGAGGAAATTTTCGGGATGAGCACCCACCCCACAACTGGAGCTTATTACTTAAGATCACCCTGTTTATTATTTTTGCACATTTTGACCCGTTAAATGATTTTACAGCTGCTCTATTATTATGACATACCTCATTAATATTGAGAAAAAACTCTGCTCAACCTGCCCGATTATTAACCTCCTCCCCTTGTATTTGGCACCTAAGGGCAATGAGTAAAGTATTAGTATATTCACTTATTTTGATTTTGTACATGAGATTACTGATGAATTTTTTATTTTAATCATTTTAACTCCAAGCAAGGCAGTAATGTCACTAAGATGCAAGGAGCTACTGAGAGTGAAAGAAAATTAGAAGACAGGACAATAAAAGAACAGAATTCAAAAATACAGATGATAGAGATTGACATTGCATTTAAAATTTTGAAGACCATGGGTGGCAGGGAAGCAAGAAATGAGAAGAGTTCACCAGTCGAGAAAAGTAAATTATTAGAATAGAACATGGTTTCCTTTAGCTATTTCAACAGTAACTTACAGAGACCCAATATTATTTATGAATTTACAGGTCCTTTAAGGAACTATGTTCCTGATCAATTCAAATTTGTAAATAATAGTATATACTACATGTTTAACAAGAAGACTCACATTACATCTCTTTGACTATAGATCAATTAGGTCTCATTTAAATACACATGGAGACCTACCAAACTCTATCCGTAACATACTCATTGATAATATCAATATATCAACATCATCCATATGTAAAAAAGGTTAAAAATAATGGAAGCATTATTAATAAAAAAGAAAAAGCCAACACTCAATAATATCAACAATAAACATGGCCACAATGTGCTGACTGTGTTTGGGAAATAAAACATTCCTATAAATCTAGATAAAACAATTCATATATTCAGTTAAAAGTAAAATAAAATTCATCCTTGATAATGGCTAAAAGTATAGTCAAAAGCACTTGGATATATAAAACATTTGGACAATTTTTATATAATTTATGTCCTGAAATGAAAAAAATTATAAGAACACATGAAAAATTATATAAAAAACTTAACTGCAGCATATTGTCAGTCGTTTTTAAAAATGAATACATATTTTTAAAAATAATTATAATATTATGCTCTACCATGTATCGAGCACTGTGCACTGTTTTTAAAAATAAATGTAAAAGAACTCTGGATTATAAATCTGACTGTTCTTTCTTTTCATTTTTATATATATATACATATATATATATATATATATGTGTGTGTGTGTGTGTGTGTGTGTGTGTGTGTGTGTGTGTGTGTGTGTTTTGTTTCCAACTAATGAATAAACATACTTTTCAAATAATTAACTGTACACAGATGGATGATAACTAAATATGCATAGAAAACGAAAAGATTTTTGATTTCATTGAAATCCCATTTATCCATTTTAATGGGTGAAAAAGTATTTGTACAATACAAAAAAAAATACATAATCTTCATTTAATACTTTTTAGAATAGCCATTATTCACTTCTACAGCAACCAGCATCTTCTTGTAGTTCTCAATTAATGATTTGCAAATTTTACTTGGTATTTTGTTCCATTCATCTTTGCATATGGTCTTCAGATCTGGGATCTCTGTTGGAGCTCTCAATTGGATTTGAATTTTCAAATAATGTCACAGATTCACAATTGGGTTTAAATCTGGGGACTGACTTGGCCATTTCAGGATATTTGCATTATTTTTAGCAAGTTATTTCTTCGTGTGCTTAGGATAATTGTCTTATTGGAAGATCCAATCTAAAGGAAGTTCAAAATTTTCAACCAAAATCATTAAGATTGCTTCCAAAATATTTTGATATGTTGTAGCATTCATTCTACTATCTATTGCTGATATGTTGCCAGTACCTTTTGCAGAAAAACATCTCCAAACCTTGATGCTGCCACCACCAAATTTCACTGTTGGAACAGTGTTCTTTTGTTTGAAGGCGTCGCCATCTTTCCTCCATACATGATTTCTAGCATTACATCCAAACAACTCACTTTTGGTTTCGTCTGTCCATGGTACTCTTTCCCAATATGAATTTTCCTTATCCTTATGTTCACAAATGAATTTCAACCTGACATCTCTGTGTCTTTTCAATAGCAGTGGAGTTTTCCATGGGGGGATGCAGCTTTAAATTGTTCCTATGAATTCCATTGCTTATTGTCCATTTAGTGATACAGATTCCTAATGAAAGCAAATCATCCTGCAACTTTTGATGAGTAACCATTGGATTTTGTTTAATTTCACCAATTAATTCCCTGGAAGACTTTGAAGAAATCTACTGTGGAGCACCTGTTTTCTATAGTTTTTAGTTTTTTATACCTTGCAATGAATAAACTAATGTTAGTAAATGAAATATTTAGTTTGTTTGAAATTTTCCTGTAACTTTTACCTTCTTTCCAGAGCTTAACAATCAGATCTTTTTGTGAATTTGTCAATTCTTTATCTCTTGCCATGATGATAACCTTGCACAAATATCAATTACAGAATGTTCTGTTTGTATTTTTTAGGCCAAAAATAACTATTGATAACATTATGGGAACATTCTAGAATATTCCACTTGAGAATCTAGCAATTAAAAGTTTTAAAATCTGAAATTTGCATTGTACGAATACATTTTTTTACTCATTAAAATGTATAAATGGGATTTATTTCTATTAAATCAATTTTTTCTGTTCTGTTTTCTATGCATATTTAGTTATTATGCATCTGTTTACAGTTAAATATGTGAAAAGTATGTTTATTCATTAGTTGGAATTACAATAAATTAAAAATTTGTATTATTATTTTGTACCAATATTTGTTTCTACCCCACTGTATATACACTCCTGATCAAAAATTTAAGACCACTTGAAAAATTTTTATAAGATACTGTTTGTCATGGATACATTATAAACTTTTTCTTACTTAAGGTTAATAATTCTATAATTTAAAAGGTTATGTAGACAAAAAGTTATAATCCAATCAATTTATTCAGAAATGGACATTTTTATAAAATGAGGTTTGAGGTTTTTGATCAAAATTATAAGACCAGGGGGTATAAATTGTTAGATCTAGGGTAATTCCAATGTTTTTAGTTCAGTTAGAGATTAGCAATCATTGCGTAAAGGTGTCACCATGCTGAAAGCAAGCAAACTTACTGAAGTTGAGTGTGCTCGAATTCTAGATTTCCATAATAAAGGTTTGTCACAGCAGGCGATCGCAGCTAAGGTAAATCACAGTAAAACTGTGATTTGCAACTTTCTAAAGAACAGTGTGAATTATGGAAATGCAAAGTCTACTGGTAGGCCCCAAAAAATTTCTCTGGCATTGAGTAGGAGAATAAGACGGGTTGTTGTGAAAGCCAGTGGACTTTCTTCTAGTCAAATTAAGGCAGCCACAGATGCTGATTGCAGTCCAATAACCATCAGATGACACTTACAACAAAAACACATGGTAAATAAAAAGCACAAACAAATTCCTCGGCTGCTTCCACATCACAAAGTGAACTGTTTAAGGTTTGGTTGTGAATACCAAACATGGGACATTGAGAAGTGGAAGAAAGCCCTATTTTCTGATAAGAAAAAATTCAATCTAGATTGTCCTGATGGCTTCCAATGATATTGGCATAACAAAAACATGCCTCCTGAAATTTTCTCCACACATCATAGTGGTGGAGGGTCCCTAATGGTATGGGGTGACTTTTTTTACTGAGGGACGATGGAGCTCCAGGTGGTGCAGGTTCGTCAGACAGTGGCTGGTTATATTAGCATGCTACAAAAGCATCGTTGGTGACGGAGGGCCATCATTTGTGTGGGGATGGATGGTTATTCCAACAGGATAATGCTGCAATCCATGCTACATCCCGGACCTTGACCTTTGTACAAAAAATGTGGTCCATCTCTTGAGACATCCTGCATGCTCACCGGACTTGAACCCAATTGAAAATGTTTGGGGATGGATGGCAAGAGATGTTTATCGAAATGGCAAACAATATTCAACAAAAAAAAGAACTTTGTGAAGTTATCTTCAGAAGCTGGAGCAATATTCTCACAGCTTAATGGAAACACTAATTTCTAGCATGCCCCAAAGAATTTTTGAAGTCATCAAAACCAGTGGAGGTAAAACTCATTATTAAATTTGGTTGTTGAATGTTTTTGTACACTTTTTGTAGAATTTTTGTCCCTGGTCTTATAATTTTGATCAAGTGTAAAACGCCTCCTTTTATAAAAATGTCAATTTCTCAATAAAATTTTCAGATTATAATTTTTTGTCTGCATAACCTTTTAGATTATAAAATTAGTAACCTTAAGTAAGAAATGTTTAAAATTTTTCTATGAAAAACAATCTTTTTAAAAAATTTTCAAATGGTCTTAAATTTTTCATCAGTAGTGTATATATATATATATATATATATATATATATAGTCTCTTCTCATGAATATATTCATAAGTACATTACACATATAACTACATAGTTTTTATGCCTTTTACATAAATACTTACAGATGCACAAATATATTTATCGTTCAATTTTTGTTATGTTTACTTTGAGAAATATAAGGGCTGATTTATTTGATCTTTATTTTTGTACATAAGAAATAAACCCAAAGGTATATTCCTCACTTTCTCTGAATTTACAAGGTGCTGTCAAAAATTTCAGGAATTTAAACAGTGCTCATGAATTGAATGTAATATCGATTGTTGCTGGTATTGTTTATGATCAGCATCCTTAGGTAACGTATGAGGCAGAGGTAATTTGATATTAGAATTCTTTTCATTGTCAAATTCCTAAAGTTTTGGGTTAATGTCACAAATGCACACAACATTTTTTCTTCCACTCCATATCTATATATATATATATATATATATATATATATATATATATATATATATATAGATTGAAAGTGTCAATGTCTAGATTTCAGCGAAAATTTTAATTTGAAACAATAGAAATGTTACATCTAACTCAATGCTGTCTCTCTACCCCCTACACTGCTCCCACTTTGTTAATTTCCTTATTATTGCCTGTCATAAATGTGTAAATTTATTTTCAATTTTTCATTTCAACATTTGGAAATAAATCTGATGATCCACTGTCTTTTAAAAGGCCTGTGGTGAAATAATTTATTATATGGAACCTTAAAGCAATCTGTTTTTATTTAAATTATTAGCTCTGATTTACATTGAGTTCTCTGGATTCTATCCTCATTGGGTCTTCCCATACGGATTACCTAGTTTTTCGTAAACTATATATATATATATATATATATATATATATATATATATATATATATGAGAGAGAGAGGGGGAGACATAATAAAGTAAATGTAAAAGTATATCAATTATGTCTTTGTTTATGTGGATGCAAACAAAGTATGACACCAGAAAGTGGAATAAGATTACGCTGATCAACACTAAGTCCACCATTATCTCAATAAAGACACTAGTAGCAGTCAGAGAAATACCAACATAGACAAATAATCAGATTTACTTAATAGGCAACACTTATTATCAGATTCAAACAATAAGAAAAGTAAAAAGTAATTTCCTTATCTTGTTGAAATCTGAAGAGATCCAGATGGAAATTTTGAAAGCTTGATATTAGTTAATCAGCCTCATAACAAATTTTCTTATTTGTCTTTCATCAAATGATGCACAGCTGAAATAGCCTAAAATATTTTGACAATGTTCCAAAATAAAATTTATTTTGTAAATATCTATAACATATTGTTTAATCCTGATTGATAGACAGATTGAGCAATACACTTGCCTCAGATTTATGTGATGATTACTAGGTTATTAGACTCAAGATATCCAATGAAAAAATTCAATGGGCAGCAATAAGCAAAGTCAAAAACTTTTATACTGAGTTTAAATGCAATCAGTAATGAAATACAATAATAATTGTCTATTTTTTTTCTTGCTGCTAAAGTTTTCATAATCTCTAGTTGACCGCTGCTGTTGGAAAATGACAATGATATTTTAGTAGCCTTGCAATGGTATTTTACTTTTAAAAAAAAGAAGTATTTTCTTACATTTTCTTTTTCGTTACATCCTGAATAATATTCTACTCACCTTTGAATAATTATGATTTTTATGTCAATGATGAGCTATTTTGATGTAGAAATACATGCACACAGGTGTATATATGTCTACACATTGCTTTTATATATATGAGTTATTATATAATGATTGACTCTGACAGTATTTTATAATCTAAGGTCCCATCTGATATTAAACAATTCAGATTTGCTTTTTTTGATTCCTTGTTGACAAGTAATGATGGTAAGGCCCAAGAACCACTCATGGTAGTGCTAATGAAAGAGTTTGTTGCATGACCAGTATGAGATAAGAGGATCAGTTTATGTGGATATGTATGAAAGATAATGGCTAACTCTAGACTTGCACAGGTTAAGATTGTAGTGGTTGGGAAAGCATCCTCATGGGAGTTCGTTCCACAAAGACATGGTTCATGGGAAGCAGCTGTTTGAATGGAACTTATTTCTCACTAAGAGAATGTATCTGGTTTGTCACAGTGTGCACAGGATGGCAGGCCTTAGCTGTAGGGATTAGAGTTGGTGCAACTAAGGAATGTAACTCGCTCATCTGAACATTTTCCATGGATATAGCTATTAGAGTAGGAAGAGGCTTGCAACATTTTGTCCTTGGAATCTCTCTCTCTTTCTCTCTCCACTCATTTATTTATGTATCTGCAAGCATCATGAATATTGTGGTTGTGACAAATTAATGATGTATAATCTTAACCATGACATTCAGAAAACTGTCTGAAAACAAGAGAAGCAAAGGTTTACAGGCATCAAGAAATTCTAGGCCATAACCTTTAATGAAACTTCTCCAAGAGTTTTCTACTTAAATATTTCACAAATTATAAGCAAACATCTATCTATATAATGCTAAAACTCTAATCTTGTATGTATGTGTATCCCTGAGATATAGTTTAAATGATGCAGAATACCCCAACCAATTTAAAAGCATACTGAACTTTGAACCCTTGCGAAGTGCAGTGCCAAATATCATTAAAATTAGGGTTTTTGAGCTAGGGTTGGTTTTCTGTTTTATTACAGCATTTTTAATAGGAAATTTAGTATTTGCTTTCTATACACATACTTATATCTATCTTATATAAAGAAACACATGCATTTAAAATTCCAACTATTATATGTGTGTGAAAAAATAATAAACATGCATAATTCATTATAACAACATTATAAAATAAATTTAAATATATGTAACACAACATATATTTATACAATTTGCTACATTACATTAGAACTTTTTTTCATAAACAAATATCTTGGATGTTTAACAAGTACTTGATAAGTGGAGATGCTATGTAGGTGTGTCATTGTAAAACATAATCTGTATGGCTGGAAAATAGTGTCACATGGCTTGATGGTAAATAAATAAATGCACACTGATTTGCTGTTGTTACATATTTTTAAAATAAATGTATTTTCTAAAAGCTACCTAGAAAAAAAATGAAACTAAGTGCACAAAAAGGAGGTATCCATTCAATAAATATGAATCTTCCTAAGCAGACGATAATTGTTTTTATTTTGGAATGACCTTCATGTCTTCACCTTTTGACAAATTAAGTATTATTCATGGAATCAATATATGAATTGTTAAAACTATTAAATATATTTCAATGATATATTAATAATTTTGTCATGTTTTTTTGTTGTTCTGTGTTTCAGGGACCGCATTTTTTCACAAAGCTTAAAACCTTTCCATTTATTAATTTCTTATTGCGTTTGATCTAATTAATATTGTATAATGTGAGTAATACTTATTACAATAACTTGTATTGTAAATACAACTTGAAATACATGTAATTAATAAGAAAATTGATAATATTGTCACCTCATCATTTTGTATCATGAATTGCTTTAAGAAGGAGAAACAATACAAATATATTATCTTAAAGATGAATATTAGCATTACAGAAATTGTATGAAATTATCATTCTTTAAAAACAGAAAGTAGTAAAACAATTCAACTTAATTCTCTATAACATTTGTTCCACTGACTCACAACACACATTATTCATATTATTATAGTTTTTTTTACTTTTTAATACAGTCAATGTTCATAAATAAAAAATTAAAAAAATTATATTCTTAATTATATTAAAAATCAAGAAAATTATATATTGAATTTTATATTATCTTCATTATTATCTTACTATAGTATCTGTGCCATTAAAATTATGGCAATTGTTAGAAAGTTTTAATAGTGAGATTTAATAATACAATGTCTTGAAACAATGTATTGAAATTCAATAAAGCAGAAATAAAGAATTCACAACTAAAATAGAGGCCAATGAACTGTTTAATTAATCTCTTCCCTTTATATTTTTTAGTTGTTCAATGGTATCTATGATTCATTGATTACTGCTGTTATTATATAAATTGCTTTTTGCTCAATATATTTTCATGCTAAAAGTTTTGTGTTTAATATAATAGTGAAATGGAAATATCTCTCAGAAGAAAAAGATCAGCAACAGAACAACAAAGAGGGTGATGACAAAGCCTATTTCAAAGTTTAGTTGAAGCAAAATGGTCACTTAATAGACAAAGATGTCTGAGTGTCTTACATGCAAAGCTTGAAGAAATAGTACTGCAATCTAAGAAACATAGGCATAAAGGAACTGATTAATTAAATTGTTCACTTTGCTCGAGATGTAATTTTGTCTAAATGCAGATAAATATTTTATTTGTATAGATTATTAAAATAACTAAGGGAAGTAATCACTCCTAAATTTACTATATTTACGTTTATTTACCTCCCTTGCCACTACAGATGGGACAGGAAATATAAAACTAAATGCACAGGAAATATATAAATAAATACACATTGATAATTATTATATGGGTTGATGATTATATTAACTTAATTACTTAAAAAAAAATCAAGAAATTTCTAATAATTCTTAATTATATTAAGTAGTTTCCATTTAAAAAAAACACAAATGAGCTTACATATATGCTCTGAGGTGAGTATATGATCCATAAAATGATTGTTCCATTAGCTGAGCAATGATAGCTACACCATTATTCAGTTATTTGTTTTGAGTTTTTGTCTTTGTAGTGTTAGCAGTGAGTACATTAGCTTTGAAAAGCCCAAGAAAAACCTTTTGATGTGATTATTATATTAGCCTACCTATCAGATAGAAAAATTTTGGCTAGGATGATGAAAGTGGAACTTAATTTTTTGGAAAATAAGTCTTCTTGCCATAAGTTTTAATAGTTTTCCAACCATCATTGCTTGAACTCATTGTTTTGTCATTTTTGGTCTTAAGTGGATTCTAAAACCAATGTAGGTGAGCACATCAGTCGCATTGCTATCATAATGTATCTATATGTTTATTACTTCTTCCTCTACTATGTCTATTTGCAGTATTTACCAGCAAAGGTTACCTAACATTGCTTACTCTAAATAAAAAAGCTTATTAACTCATTTTTAGCATTCATCTACTAATTTTGTTTTGTTTGATCGACATTAAACTTCACTGCAAATTTAACATCAGATAGAAAAGACTATGTAATTACACTGATGTTTCAAAAGTCATGGGTGAGCAATAAGCAAAGGTAACAAGTGGTGACACTACCATATCTTGACATCATGCTCAAACCTATATCTGTTGTGTCAGTGTGGACAACAGCTATAATAGTAAAGTCACGTGAATTATCAGAGTTTGAATGGAGCATGATAGTTGATTCCAGACAGATAGAACATATCATTTCTGAAATTGTGTGGATATTTGACATCTACAGATATACAGTGTTATGTGTATATCAGGAATAGCTGATGGAAAACATTGTCAAACATTGTAGGCAGCACAATGATTAAGAAGATGTTCTCAATGATCAAGACTAGAGTTATCTGGCTAGAATTGTCTCTGTGGTAACAGACAAATGATACTTGTGCAAATACTATCTACATTCAAGATGAGAAGTAACAGACACATGTACAGCAAGTCTGTCCAGCATTTTTAACTACCATGGGATATGGGGTCCTCTGGTCCTATTGAAAATATTTCTATTAGATGAATTTGCTAACAGTTTATTACAAATGAATACTGGAATATACAATTAAATGCAATGACACTTGTTAACTTCTGTTTTCCTGAATTCTGTTCTTTTATTGTCCTTTCTCTTCACTTAATTAAGTCTTTACACTCTCAGTAACCCCTTGCATCCTAGTGGTATTATGGCTTTGCTTGGGGTGAAATGATTAATACATATATATATATATATATATATATATATATATATATATATATATATATATATATATATATATATATATATAACACCGGATTTTATATCTTACTGTTCTTTCTTTTTATTTATTTATATATATATATATTTTATATCTTACTGTTCTTTCTTTTTATTTATTTATATATATATATATATATATATATATATATATATATATATATATATATATATATATATATATATATAAATAAAAAGAAAGAACAGTAAGATATAAAATCCGGTGTTCTTATAGATATTTTTATTTTTACACAATAGTGCTCAATGTAAATTTACAGAGCATTAATATTATAAATTAATTGATTTAAAATATAGGTTTTTCGCTACACAGTGATAACCATGTTTCAAAAATGGAAGCTAAAGCCTTCGAATTTAATTTTGTTATTAAACCAAAGACATTAGTTCCATTTCCTCGTCAAGTGAATTTTGGAGTAACTAATTTTTTAAAATTTACGGTTGTTAAAGGCACGGCAAAGATTCATAATTGAGGATTTCCAAGGATACCGAGAAATCCATTCATCTAGACAAGGGGTGGTTCAATTTTTAAATTTTCGTTGTATCAGTTAATAGTTACATTCGAAAGCGGGGTTATGTTTAGGGATGGGTAGGGATGTATTTTTCAACAAATTCTGACATCCGCTCTAAATGCAGGTCGTCTGGGTTTTTTTGGGTTTTTTTTAATTTTATTTTTAACGGCAAAAATTCTTACAGTATTTTTTCTATTTGTATATTTAAAGATTTTGAGGGACTGTTTAGGCTAGAATATGTTTTAACCACCTTTCTAAAAAAATTTTATTTTTAATATTTAATATACTATATTTCTTTTTAAAACCAAGTAAATGTATTAGAATTACTTACAGTATGTAAAATTATTTTTTCTTATCGAGTATGTATATTGCAAGATTATCATTTTTTTATTTTTTATTTTTTCTATGTAAACTTTATGAAAATGACGGCAAAGATAGCTAAATTATTTCACTAATTCAGTAAACTTTTATTTTTTATAAATTTAGTAATATAAATTTTCCCATGTATGTACAAAGGACATGGGTCATTTAATGTCCAATATATTCTAACTTATCATATTAATTTCATTTGACTTTAGGTGTTCTACTGGATTCTTTTAAGTGTTTGAATTGCTTTGAGAGAGGTGTTAAGGTTAGAGTACGTTTTATTTAATTACAGTTTTAAAAGATGTTTAGGTTAGAATCCGTTTTATTTAATTACAATTTATATTGTCTTTTTACGTATATATATATATATATATATATATATATATATATATATATATATACGTAAAAAGACACTATAAATAAAGTCCCCAAAAAATGTCACACTTACTAAAAGAGAAAATAAATTCCTTAGACAGAAAGTTCTTGAGAGTGCCACTATTGAATCTTGACAAAATCTTAACCAATGCCACTGTTTTTTTCAAAAATCTCTTTTACTAAAAGAAATATTCCTTTCACAAGCCAATAAACATTACCATAACATTTTTTCAAAATTAAAAGATGGTTAAATCAAAACCTTCTATTATTTAAAATACATAAATGATTTATCAAATTAAAATAATATAATAAATAATGATTTCATTAATAAATAAAAAAATGTAAGTAAATATAAACAAATAATAAAATAAAATAATCAAACATTTATTCACTTTTGTAGGGATTAAATTACATCACTTAGCATCCTCCATAGTTTACCTTTACTTTCGCAGTTAGCATTATGAATATTTTTGAGCATTCTTAAATTTTAAAATTTTAATGATAAGTTTTACTTTTGTTCATAAATACATGTTGCAAAATAAAATCCTTACATTTGCCTTGACAAAGTCCATCAGAGGACGAAACATGTTGGCAAAGAAAAGTTTTCCTTTTCTCTTTATTCACACACACACACACACACGCACACACACACACGCACACGCACACAATTTAATATAACTACTGTAACCATTATATTTACTGGATACACATGTCTGAATAAGCATTCCTTTTTTTTTTAAAACAATGAAATTAATGTCTATCACACAAGAGATTTAAAGTCTTAATAAAGAAACTGTGCTCCCCAACATCCAGTTGAAAGATTCATTAATTGCTTAAAATTATATGCATATATACAATTTAAAATGATATATAAATTTGTATATCAAGGGACAAGAGAAAAATTAATGAAAAAATTGAAAAAGATTTTATGTGATGTTTCATTCTTTAGGACTTTACTTGGCTAAAGTGATATTTATGTTGATGTAACTATATATATATGCATGAAAGGGTGAGGATAACAGAATTTAAATTTTTTAAATTTAAATAAAAAAATTTAATGTGTGTTTGTGTATGTAATCTAGCCAGCAAAAAGAAACTAAATGGAATTGGCTAGCCTACATTCCCAGACACATATTAAAAAAAAATTAAATTTAAAAGTTTAAAATTTCAGTGTCTCCTCCCTTTTGTGCATATGTATAGTTACATCAGCATAAGTATCACTTTAGTCGAATGACGTCTCAAAGGAAAAATCTTTTCCACTTTGTCATTAATTTTCCTGACGTGTTTAATAATTTTCTAGAAATACATTAGAAATAATTTCACTGTTTATTATCAATAAATATTAAAAAAAAATAAATAAATGAAAACAAAATATTCTAAGTAAAGAAAACTTTTCAAGGATTCTTACTTTTAATTTTTTAATTTTGTGCATTATCTCTGATTTTGGTAAAGTGCCATTGTGGTTTGTTAGAGAACGATATCTTTCTATCTTGATTTTTAGCTCAGAGAAATCTTGTAATTGAAGTTCTGTTTGCTTGTATCAGTTCAAATCTCATCTTTATGGATAAACATCATAAAAAATGATGTTAACAATGTGCCTTAGTTAAAGCAAAGAAATGGCAATCAGGAATTAAAAGGAGTTTTTCTTTGAGTGGAAATGTATTGCTGGTTGACAAATCAACTCTGCTTGAAGAAGAGTTCAGACATAAGTAGTAGTAATAGGTCAGATAAGCTAAATTGATCTGAGGCAGGTGCAATATAAGTAAGCTAATGAAGTTGGTTGAGATTTTTTTATGGTAGTTCTATACTGCAGAATAACATAGTTTCTACTCTGTGGAATAGCAGAGTCTGTATTCTTTCAGAATTCTTCTGATATACCGCTTGAGTTTTAGTTCTAGATTATTTGAAGAATTGTTTTGTCATCTTTCTTATAACACATAAAGAAATGTTCAAATTTCCAGAAATTCCAATATTTCCAGTTGACAGATTTATCACTCTGTATATTCAGAAGTATAATTCTTTCATTCTTTCTCTACTCATTTGCCATTCTCTGTTTTATTTATCTATCTCCCAGCCTATACATCTATTCTAATTCGGTTTTTATTTTTACGTTCAAATCAATAATCATCTGTGGGAAGTGACTGAAAGTTATTTATTTTTGGATTTCCTATAAAATTCTTCCACTCAAAGACTTCAAAACTTGTCATTTTTTATTGCATCCCATATTTCCTCCTCCTTACTATTTTACATAATTACCTTCACCGTCGCAACAGTCATTGCGTATATATGTAAATTTAAATGTGTTTTCCTAACAGTGGCTGGCTTGATGAATAAGGCTGGTTTCCAAAGTAAATACAAAATGACTGTTTTTTGTTTTTTTCTTTTTACTAAAAGTTGTAAACACTCAAACATTTGAGTTTGCAAACATTTTTGTCTCTAGAAGACATTATTCTTTAGAGATTGTACCCACTCCCATTTGCTCACACCTAAAAAAAGTTTTAAACATTAAAGTAATATACAGAAATGTATCTTGAAAAATACATAAGGAATTAAAGTGGTTCTGAAAAATATATGGCACATCATCAATATTCTATCAAACAATACCACATTGAAACTTAAGTGAAATTATGAAAAGGCAATTGAAATAAACTTGAAATCCAGATTAGTTTATGTGATAGCCACAAATGTTGAACTTAATGTGAATAACTGTGTGTTGTATTATTTTTACCATATTTTCTTTGGATTTAATTATTTTAAAAATAAAGTGTTAACTATGTTCTTTTACCTTTCAGACAACTATTATAATGTTAATCCTCCCAAGGATTGGACTCTTCATCCATGGCTAACAAATATTGTTGAATTATCCTGTCCCACCTTCTAATTAAAATTTAGCCGAACCATTTCCATAAAAACTTGTAACAATTTGTTAATTTGTTAAAATATTCTTTTACCTCTGGAATTTATGCTGGGTAATTTCAGAGCTAAAGCATGAAACAAATAGCATTTGTCCATAGAGATTCAATGAAAGTTTGAACTATTAAAACAGCATTTAATCATGACGAGTAATGATGAAATGGAGAAACATATAAACTTCTGATCAAAAATTTAAGACCACTTGAAAATTTTTTAAAAAGACTGTTTTTCATGGAAAATTTCTAAACATTTCTTACTTAAGGTTACTAATTTTATAATCTAAAAGGTTATGTAGACAAAAAATTATAATCTGAACATTTTATTGAGAAATTGACAATTTTATAAAATGAGGTGTTTTACACTTGATCAAAATTATAAGACCAGAGACAAAAATTCTACAAAAAGTGTATGAAAACATTCAACAACCAAATTTAATAATGAGTTCTATCTCCACTGGTTTTGATGACTTCAAAAATTCTTTGGGGCATGCTAGAAATTAGTGTTTCCATTAAGCTGCAAGGAATATTACTCCAGCTTCTGAAGATAACTTCATGAAGTTCATTTTTTATTGAATATTGTTTGCCATTTTGATAAACATCTCTTGCCATCCATCCCCAAACATTTTCAATTGGGTTCAAGTCCGGTGAGCATGCAGGATGTCTCAAGAGATGGACCACAATTTTTGTAGAAAGGTCAAGGTCTGGCATGCAGCGTGGATTGCAGCATTATCCTGTGGGAATAACCATCCATCCCCACACAAACGATGGCCCTCCATCACCAACAATGCTTTTTGTAGCATGCCAACATAACCAGCTGCTGTCTGATGACCCTGCACCACCTGGAGCTCCATCGTCCCCCTGTAAAAAAAGGCACCCCATACCATTAGGGACCCTCCACCACTATGATGTGTGGAGAAAATTTCAGGAGGCATGTTTTTGTTATGCCAATATCATTGGAAGCCATCAGGACCATCTAGATTGAATTTTTTCTTATCAGAAAACAGGACTTTCTTCCACTTCTCAATGTCCCATGTTTGGTATTCACGACCAAATCATAAACGGTTCACTTTGTGACGTGGAAGCAGCCGAGGAATTTGTTTGCGCTTTTTATTTACCATGCCTTTTTGTCGTAAATGTCATCTGATGGTTACTGGACTGCAATCAGCATCTGTGGCTGCCTTAATTTGACTAGAAGAAAGTCCACTGGCTTTCACAACAACCCGTCTTATTCTCCTACTCAATGCTGGAGAATTTTTGGGGGCTTACTAGTAGACTTTGTGTTTCCATAATTTACACTATCCTTTAGAAAGTTGCAAATCACAGTTTTACTGCAATTTACCTTAGCTACGATTGCCCGCTGTGACAAACCTTTATTATGGAAATCTAGAATTTGAGCACACTCAACTTCGGTAAGTTTGCTTGCTTTAGGCATGGTGATACCTTTACGCAGTGATTGCTAATTTCTCACTGAACTAAAAACATTGGAATTACTCTAGATCTAACAATTTATACCCCCTGGTCTTATAATTTTGATCAAAAACCTCAAACCTCATTTTATAAAAATGTCCATTTCTGAATAAATTGATTGGATTATAACTTTTTGTCTACATAACCTTTTAGATTATAGAATTAGTAACCTTAAGTAAGAAAAGTTTCTAATGTATCTATGACAAGCAGGCTCTTATAAAAATTTTTCAAGTGGTCTTAAATTTTTGATCAGGAGTGTATTCAGCACAAATTTTTTAATTGTTTGATTCACTTGCCAGGAGGTTTCAGTGATTGAAGGTATGCCAGTACTAATTTGACCAATAGAGACTATCTTTATTAATATATATATATATATATATATATATATATATATATATATATATATATATATGAAAACTTTGAATATTAAGTTACTGGTGATTTTTATGGTTTGTACAAGTGTTCTCTTCAACAAGAAGTGAATATTGCACTTGAACTAAGTTAAAACTTTATATTTATATTTCAGTTTCTGAAGTGTAGTGAATGCACAAGTATCTCTCTTTATCCTCTCCTCCTAGTGTGTCTTTTATCCTTCTAGCTCAGGAGTGATCTTTTCATACATAACTTGCTCCCTGGCTCCCAGCTTGGCTCTCCAGTTGAGTTTTCTGATTGAAACTCATTCTTTGCAATAATTTTTCTGGAGGCCAAGCCCGTTGTTGTTTGTTTTGTTTTGTTTTTGTTTATTGTGTTTTTTTTTATTAGGAGTAAATAGGCTTTCCTGTCACCCAGTCAGTACTCTTCCCCCTTCTTTTGGACAGGAGTAGAGGCTCACCCCTTGTTTCTTGTTTTCTCTGTCAAGAATCTCTTGTGATGTGTGCAGTTTGTGACAATGTCTCTTCATACTGAGGGTACCGGGTTGGAAGTTTTCTATTTGCTGTTCCTGACTGGTAGTTAGGAGCCCAAACTCTTGCATAGCATCTTGAGTGGCTGATCTGATCAAAAGTTGCATAATATCAGGGTTCTTGCAATGCCATGTTGTCATGGATGGGTGTCCCTGCATGCACTTTCAGGGGTAACCACAAAGCCAGATTATATTGCAGTCTGCGCCAGTTCCTTTCTGATCATGTCACATATGATGACCAACTGCTACTATTACATTAGGTCTTTTCCTTACCAACATAACTCAACATGAACATAAGCAACATAAACCCTTTAACATTTCCTTCTCTGTGCTATTTGTACCGACTTCTGCAGTGTGGAATCATTCCTCTTTGATAAGTCTCCTGGTATACTATCTCTCTGCAAGACTAACCTTAACTTGTCAATCCCTTCCTCTGATTTTTTGATTCCTAGCTACCTTCTTTTCCTTAGAAAGGACTCTAAAATCCCCATGCATGGCCTGGGAGTTTATGTCCATGATCATTTGCTGCTGGCTGGGGAACTCTCTTTGGAATCTCCAGACCATTCATATATATCTCCGCTATCTCTACTCAATTCAGTAAGCTATCATTTCTTTCTCTACCATTCCCTTTCCTCTCAAGACTGTTGTGTACTTGATAGTATTTCCAATAATATAGACAAAGTCATCTCTCTACATTTGTTTGCAAACAAATTTGTGTTTGGTGATTTAAACATCCACCATACCATATGGGTTAAACGCACCATAACCAACCTCGCTGACATCCAAACCCTTAACTTTTCAATCAATCAATCCCTTGTGTAAGTGGTTGATTTCCTATGTGTTTCCCCAGCAACCCTGACAGTAATGCTTCCCTTCTTGATTCCTGTTTTACATCAATCCCTGACTCTTGTTGTGCTATTCAGCTCTGCCCTGTTGGCAATTCTGATCACATGGTAGTGTCTGTAAACATCTCCTTCTAATCATGAACCTCCTACTAACAGAATATCTTTCTGTTATCAACACACAGACTGAGACTCATTCTATGATTTCCTTTGTGATATCTCTGGGAATGTGGTTTTTAATCATCCCCCTCAAAAATGTCTGCCTGAGGTCACCTTCTGGATAAAAACTGGCATTGAGGCTTTCATCCCAGCAATAAAATACCAAATTAAATCACGCTCATCACCTTGGTTCTTGGGTCTCACCTGATTTCTCAGCTGCTATCATCCATAGAAATCACTTCTTCCATCTGTACTGGAGCTATATGTCTGATTGCATCAGACATCTCTTTGTCTCTGCTTGTAATGAGAGCAAGTGTGTCCTCAATGAAGCAAAGTTACTATTTGCTGATAGAATGAAACAATTTATTGCATCTTGCAAGTTTGATTCTATTCAATCAATTCAATGTCCTAATATCCACAGCTGATAAGTCTAAATGCTTTGCTTGGAAATTCTCATTCAACTCAACACATGACTCATTTGAAGTACCCACACCTGAGTTTCCACCTAGAACTGAGGCCTAACTAAGTGAAATCTGCACAGCCCTGTCGATGGTATTGGACATAATCTCTAAATATCAGCTGTGGTCCTAAAGAAATGTGCCTTTGAGCTGGCTCCAGTTCTCTTCAAACTATACAACTACTGCTTCGCTGATTCTTGCTTTCCAGCCTGTCAGAACTCCTCCTCTGTCATTCATGTCTTTAATGCAGATATTGACCCAATCTGTCATGCCGAGTTTTATATTCAGTGGGTGACAATACCGGGAAACCTGATGCAAGTTATTCAATGGCTAATATAGTTTTTCAGTATATGTGCTTGGTAATTCTTGTTAGCAAACATTGGTCCTGTGCAGCAAAAATAAAACCTTCGGTTTCAGCTTTTAACCTAGCATTTCGCATCAACTGACGTGTTTGAGTTTTGTCTACACCAGTTTGTTTGGTACGGTCAGAATATTGACCGTGAAGCGATTTAGCTTGGCATCGTTTCTGTATCTGATCGATTACATTTGCCTCTGTTTTCTTTTTAAGAATTTTGCAGCTGAAGTCGGTGCTTTAATTGCATTTCGTCAACCATCTGAACTTCATTCTGAACTTGTTAGCTTCCTTTATTACTGAATAAAATTTCTTATATATATATATTTGGGAACCCTTCTGACCCATCTAACTACTGTCCTATAAGTCTCCTACAACTCTTCAGCAAAGTTTTTGAGGCTTTATTCAATGCTGAAGTGTTTAAGCATCTTACTTTCCACAATCTACTCTCTGACAAACAATTTGGTTTCTATTTTGCCCGGTCTACCACTAATCTGCTTATGGGCCTAACTGAATATATATACCAAGCTCTTGATAATAACGGCGAAGTCTGAACTGTCTCTAGATATATCGAAGGTGTTTGACTGACAGGGCTTGGCATGCTAGTCTTCTACATAAGCTTCAGGGATATGGTATTACAGGAAGATTATTTGATTTAATCTAATCATTTCTGTCAAACCGTGAAATGAATTTTGTCCTGAATGGGTTCTCTTCCAGTTCCTTTCATACAAACATTGGTGTTCCTCAAGGCTCTGTTCTTTGCCCTACACTGTTTTTGATCTTCATCAATGATCTTCCTGATGTCATCAGTTCTCAAGTAGGCATCTATGTGGATAACACTACCATTTACTCCTGTCTCAATAGTAAATCTGGCATTGGTGACAAAGTTAACCTGGCCACTGGTCTTGAAAAGGACCTCCAATCTGTGGTTGACTGGGGCAGGAAATGGCTTGTAAATTTTAATGCCTCCAAAATGAAACTGCTCTTATTTGCTCACTACAGAGAAACTTCCCTGCTTCCTATCAGCATGGTTAATGCTCAACTTCATGAGAGTGTCTCACTGCGTCTTCTTGGTTTCACATTTTTCACTGACCTATGGTGGAACAACTACATTGAATCAAGAGCTGCATCTATTGCAAGGAAAGTTGGTTCTCTGTGTTGTGCTAGAAGGTTTTTCTTGTCTGAATTCATCTTTCACATCTACAAATCTACCATCCTTGCATGAAATACAGTCGCCATATATGGTCTGGTGCCTCTGCTGTTCATCTAGAGGTTCTCGACAAAATCCAAAGACAGATATAAAGTATGATTGGTCCTGACTTGGCATTGCGATTCCAGTCACTTTCTCAGAAATATAATCTGGCTTTCCTCTGTTTTTTCTACAAATATTTTCATGACAAATGCTCTGACAAACTATTTTCACTGGTACCCTGACTGCATGAATTTAAGTGTGCTATTAGGTTAGCATCTCAGTTCCACCCTTTTACTGTAGAATCAGTTAAATGTAACTGCCTCTTCTACTCCAACAGCTTCTTCTCTAGCACTTCCCAACAGTGGAACTCTCTTCATCTTACTTGCTAACCTGATAACTATAATCTATATTACATAATATATATATATATATATATATATATATATATATGTGTGTGTGTGTGTGTGTGTGTGTGTGTGTGTGTGTGTGTAATCATACTCATCATGATCCCCTTGACTTTTGTAATTGTTGGGGTGATCTGAATGCAGAAGACATACTAACTGTTTTCCACAATGGTCTACCAATGGCAGCCATCAGCAATTCTGGTACAGTCATACCTGTTCATTGTTTGACATTGTCCAACCAGTTTTTAAGTTGGCGTCCTCTCCTATGTCCACTTTCAGTGGTGCCTTGCATCATGTTCTTTCCCAGGCAGTCATGCATTGTAATGTGTCCAAACCACACTATTTTTCTCTGTTTGACAGTGGCGAGAAGAAATTCCTGGTGCCCCACAAAACTTTCAACTCTTTTCCGCACAAACTCATTGGTTTTTGTTCCTAATAGAAAATGCCAAGGAGTTTTCTCATGCATTTGTCCTCAAACGCTTGGATCCTTCTCTCTATATCTGCCAACACTGTCCATATATATATACATATATATATACATATATATATATATATATATATATATATATATATATATATATATATATATTGAACAATAAAAATTATTTAAAAAATTATTAAAAAAATTGAAATCTTCAGACACACTGGGTTGTAGATTAATATTCTTTCGTTTTTATTATTATTATTTCATTTAGATTCATTGACTAGTTTCGGCCAACATGGCCATCATCAGGAGAAAAAATATTTCTGCTTGATGGTAGCAGTGAACTACAGAAATAAATGTCTTGATGGAGAAAATGAACTTTTGTCTGTAGTTTTCATTTGTTTTTTTATTTGTTTTTTATCTTTTTAACATGAATTTTTTAACATTCCTTGTGTTGGTCAAACAGTCTCTTTTAAGTTGTTATTTGAGATAAGAGCTGGATGGATTCATGCTGCTTTGAATTCCCTTGGTCAGTTTGGCAGTTTTATTGGTTCCTGGAGAGGGGGTGTGTCTCTGTTAAGTGTGTGTGAGTGTATTATTTGGTTCTTAGGGAGTGAGTGAGTATTTTTTATTTTTTTTTTAAGCATATCACCCCAGGCAAGGCTGGAGGCCACTATCACGCAAGGGGTTATAGAAGGGTTGGAGGAAGAGCAGATAGGAGTGGTAAAGGAGAGGATGTGGAGAAAGAGAAAGACAGTGGATCTATCAAGGCAAGGAGGTTACAGAAGAGTATGATATGTGTAAGCATGTATATTGCTGTGGGTGTGTGTTATCATTTGGCTCATTAGGGAGAGAGTGAGTATGATGTGTGTAAGTTTGTATATTCGTGTGGGTGTGTGTATAAGTGTGAGGCCTCAACACCTCCGTAAGCATGTCTGTTTTGTGTGGGTGAGAAATGTGGGAAGGTTTTGATTTGTAGGGTTATGTATTAATACTATCTATATTGTTAAATTTATGGTTTAGCCCAGCTGGATAGTGTGTTTTTAAACGTCGTATCCACTTATTTTCATGGAACTCTACAATCTTTCTAATGTTATCTGCTCTGGACTTTTCTATTCTCTCAATTATAGTGAATTTGGCATGGGTTTTGAAATCGTGTTTTTCTAGGCAGAAATGTTATTCTACAGGTAATAATTTTTCATGGGGAGTTGACTTAATTCGATTGCGATAATTATTAATTCTGTAGTGAAAGGGCCATTCAGATTTTCCTACATATTGTTTCTGGCATAGTGTGCATTCTAAGAGGTAAATTATGTTATGACTTCTACAGTTAGAATCGTGGTAGATTTTGAAAGTAGATTTAGTGACTGAGCTAGTGAATGAATTCGTGTTTAATGTGGTTGCAGCATAAGCTTCTTTTCTTGTTATATAGTTGGAAAAATCCTGTTGTTTTTGTTGTTGGTTTATTACGGATTACCTTGTCCCCTGAAATGTGGTTACTACCTATGATTTCTTTTAGGTTCTTAGGTCTACGATATGCTAGAAGGCTGGGTTCCTTAAACAATTTTTTTAGGTCTGGTTTGAGATGTAGTGTTTCCCAGCGACTTTTGATTATTTGGGATAGTGGAGGCAGAGTGGGGTTGAAAGTGGTTACTAGAGGGATGGGTTTATTTTTAATCTTGTACATTAGGGTGTCTTCTCTAGGTGTGGAAATTGCTTTATTTATTTGTTCCCTGATTAGGTATTGTTTATAGCTATGTGTTGTGAATTGATGCTCCAGATTTTCAATGTGTTTGTTTAATTCTTGGTTGTGGGAACATATCCTTCTGAGTCTAAGTGCTTGTGAATAGGGAAGGTTCTCTTTGAGGTGTTTAGGGTGGGAAGACTTAATTATATTTTTTTTTATTTTTCATTGTTATTTTTGTTTGTATTTATTATACTCTGTTTATTATATTGTATTATATTATTATTTAATTTATATCAGTTTCTGTTGTATTTATCATATGTTATATTAGTATGTATGTTGCCAGTTAAATATGCATTAAAATGTCTGTTTTTTATTAAATGACTGCTTTTACCCATTAATTCATTTCTCTTGTTTAACAATTTAATTTGATTATTGAAATTTATTATATTAAATTTTTCTTCTAAACACAGTCTACATTTTCTATTAAATGGGGGTGATTTATATATTATTATATATATGTATATAATAATATGAATTGCTCTTGTCTCCAGGTCCATCTTGACCCAGGGTGGTAGCATCTGTTAGGGTCCCAACTATGGGCAAATACATAATCCCCAAACTGTGGTCAAAACACTATGAAAGTATAAATATACATTTTTATAGTAGAAAAATTACCAGCAATACATTTTTTGTAAAAGAAATTACTAATGCATCCAAGAAAATTAAATTTCAGCATTAAATGATCCATAAGAAGTTGATATGCTGCTAAACAAACAAACATATTCACTCATGATTCTTGTTTGTTGATCAAATATTTTTTATTTACAAGCATGTTTTTTAACATTACCATTATATATTTTACATATATCTATATGCATGTAGACACAAAAATGTATATCTACATAGATGTATAATTAATTAAAATTATATGCCCCCAAATATATATATATATATATATATATATATATATATATATATATATAACAACCTTCTTTCCCAATACAAATGATTACATAAATGTGTTTGTGTACACATCCTTTCACTGATGGAGATTTTTGTATTTGATGCTCTTCTATGTTATTGATTTGCTAATCAATACAAGTTCCACATTTACAAATTATCTTCCCTGAGTGAAAGTGCTTTGTTTTGCTGTACCACACCCCTTACTTAGACTCACATCACCTCTTCAGTTCCGACATACCCTCCTATTGGCAACAAGGATCCTTTCCTTCTTATTTCCCCCATCTTTACAGACTCTCTCTACCCACCCTCAGCCTTCCTTATCTCATCATTGCTTCGTATGGTCCATTGAGCTTAGTCTGAAACCAGACTGTGCTTGTCATTTTCTTTTATTTCACTGTTGGCATTAGCTGGAAATATTTACCAACTTGATAAGAACAGAAAAATAATTTATAGGCCAACATCTACTCAGCAAGGGAGGAAACTTTCACAGGTTATATGACTTATATTGTATTATCTTATATGTTGAATTTTGTAATCAGCTATACAAGAAAAAAGTAGTCATCTCACATATTCAGTTGAAGCCTGAGCATTATTTCTTTCTTGGTCAATATTTCCTATACTGAGAGAAATGTAGATATCATTCCTATTTTATTCTTAACTTGGATAGTTTATAGTTCTTCTTATAATGTGAATATCCCCTGTAGTTGCAGATAAAAGAACATCCCCAAAATATGATACTGACAACATCATAATCCGTTTCAACCATGTTGTACTTATAATAGTTATTGACAAATACAGAATGTGTCAGTTTTTGGAGGACTTTTACTTTTTAGGAGAAGACACATGAAAATTGGTACAAATAATCTTGAGAATCATTTTATCACACTTATTCTATGTATCCACCATTAGCATCAATGACTACTTTGAAACATGGTCAAAAACATTAAAATGTCTGAATTAGATGATCTTTATTAATTCTGGACATAGTCCTTGTTAGGGTGGAATTTGAGAGATTTTATGAGTATGTTGACTGACCTCTCTCTTGATTATGCCCCATACATAGTAGACCAAGGGTTGATAAGCAATAGAAAATGAATGAATCAATACATAGTAGACAAGTGGATTCAGGTCTGGTGAGCTAGGAGTTAATCTGTTTGGGAGAACATGATCATAGAGATTATCATGTATCCATGCTTGGGCTGCTTTAACTATATGAGATGGTTCAGATTCTTGTTGGAAAGCATATGGTCTTCCATTGTGTACACTGTCTATCCAGGGCTTCACAACACTCTCCAGTACATCCTGAAAGACAGCAGCATTGACTATTAAGCCTTGAGGGAAGATGTTATGAGGCATGATATCTGCCTCATTGCTCTCTCAGAACCATCAGAGTTGCTGGGAATTTGGTATGCATGGTTCTTGGAATTTCAGTCAGGTTTCTGTATAACATTTTGTTGTTCCTTTGGTTTACCATTTGATACTGATTAAAGGTTTTCACATCAGAGAAAAACCAAAGCATCCCAGTCTCTTTATGCTTTAGCTTGCACAGAAAGTACTTTACATGGATCAATGATTCTCTCTTGTCTTTTTCTACATGAACTGACATATCCACATGGCATATGACTTGTACTGGATGTCCTCATTCAAATCTTTTCTAATGGTGACAGCTTCAGGTCATTTGAAATGACTCTAACTGACTTTCCATGGTTCTCATTGATTATTTTCTGCACCATTTATACAAAGTTAGGTGAGCTCTAATGATTTTAGGATCTTTAGCATGCATTTTGCTTTTAGCTGCTGCTTTTGAACCGTCATCAGCAGCTTCCAGCTCCTTTTGAACATTGATAATGAAAGATTGGACAACTTTCAGGAACAAACTATCTATGAAACACTATATTGTACTTTTAAGGCAACAATTACAATGTGCATTTTCATTTGTTGAGTAAATTTGATGCCTGACATTACTTAACTGGAAGGGGAAAGGTAATAAAAATAAGTTAGAAGACAGCTCAAGCTCTTGAAAGATGTGTCCTCAAAAAACTGAAATACTGTGTAGGTTGACTTTGGTTTTTACTGACCACAAAATGTTGTTGAAAAAAAACATCCTTTATTGATATGCTCATTGGAAATGCATACTTCAACTCGATTTTTCTTCATTAATTGTACTTGGTAAATTTGGTGGTTTCATATTCCCTCTTGCCACAAAGTGTTACGTATTGTCTGACATGTTAGAACTGTACTACTTTAATTCATTCAATTGATTTTTTCAAAGTGATTCTTGATTGTTGTTTTACAAACATGCAAACAAGTTTTGAGCAGAGATATTTTGAAATCTTTTTAGGGTTCCTTGTTTATCAAGATGTTAAAATGCTTTGAGGGCTTTCTGTAGCCTTTTCCTTTTTATTCACATTCTTTCATTTTTGGCATGGCAGAGATTTTGTCTTTTTGGACAAAGAATGACAAATACTTTGTAAGATATTATAGAAAAATCAAGAAAAAGTCCAAATGATTCACATATGTAATTTAAATAATTACTATTATAATTATTAAAAAAAATCATTAACATTACAGTTGCTTTTCCATTCATTATTCTTATTTCCTAGATAGTTTGTTGTGGATACAATTAATTCACATGTGGCGATAATGTTCAAAACTTGGCATATGTCAAATTTCATATTGATGCAATAAATTTACATGTATTTATTTGATGAAATAATCAATATTTGTATATGACAGATATTGAAATAGACAGGTATGAATCTCTGTAAGTAAATTTTATTAAAAGTAGACGCATACTCACACACACACACACACACACACATGTATGTATATATATATATATACTCCTGCTATACACCACTTCAAGCACTATGCAATAAAAACACATAAAAATAAATAAGAAAAAATACTGAAGAAATGTAGTGACTTTGTTCACTTGATTTGTAGGTTATCTGTCTGAGATTGACTAAAAAATGTGATTAACCTCAGAGAATTCAAGAGATCTTGAATGCAATAGACTTTTTGAAAAGAAAATCGAAAAAAGAAAACATTAAAATATCCATGAGTATGACATTTATGTAGAGAAATGGAAATGAATATGCTTGAATGCTTGTATAGATACAATGGCTTTTATTCAATTTATTTAATTTAATCTGTTTCAATCTATTGGCATGTCTTATTCTGTTTACATTAATATGTATCAAAAGATAACATTTTAATTGGTTTGATGGAAACATTATAAGTGATGCAAATATGTCTGTTATTTTCTTCAGATTCAAATCCATTCTTCTCCAACAACTGTCCCAAATGGTAATATTCACTACAACATGAAAGGACACATCTGGGAACCGATTGAATTATTAAAAGTAAGTAAAGCATTTTGATTCTGTCTTCTTAGCAAAAGGAATAGACTAACATGCAAATTACAAATATAAGATACCAAAATCAAACAAGTGCAATAATTTAAATATCTGGTAAGTGTCTTAACAAAGAACAGAAAGTGTGATACTGAAATCTGAAGGCACATTGGGATAGCTGAAGATGCCTTCCAAAAGTAAACTAAAGAAGCAGAAAAATATTGTTAGAAACAAAAGTGTGGTTCCCCGTGCTGAGAATACCATGGATCAATCATATAAGCAATTACAAAGTTTTAGAGAAAATGGAAACAAAAAGGAAATTTTTACTTAACATCAGAAAGAGAGATGAGTTGAAATTTCTGCAGCACATAATGAAGAAAGAGGATTTGAAAAAGTTGACAGGACATAATGAAGGCAAGTGGAAAAGAAGGCATAACTTACTGCGTGAGCTTGAATAAATGGATGGCAGAACAATGTTTTGGACAGCTAACAGTGATCAAAATCATGTTCATCATTGGCATTCAAATCATAAAGAGTTATAGCAATTTTATCACTCAAAAGAAGCTTGATATACATGAAAGATATCTCCAGAATGGATCTATATTTGCTACTACAGTGAAAGGAATCTTTTAGTTTATACAAAACAAAAGGTGGGAAATGTTAAGGCACAAATGTTTTACTTGTTATGTCAGTCATTTGTTTTCTCTGATTAAAAACAATTTCTTCTTTTTATACAGTGTTTTCATGGGTCTGCCATTTTTTGAAGACTGCACATCAAAGCTTACTCGATATGTTTCTCCATTATTACTTCCCAAATGACTTCTCATCTTCCGTTTCTCCAAACTGTCTTGAAAAAAATGCCATATTCTCCCAGACTCTGCCAATTCAATAATGCTATAACAGACTAGGAGCTGGAAAGTTCTTGATATTTAGTGAAATAAGAAGGAATTGAGGTGAAAGGTTGAAGGTTCTTAATATCTCAAGGTATAAACCTCAAAAATTAAAAGAAAGCAAAAAAGAAAAATTCTACAAAAGTTCTTGTAAACATAAACATTGCTGAATTTTTTGCTTTGTTATTGTTCACTGTTTTGAGTGTTTTCAACTTTTCTTTTCTTTTTTTGATCAACAATTTTCTTTGTATTTTTCAGAATAATTCTATGTCTTTTTTTATGTAAATAATAATAATTAATTATCTAAATTAGTTTTTTTATTGACTGATTCCTTTTCTACAGCTTAACAACCCTCTGTAGCCAGAAAAAATTTTTAGATTGTAGCAATTTAAATTTTTTTTAAAAAAATTAATGATTTAGTCTTACTAATTAACCCATAGCTGGGGGATAAGAGGTAGATTCCTACCTTTACCAATGGTATTTGTGCATAAGTGAATATAATGAACTAAATAGGAATTGTTACTCAGCTCTAGGTACTAACCAGGCCCAACGTTGCTTAACTTCAGTGATCATATGGGAACCAATGTTTCAATGTGATATGGCCATAAGCCTAGATTAGATTTTTTATCTTTGTTAATCTGAATCTCCATTTTCCAAATGGGAATAATGCAAATATGTGTTAATCTCCAGCAGACATAATCTTCTTGTTGATACTTTAAAATGTTTATTAATTTAATGAATACAAATAAGAGCTGAGAGAGGAGCTCTTTGGTTACAGCATGAGACCCACTCATTAGCCGACAAATAATTCAATCATTGCAACAAAAAATATTATAGATAAAAATATGTTCTTCTCTGTTACATTAAATAATTTGTTTCATTCAAGTTTTTGAGAACTTTTACTCTTTGGAAAGTCCCAAAAGGATTTTTATTTTTATTCAATGTGCAGAATCCTAACTCTGGACAACTCCTCATTAATAGTAAAGAATTTTTGGCTACCTGTAGTAAATAAATAAACAAACCTGACACAATTATTCTCTTAAGTGCTCAGGTAAGAAAAAAATGATTTTAAATTGCATAAGGTATAAAAATATTTCTAAAATAGTCACTTCATAAGGAAAGTGTGATCAGGTAGAGACAATATTAAAAGAACTAGCACAATATATGAAATTTGACTTTAAGGTAAAATTTAGGCAAGTAGGGTTTATCATAAGATAGTAAAAATTATTTTTGAGCTTGTAGATATAGGTAAGTATTACACACAGTGGCATAGCTAGAGGGGTTGGAGAGGGTGGTCTGCCTCAGGCAGCACTTTTATGGAGCGGCAGTTTTGTGTCTGCTGTAGGCTATAAGCCTGTATAGGTTGTATTGAAATAAAAGTGGTTTTAATGTTGGGATAGTACTCACAGTTGAAAGAACTTTTTGATTTGAGAAACTTAAACTATGGCATATATATTGGTCTATCTATGGTCTACAGAGTGACAATTGACAAATGAAACAGATTTTGATGATGTCATCGATGAATTTGCCAATAAAAAAGTAAGAAAAGTTACTTTGTAGAAAGTAACAATTTTCATTTCAGAAATAAAGATGGTCCTAATTTTTCACACTTTTATCCTTATATGTCATTTTTGCTTTTTAATGATTACTGATAAAGTTTGTTTGGTGTGTATTTAAAGCATACTATATTTGAGGATGTGATAATAATATTATAATGGTACACAAACTAGTTTTATAATTTTAAGAGTGAGTCACTGTGCAATATGTATTTTTGTAGAAGCCGAGGGATGGCAAAATCAAAGGTTGCCCCAGGTGGCACACACTATGCCACTGATTACACATTCCAATGAAAATATATCTCCAGAAAAATAAATACATGTATATACATAACAGTTCTAATATCACTTTCATTTTTATCTTAAATTTTTTTTAAATATATTGAAACACAGCATTCAGTTAGAAAATCATGAACTAGTTAAAAAATGTTTTAACAATTAAATTTAAAAAATTACATCTATTATTAAAAGTAATGTTGAATATTTTTTTAAATAAGTAAGTAACCTTTGACCTATACTATATCTTTTATTATTCTGATCTAATCATTTTGTGATAAATGAAGTCATGTTTCCAGAGTCATATTAGACATGGAAATAATATATTTTACTTTTTTAATATAAAGTTGTAGCAGTACATCAAATGAAAATAACTGAAAATATGATGATTTATAGATGAAGCCTTTTCAAGACCATTTAGCTGACAATATTATACAGCTATTACATTGTAATATGACAATATAAATATGTATACATCTAATGTCTCTGCTTAAAACTCTTAAATGTTTATTTACTATTTATTTACATCTTTTCCTCAATAGGAGCAAATAGGTTTTCCTACCATCTGGTTCACACTCCTTCCCTGTCTTTTGTACAGGAGTAGAGATTTATTCCTTGTTTCCTGTTGAGGTACATACAAATTGTTTATATATAATACAAGGATAAGTCAAGAATTATCCGCATAACATATTTTTAAGTTTGTTACACTGCCAACTGCTCATGATTGCTTATAGTTGGTACTATAGTGGTCACGTGATTGAAGTTTGAGCTTGATTGCACTGGTTTTCTTGTTGCTGTTACAGTGTAAACATGGCTTCTCTGCTAGCAGCATACACCAAAGTGGGACAAAGAGCAATGATTCAATTTCTCTGGTTGGAATGTGTGTCAGTGACTAAAATTCATCAGAGGCTTTTAACATAATATGGTGACTGTCAACTTTCATCATTGATGAGAAGATTCAGCAAGCTCGAGAGATGGTAATGGTGAACCAGTGAGATATCATTGATGTGGTAGCATGTTCTTTGCAGATTTAGATCACTGCTCTTTGTTCCTTCTTGATGCACACTGCTAGGGGAGCAGCCATGTTTACACTGTAAATAATATATAATAATATAACTTTTGATTTACTCTCATATATACATTATATATTAATATTTTTTGATTACTTAACAAACCTTATGAAAGATAATCCTCTGATCATTAATTCTTATAAATTTAATGTTTCATTTTAGGCATTCAGCAGGGGTTCATGGCATGGAAGATTCTGTCTGTCTCACTTATTTACTTATCAATCTTTTGGTGATAATGTTGTTGGCCTGGCATATACAGCTTCACCCAGACCTGACATAGCAGGAGGAATCTGTTCTCCATGTAGGTATTGTTTTTGTTAAAATATACATGCATTAATTTGAATTTAAGTTTTTAAAACTTTAATTATTTCTACTTTACTGACAAGACTGTCGGGTACCATTTCAGCTTCTCTGGTTACAGTATTTTTCCACTGGCTCAGTGGACAGGCTGCTGTGCTGCTTTCAGTTGTATATTTTGAATTTAGAGTTATCTTACTCTGAAACTGGCATCCAATCAAGTCTAGAGAGCACAGTCTGCACTGCTATTTAATGTATAGCTGTGGCCGTTGGGTGCGAAGAAATGGATTCATACATTTCCCAAGGATATTTGTTCAAGAGTGAATGTAATGACCTTACCTGGAATTTGAATCCAGTCCACTGATCTCACTTTTTGCACCAATAACCACTATACTGAATACACAGAGCCACTTTTAAACATATTCTTATTCAAATTTGATGAGAATATACTTTTTAATATATTCACATGGAAACTTTGGATATGTTCCACTGAGAAGAGCAGTATGAGAATATGAGATACACAAACATATAAATGAATATATATGATTATCTTTACGTTTATTCTCATCATCCTTAGGAAAGTTTGAAATTGAGTTAAGAGTAGATACATTTGCTTATTGTCCTGTTCACACTTCTTCCTGTTCTTATGGACAGGAATAGAGATTTATCTCTTGTTTCTTGTTTAGGATTGGGTTTTTGGTTCCTTCTAAAGTATTTTTCATTCTCTTCCACTCTCAGTAGTCCCTTACAATATTGCCTTCATTGCGGTAAATTGATTAAAAAAACATTTTTTTTAAATAAAAATAATAATTTTTTTGTACCTAGCTCTACAAATACAAATAACTGTCTTCATAGTTAGAAATAATTTTTTTTAAAGTTAATGCAGTTGATATCTAATGCTTATAAAAATATTATAGATTTTGTTTAGATAAAACATTTTAGAAAAGGTTTATTTAATGTTTCACAACATTTAAAATTTCTAGTTTTCTGTTCTACTTAAGAGCATTTTCTTTGATGTCCACTGAAATTTTGCAGTTTCTTTTCTACACTTTATGATGAAAAACATTTATAAAATCATTGTTTGCCATCATAATATAATATCTTAATATTTTCTGCTATTGATTTATACAATATTCTTTCTATTTAATCTGTATATTTTTGTTTGTTTTAACAGAAATTCTTCTATATAGGAAAACGTTTTCCTATATTATAGCTAAGAATAATTCCATAATTTTAGCACACGACTGTTTCTGATGCAAGGCTTAAAATTCAAGTAAAATTTCATAAGTAATATATGACAGAAACTGGGTTGTTAATAATACAAAATATATAGACAGACACTGAACTGTTATTCTTATATTAGAATTCTGGAAGAAATTTCAGTAAATGTAATCAGGGCATTAAAATAGTAATATAGTAAAATATTATATAAACTAACTTCCAGTCATGTCAGTAAAATACAATTTTAGCAGATATTGTACAAAGAGGCTTAGTTTAGAATTTAAAGAAGAGAAGCCATTTCATTCAAGTGAAAAGAATTTGCAACACAGAAGATTCACAGTTACCATAAATAAGCAGACTAACATCAAGATCAAAGAATGATAATAAGTCTTTGGGAAGGAGAAAGTAGGAAAGAATTGATTAATTTCCAGATGAGAAAAGAAGAAGCTTGATGATCACCTTACAGAAACAGTAAAAAAAAGATAAAACCTATATGGATTCTTACCATCCACAAAATAAAAAATGGATAGGAAATAGTCTTTATGGCTGAGGAAGCAAAACTTCAAAGAAATGCATGAAAATCTCAGATAAGCATGATTCAATCCTGAAGGCACCATATGCTGAATTTGTTCTGCTTTGTTGCGGACAAAGAGAAATGTTTCTTATATATTGTTTTTGATGTTTTTTCATTATCACTCTTGTACATGTGTTGATGTTTCTTCAGAGTTACCTGCTCATGAAAAAAGTGTATATAGACCCTAATCAAAAGAATAGGAAGGTTTGTCTTTTGAACTAAGAAACCAAGGAGCTTCTATTGTTTCTTCAATAAAGTTGATCAAGAATTTTGAATAAAAAGCCAAACCAATTCTTGCTGCTTATTGTATAAATTTATTTTATTATGGCTGGATTCTCAATATATCAGAAAGTTGTCCAAGTTATCAGTTACAAAAAATCCAATCACATTATTTGTGCAAATATGCTGAGTATTAAAATTTTCATATATTTTCTTTGTAAAGCTTTTTACAAGTAACATACACTGTTGTAGTGAAATATCATTTTGTTGATGAGATATCCAGTGGGGAAAATAAGTATTTCATCCCCTGCTGATTTTCCTAGTTTGCCACCTTATAAGAACAGTCTATAATTTTCAGGGTAGGTCTGTCTTGAAAGTGAGAGATAGAATATAAAAAAATTCTAGAAAATCACATTATATTCATTTTTGAACATTTATTTCTTTTTTATTGAAAAAATAAATATTTCACCCCCTACCAATCACCAGCAATGATTGAGTCCCCACAGACCAGTTATGTGACCAGGAGGAATATAGACTAGTCCTATTACTCAATCAATACTCCTAATGTAGTACTCATTACCTGTATAAAATACACTAGTTCACAGAATCCTTCAATGAATCAGAATCTAATCTCTCCACAATAGGCAAGATGAAAGTATTGCTTAAGGACATCCAGGACAAAATTGTATACCTGCACAAGATTGGAATGGGCTACAAGATGATTGGCAAGCAGTTAGGTGAGAAGGAATCAACTGTTGGTGTGATAATAAGAAAATGTGGATGGTGAGAAAGGTGATGAAACAACCCAGAACTATGTGGTAAGAGATTGTTGATGATCTCAAGGCAGCTGGGGCCACAGTTACCAAGATAACCATTAGTAACACACTATGTCATAGTGGGCTGAAATCACGTAGTGCCCGCAAGGTCCCCCTACTCAAGAAGGCACATATACAGGCCTGTCAGAAGTTTGCAAATGAGAACCTGGATGATTCAGACGAGGGTTGGGAGAAAGTGCTGTGATCAGACTAAACTAAATTGAGCTTTTTGATATAAACTCCACTTGCCGTGTTTGGAGGAAAAAAAATAGCTGACTTGGATCCCAAGAACACCATCCCAACCATGAAGCATGGTGATGGAAACATTATACTTTGGGGCTGTTTCTCTGCTAAGGGGACAGGACAACTGCACTGGGTCAAGAAAAAGATGGATGATGCCTAGTACAGGGAAATCTTGAGTGAAAACCTCCTTTCCTCAGCCAGGACACTGAAGATGGGTTGTGGATGGGTGTTCCAGCATGACAATGACCCAAAGCATATGGCTAAGACAACAAAAGTGTGGCTCAAAAAGAAACACATTAAGGTAATGGAGTGGCCTAGTCAGTCTCCAGACCTTAATCCTTTAGAGAATCTGTAGAGGGAGCTGAAGCTTCAAGTTGCCCAACAACAACCTACAAACCTTAAGGATTTGGAGAGGATCTGTAAAAAGGATTGGGCCAAAATCCCCCCTGGGATCTGTAAAAACTTGGTAACCAACTACAGTAAATATCTGGCTGCTGTACTTGCCAACAAGGGTTTCTTCACCAATTCTGAGTTATGATTTGCTATGGGGTGAAAAACTTACTTTTTTTCAATAAATAAGAAATAAATGTTGAAAAATTAATATAATGTAATTTTCTAGAATTTTTTAATATTCTATCTCTCACTTTCAAGACGGACCTACCCTGAAAATTATAGACTGTTCCTATTTTTGTAAGGTGGCAAACTCAGAAAATCATCAGGGGATGAAATACTTATTTCCCCCACTGTATTTTCACTTGTTGAAGGGTTATATTTAGTTACAAGATGTCTACTTATGGGAGAATGATGGTGTCATGATTGCATTGTGTTTGAATGAGACGCTTTCTTGAACAGGAGATAATGAAATTACAAGTAATATTGTACAGTTAACAGCAACATTTTATTGCCTTCTTCTATGTGCTGTGTCCCTTCAGGATGTTGGTGATGATGGCTCTCCACAATTTCCTGTCCTTTGTAGCTCTTAATAAATTTTGTCTTTTCGTTGTGTCGCCTAAACCCTTTTCTGTTATCCATTTACTCCAGCCCGCTAGGATAGATATACATTGTTTTCATCTGTCTCCCTTGCCTAGAATTTGTCCTATGAGTATCAACACTTCAGGTTTGTTAAAGACACTGGAACAAGGAATGCAATATTTATGATCAGAATGATGTCAAAAAGAGCAATACAAATTCAGAAGGATGTGTACCTGTGTTTTATAGATTATCCAGAAGTGTTTGATAAAGTATGGCTCAAAGAACTGTTAGAACTACCAGGTAACCTTGATATATGTGGAGAGGATACTAGAATAATCCAGAACCTGCACTGGCAAAAAAACAAAATTAAGTAGATATATAAAAATAGAAAGTGTGTAAGACAAGGATGAGTCTTCTTACTGGATCTATTCAACCTACACAGTGAGATTATTCTAAGAGAATGAAAAGTACTACCAAGATTCATTATTGGTGGCTACAATCTTAAAAACAAAAGATATGCAGATGACACAGTTTTGTTAGAAGACATTGAAAATAAACTACAAGAACTTCTACAGAAGGTAGTGAAGGAAAGGAATAAACATCAATTGCAAGTAGATAGAATACATGGTTGCCAGCAAAAGGAACAGCTCAACATGCAAATTACAAATGGAAGATGTTGAAATCAAACAATTACAACAATTTAAATGTCTGAGAAATGTTTTAACAGAGGAATGGAGCATGTGACACTGAAGTGTGAAGACTCATTGGGATAGTGAAAGTTGCCTTCCAAAAGCTAAGCAAAGTATTAAGAAACAGGAAAATTTTGTTAGAAAGAAGGGGAAAAAAAGTGTTATGTAATATCAGTCCTCCTATATGGCAATGAATGCTGGACAATCTCCTCACAGATGAAGAAGAGACTTGAAGCAACAGAAATGTAGTTCTACAGAAGGATGCTGAGGATACCATGGACCAAATATGTGAGCAATGACAAAGTTTTAGATAAAGTGGAAACAAAGAGGTAACTTATACTTAATATCAGGAAGAGATAGTTGAAAATTTCTAGGGTGCATAATGAGGAAAGAGGTCTTGGAAAATTTGATGCTCACAAGATAAATTGAAGGAAAGAAGGCCAGAAAAAACAATGAATAACCAACCTAGTAAGCTTCAATATATTAATGACTGAACAAAACTTAGAAGAAATGACAAAAAGATAAAATTTTCAAATAGTTACAAAGAACAGGAAATTGTGGAGAGCCATGATTGCTAACGTCTTAAAGGGACACACCATATAGAAGAAGAAGAATTGCACTGAATTTATAACTTTTAATTAAATGTTTTTGTCTTGTGGGAACAGTTACAAATCATTAGCTTACTTAGTTGACCAGCAGTAATATAATTGACATTTACTTTAATATATTTTATATTTCTTCCTTAATTGTACAAACTTTTATCTTAAATATTTTGCTGTGGAATCTTTGCTTCCTAGTTAGTATATGAGAATGTGAGTTAATTTTACTAAGTATTTGAGAACCTTTTCCTAATATCTTAATATTGAGAAATGCAAATATTCTATTATACTGTAGGGTTACCTACCCTTGCTTAGTTATAGTTGTGTGGATTACCTCACTTGGTTTCATCAACAACTTGTTAACACTATTTAAGTATATGAAAAGACAAAAATTTCCTTCCAAGATGTAACAGTACATAGATAAAGGTGTCCCCACTGGCACACATTTGTCTCCCTAGTCAAGTGCTGACTGAACTCTCAGACACATGCACATACACATGTGCGTATCACACATGCAAACAAGTGCATTCTTAATAGCTAATTTTTCCATATCTTTTCCTTCACTTTTAATTGTATACACATTAAGTTAATCTCTTAATTGCATTCAATAGTTGTTTGTTTAAATTCCATGTTTTTGTGTTTTGTTTGTGCCTGGACTTCCAAGAGTCCACCAAATATTGTTTGTAGGACAGATGTTCCAGGATCCATTAAATATTTACTGAAAAATGACCAAACCTTGCAAAAAAAGTGGCAAGGCCTATAACAGGTATCTGATCTTTGAAAGCCTTACTCTTTCCATGCCAAACATCAGAGCAAGAATAAACACGTTAATTGCAATATTTTTAAGTACAGTGTAACCTGGATATAAGAGAGTTGTCGGGACCGGAGAAGGGGTCTCTTATATCCGGGTTTCTCTTATATCCGGGTTCGGTCTATTTTGTTTAGGTAAGTATGGCTCTAATTTGGGACCAGAGAACATCTCTCTTATATCCGGGTCTCTCTTATATCCGGGTTACACTGTAGTAGGGTTGCCATGCTAACCATTTTTCTTAGATTTTTCAGTTGTTTTGAGAATTCAAGTCGGCTGTAAAATGATAACAAAAGCAAATTTTAAACATCTGATTGTTTTTTTGTGAATTCCATCCCTAATACAGTGGAACGCGGATATAAGAGAGTTGTCGGGACCGGAGAAGAAGTCTCTTATATCCGAGTTTATCTTATATCCGGGTTTCTCTTATATCCGGGTTTGGTCTATTTTGTTTAGGTAGGTATGGCTCTAATTTGGGACCAGAGAAAAGCTCTCTTATATCCGAGGTTCTCTTATATCCGGGTTTCTCTTATATCCGGGTTACACTGTACTTTGTTCACATATTTCTTATCAATTATTTTATCACTTTAGCTCTCATAACAAATTATATTTGCTTCATGTCTTATCCCTTCAACTAAGGATTTTGCATAGATATTTAACAACTTCACACAATGTAGTTCTTTTCTGTATCACTATGCCAACAAAAATGAGAATAGCAAATCCTGTAAACATGCTTTGTTAATATATTTTATTATTAACCATTTTGAATCCATGACTTCTTCCATCCTTTCATTTACTAATGATTTTGAGTTTTCCTATCAAATACCTGTCAATGTTGTCCATGTCATTACACCTTGTGTCATTATTTACCCTATCACAAATGAGACTATAAATATTGTTTGCAAGACAGATAATTCCTGAGTCATAAAAGTGATTATTCCTTCTGACCTGCAATGAAATCATATATCTGAGAATTCTTCAATTACATTAAATGAAAATTTGTCTTCATCTCTGTTAAGTTTTTATTACAAAATTTCTCCATTATTTGCTCTTAAAAACTGCTCATCAGCACAGAAAAATATAATTTAGACTACATAAACATTTTCATGAAAATTACAAGTAATTTAGTTGTAATACCTATTTTAGTTAAGAAGTAGTAAAATCCAGAAGTAAGGAAATAAAAACTTATATATTTAATATGCTAACAACTAAAAAAAAAAATTTCCTGGTATTGACTTGGGTGATTCTATATCAAAATTTCATGAGTCTAATAATTTATACTAACGTTTTTTATTTAAGTGAGAGAGAATTTTAAATGCTAAATTTCCATTCTTCATCAGTTCTTAGATTTTTATATATTTGAAAATTTATTGATTTTGATGATATTGAATTATTTTATAGATACTACTTAGCTGAATATCTCAGTAGAAAATGTTAGAACTCAGGTAAAATGCTGCTCTTTCTGTCATAGACATTCATTCTCACTTGGAAGCTTGTCACTGTCAATCTTTATTTGTTTTTATTTGATCTTGTGTATTTTATACAAAGCTTTGTAAGTATAAGAATTTTGTTATAAAACTCTCCTATGCCAAAGAGAGTATTGACAAATACTGTATTTCTCAAAGATGACCTGAAAATGTACAAAATGAAGACATTATAAAATTTAATAAAACAGTAGAAAAAGTATATATTATGTTAACAACTTAACTCCATATTTAGTATATAGTTTCAGAAAATTATGCAGTTTTGTACTCTCTTTAGTAGTAAGTGACTGTTAACTTACTGAAATGCTCTCTGCTGAATACAAAATTTTTGTAATCATATTCTTGAACAATGATGTTTCTATTGAGATGATCAGACAGCAACTGACCAATACTCATGAATGAATAGTGGTAACCTGAAGAATGTTGAAGAACATACTGGTCTAAATTTGATAAAAACAACAAAATGACAATACACTGTTTGAACAATTGAATTCCTTCATATATTTACTTTTATTAACACAATGTTTCAGCCATTTCATTATTCAGGCCCTGTCACATTGTATTCCTTGAGGTGGGGGTGGAAAGTATCTATATAAATAACTACACCATTTACATCTTACTGTTACCATTCACACAAGAAACTCCCTCAGTAACCTTCTACCCAGAATGACTCTTGGGCCTTGTATAGGGGAAACATTAGTCAAAAAAAAAAAAATTAAATGACTGGCCAAAATGTGTGAATGATAGCAAATGCAGGGTGCGATTGATAAATTGTCATCTAAATTACACCAAAATGAAAATAACACTGACATTCCATTTTAAGAGATATATTTACCAAAATTACATAAAAAATATCATGAAATACTAAAGAGTAAATTTATTCAATAAAATCGCCATTGGCCTCAAGACAAATTTGGAATCTCATGCAACTCTTCTGGATGATCTCCTTGTTTAAGTTGGTGGGCCATATATAAGGGGTGATGTAGTTGCAGAAATTGTCTGACATCCATGACTGGGACCTCCTGCTTGTGTGTCATGGTGCAGAGTCCTGTTACCAGATATAGTGTCTTCTAGTAGCCACCCTCTTGACACAGAGCAGAACTACCTCCACAAGGCACTTGATGTGGGCCTCCATGCTGAGTCTGATACCCTGTGGGAAGATGAATGGAGGCATAATATCGACATCATAAGTAATCAGTCTAAACACCATGATGCTGACTGGATATTTGGTTTTCATTACTCTTGGCACATCTTTTGGGGGGGACAGCATCATCTACACTGTCCTCAGATTGACACCCAAACACTCTAAAATCTTTGTATTGGAGCTTCCAGCCTGAATGCCAAGCAGTACAGCATGCCGTTTCCAAATTTCTGGTGGAGTAAATTGTGTGATGGTACTCATTTTCTCACAGATGGTGCTCAACTGACCTTACTATACTGTACAGTTGACAAAATCAAAAACAAATAATGTGCATGCATGAAATTAAAAAATATAAAAATGGTGGCAATTTACCCTCGCACCGTGTATATGAAAAAGGGGGTTCACTGAGTAATTTCCTCATAGAAAGAGGTTGCCTTTGTAGAGGAGAAAAGATGCATCTTTACAGGTCTTCTAAGGACAGTTAATATCCAGAAATACTAAAGAGCTAAGGGGAACATTTAGCTTGGCATCTAAGAGTCTCAGCCTGCTAATACAACACCACTTAGCAAGCAATTTCATAGACTAGGTAGGGATAATCTCTACACTTTTCTTTTTTGTCATAGTATACACCAGACAAGGACTGAAAATTAGATCAGCTAAAACAATTCAGTTGTTTAAATTTGATAAAGTGTTTCTGTTTGGATTTCTGGAATGAGGAGTTATCATGATTTACATTTTATATTTGGAGTAATGTCCACATCTTTGTTGTTATTATCATAATATTTCCACTGTTGTGACTTCTGGTCTTCATCAACTGCTTGTTGATCTGGTTAGTCTTCAGGGAATTTGAAACTGAACCCATTATTTAATGTATAGAGAGTAGATTGTTCTCATGCCACTGTTCATGTCTTGGGATATCTTGTTCCCTTGACATGGATGGTGAAATGAGATTAAATAAAATCTTCAGTTTAAAATTCCCTGAAAGTTAGCTGGATCAAGAAGCACCCAAAGAAGACTGGAGGGCACAACAACAAAAAATGCTGTAGTAATAACAACTAAAATGAGGACATCAGTCAGAGTATTAATAATGGAAATGATGTTTGGTGTATTAATGATTCTTCTCAAAGTTATAAATAACGAAGATGCTAATTCAAATAATCAATTGAGTAATGAAAATAACTCATTTTAGGACTTCTGTCAATATTTAAGTGGATGTCCATTGTGATTTGTTGCAAATGTCTTTAAAATATATATTTCTGAAGTTGACAGGTGTAAAGAAGTGTGCTAATATTTCAATCAGCAACTGCTACTCTTAATCAGGAAAAAAAGGAAGACGTTTTCCTTAAGGCCAGTGAAAACTGAATATTCTGTTGCCAATTTCATAAAGTTCATTTTTATAAATACAAAAAGAATATTTTAGTCCTCAAGAAAAATGACAATTTGTTTTTCCTTTGCTTTTTCACTTTCCTATTACAATCTTATAACAATAATCAGGTATCGGTAATTTGCAATAGACTGGTATTTATTCTTCTCCCCAGGAGATAAGAGATGAGTCTCAGAATAGAATTATTCTTTTCGGCAATCTTAATTTTCTGAAACTTACTTTGTCTTCATTCTTCTTTTTCTTCTTTTTATTTTCTCACCTGTATTTTTAATTCTTTCTGGCTTTCCATTCATTGTTTTTCAATGATAGCCACAGTGAAAAAAAAAAAAAAAAAAAAAAATAGAGGGAATAATATTTTATGAAAACATAAAAAAATGAATAGTTGTATTTCTTCTTCTATGTGTCACGTCCATTCAGGACATAGGTGAATATAACTCTCCATAATTTCTTGTCCTTTGTAGCTCTCAATAAATTTTGTCTTTCTGTTATTTCTCCTAAACCTTGTTCACCATCCATTTACTCAAGCTCACTAAGTAAGTTATGTGTTGTTTTCTCTGTTCCTCTTGCCATTAATCTGTCCTGAATAATAGATCGAATAAGTCTGGGGAGAAATCACGTCCTTGTCTTACACCCCTTTCTATTTTTGTATATCTACTGAACTCATTTTCTATCCATATGCAGATGGTTTGCTGCCAGTATAGGTTCTTGATTATTCTAATATCCTCTCCAACTCTTGTGGAACTCTTCCAGTTTCTTGCTTTCCAATCAATTTTGTTCTTCAAAAATTTAAATGCAATGTCATTCATCTTCTTCTGTCTCCTTAATTCCTGTTCTTTTATTCTCTCTCCTTAATAATGTTCTTTTCCCACATTCTCTCACACTCAGTAACCACTTGCATCTTAGTGGCATTATCACCATGCATGGGGTGAAATGATTTAAAAAAAAAAGAAATATACTAACAAATGGCAGAAAATGTGACACTGAAACCCAAAGGTGCACTGGAATAGAGAAAAAAAGCCTTCCAAATGTATTCCATATTTTAAGAAAAAGGAAAGTATAGTTGGAAAAAAAAGAGTGCTGAACTGCTGTGTAATATCAGTCCTCCTGGATGGCAGTGAATGCTGGACAATTTTATCACAGACAAAGAAGAAACTGGAAGCAACAGAGATATAATTCTTCAGAAGAATACTGAGAATACCATGGATGTAGCATATGAATAATGTGGAAATTATGAAGAAAATGTCACTCATTCTTAGAATCAGAAAGAGACAGTTGAAATTTCTGCAACACATAATAAGAAAGAAGGAATATGACGACACTCCTCAAATATATTGAAGGTAAGTGTAGTAGATGGATTAAACAGTGAGTAACCTACCTAATCAGCTCATGTAAATGGAAAAAAGAACAGGGAGTGGTGGGATAGTAAAAAGATATTGCTAAGAGATAGAAAGAATAGGAAGTTGTGGAGAGTCATGATTATTCAAATTTTGAAGTGACACAGATATAACCAAACATATTTCTAATATGTTCAAGTTTTTAATGCTTGGAATTTGATATTTTATATTTTAATAAGACTATCTAGTGTTTATTTCAGTATATTTCGTAAGCTAAAATTTCAAAGTAAATCTATAATATACCTAATGTTATTTGTATTCAGCCATTTAAAATTTGAAGCAGTGCAATGGATAAATAAGCTATGAGTGAATATTTTGTAAAATATAATATCTGAAGCTGTTTCAATTTCACTGCATCCACACTCATCTCAGTTTTCATTGATATTTATTTAAATCCTTTATTACATTATGAAATTCATCTTCAATTTCTGCCTCACTATATTCATATATAAATATTAATAATGCATTTTGCCATCATTAATATATTTTCATTTATTTTCTTTTGCCATTAAAAAAAACTTATTCCCACCATTTCTTTTTATTTTAATCCTGTTATTAGATTTTTTCTTTAAATATTTGTCCAGTTAGTTTAAATTTAATTTTCTTTATTACTAGTATCTTAACTATTATTAACATTGCTACCAACTACATATGGCTATAATTCAATTTTTAAAGGGGAACTGTATTTAGAAATAGAAAATTCGTAATATTTTCTTGTTGATGACTTGGAGATGAGTTTAAAATAAAAAATAAAATTGAATTTCTGGGAAGAAAAGAAAGGATATGATTCTTGCAAACAGAAAAAAAACTATGCATAAATCCAAAATGGAGTAAAACAAAGATATTTTTATTTATCCTGGTTTTTGTTGTTTTTTTAAGCTCAAATTTAACAATGTGAATCTTTTTGTTTTTCTCATGAAAGTACAGGAATTGTTAAAATTACCAAACAGCTAAATAAAGAAGCAGTATGCTAGGGCAGTTGCAAATATCCAACTATGAAAAGATCCACAGAGATAACAAAAAAGAAAGTGCTGACCATCTTTGTTCCTATTAAAGAATAAATTATTTGTTGTGGAAATTTCAACAACTTTTGCACTGTTTTTCTATCCTATTACATGATAAACATGTTTTACTTTCTATATTCTTTTTATTGAAACTTTGTTTTTCTTTTTATAAAAATTGGTTTTGACTTAATCTTGACTTCTTTTTACTTGACAGAAGCAAAATTTATTTTAATTAATTTTTTTCTATTGGAAAAATATGATTTATCTTTGTTCTTTATCATATATTTTTGTTCATTCACTGGAAAATATTTTTATTTCCTTTTTGTATGTGCAAGATGAAATATATCCATATGTATGAACTTTATTTACCTTTATATAACTGCATTAAGATCATTATTGTAGCTATTTTTATCTTGTATCATATTGCGAATACATCTTATTCTAAACTCTAGCTGCATTATTGGCATCTGAGAGTGTATAAAACAAAGAATAGTTTTAAAGTTGGAATTGTATAGGAAAACTATTTTACTTGTTCTGTCAGCCTATATTATATGATTCATCCGTATGATTATGTACAATTCTCACAGCTTATCTCTCAAAGGAAAAATCACAATTAATGAAAATATTTTTTCAAGAAAATTCAGAGTAATGAATTCATTCAAATACATTGCAAAATGATATTTTTTCCAAGTATTTGATAAAGTAACTTCATTTTCTAGTGATAATGCTATTTGCCTTCAAAATTAGGTTGTAGTGATGATATTGTCTTCAAAATGAGGTGACAGTGATGATGTTATTTATCTTCATACTAGGTTATAGTGATGATGTCATTTGCCATCAAAATTAGGTTATAGTGATAATGCTATTTACATTGATAATGCATATTTGTCTTCAAAATTAGGTTATAGCAATGATGTTATTTGCCTAAGAGTGTGTTATAGTGATAAAATTATTTGTTTTCAAAATTAGGTTTTAGAGATAATGCTATTTGTTTTCAAAATTAGTTTATAGTAGAAATTGGAGGTGGCTAATCTAGATTTGTTGTTCTGGTTGGAAATCAAAATGAACAATAAACTTAAGGAGGTGGAATCTTATTTTTATACTTCACTGCAAATTAGATCAAGAATCTGGAGTTGGTGTGTTTGGCAGGTCAGTTGACTGAGGTTGTGGTGGATTAGTGAAGCTGCTAATTTGTGGTAGCACGAGTGGGTTGTTGACAGCTGGCCTGTTGCCCTGTTTCTGTGTGTGAAGAGTTGGGTGAAGTCATGAATCTGATTGCTGTTACATTGGTTTGCCCAAAGTCATGGTGGTGTTGACGAGGGGGCAGTCATGGTGGTGACACTGAGAGCCACCAGTGTCAACAGCTGGCCTATTGGTCACAGTTTGTTTCATTTGTTTATGAGGGAGCTTTCTTTTAAGCAAATCTGGTGCCTCCTAGGATCATCTTTTTTATTTTGACATCAATGTTTATGATTAGCTATTGTATTTTAGATTTTTGTAGAGATTTGTTTCATGACCTGGATGTGATGCCTCTTCACAGAGGACAACATTTTTTATTTTGGGTTTTGCTTTCTTAGCAAAACATCCAGCCAACATGTAGAGTGAATAAGAAAGAGATTTAATTTGCAGAAGAGTATAACATTATTGTCTGATTGTCAGTTTTTCTTTCAATCATACAAATCAAATTTTATGACTGAATTATAAGCCTGGGTTACTCACTTACTAAACTCCTAAGCTGTTTATCTTATTTGTTTATCTTATCTGAGTTTATTGTCTTTCTATAAGCTGCTTACTATGACAATCTATCAAATCCTGACTTTGATAATGGAAGAATTTTTAACCTTTTTCTGATATAACTTTAATAATTTGATTCTTGAATGTGAATTTTGTTTACTTGTACAGTTAACACAAAGATACAATACTCTCAGTTTTTTAAAACAGAAGGTGATGTTTTCATTTTTTTAAGGAAATGACCCACCCTAAGATTATTAAAACCCTAAATCCATGTATTTATTTCACACTTTTTAATTCTTCAAATGATTTTTTAACTCACTGTTTTATTAAGAACCCTGTTTATTGCATAGTGGGATAACTTCTCATCCTCTGATTATTAAGCATTAGGCACCTGAGAGGAGAGATGTTGATAATTAGATCTCGTGGATATTGCAGATTTTATACGAGGGTAGATCAATTACTCTTTAACCTCACACATAGATATTAGATTAATTTTTCTGAAATTTTCACTGTATTATACTTGATTTACATTCATCACTAAATGATGTATACTGACAAGGAAGGAGATTATGTTGAAAATATTTGTTGTGTAAAATAAATGCCATTTTTCATCATGAATGTGAAAGTATGTGTATCTCCCTCCATTTTGGTTTATGTTCACATGTGATATTTTGCCATTTTTTAATGAATATATCTTCATTATTGAAATATTTCATGCATGTGATACTTAACTGTTTGGTGCCTTTTAATTATCTTTATGAATTGCAAAATGTGGTCAATTTTTCCATTTTGTTTGTTTTTTATGTAGAGGCAACTTGTTATAACAAGAGTTCATGTAAAAGACAAAAGATAAAAACTGCTTATCTAGCAAAATCTCATTTAATGAATGCTTATTTAACTGGAGACAGAAAGTCTGTCACCAAGTTCAAGTGCAGAAGTCAGCATGACATAAATCATTGCAAACAATATATTCATGATTCTTAACAGTGTCTACTCAAGAAGTGATTCCATATATATTGATTCACTATTACAAGTACCAGTTTTATAAGAGCAATGTTATTTTACAGTTATCTACACTTTTAGGACAACTTAATGTTTTTACTCAAGGAACAAATTTTGAAAATATTTTACAAGAGAATCTGCACTTGTGGTCATCTCTGCATAAATATTCAGCTTTCTATGTGTAATGAGTGCGAAGTTGTTGTTGTATCTGATCTTCAGTGAAATCACCCTCGCCTGATTTGGTGGCACAAGAACAAAACTTGGATGAAAAAGTTTTAGAGATTAAGAAGAGAAAACAGTATCTTATTTCTTCTTTGACACCACCAGTTCCTCTATTTCCAGATTAGAGAGACACTTTTTCTACATTTATGTACTATCTCACTTCAGGACACAGGTGATGAGGCTCTCCACAACTTCCTATCCTCTGTAGTTCAATGTTTCTTTATTTATCCTTCTTATTCTGTTCTGTTATCCATTTACACAAGCCAGTTAAGTAGGTTACTCATTATTTCTCTATTCCCTTCTTACATTCACTATGTCCTGTGAGTTTCATATTCTCCAAGCCCTCTTTTCTCATTATGTGTCCCATAAATTTCAGTTGTCTCTTTCTGATTGTCACTGTCCTTTTTGTTTACATTTTCATAAAAACTTCTTTGTTGGTCATATGTTTAGTCTATGGTATTCTCACCCTCATTTTGTAGAACCACACATGTATCCTCTTCATCTGTAAGGAAATTGTCCAGCATGATTAGTATTACATAACAATTCAGTATTCTTTTCTGTGAATGGGTTTTTGTCCATATTTCCTCATAATGAGCAATTTACTAAAAGTTCTTTTTTATTTTGGGGGTACTTTTTAAAAATGCTTGTGGTACCTCTGTGTCAGACACAGGCATCATGGCATATCATTTAAAGGCAAAATGAATGTACTAACTAGGAAATTTGCTCAGAGAAATCAATTTGTAGATTTCACCCATGAGAATTTGTAATGGCTGGTATCATGTGGTGTAATGAAAATACAGAAGGAGAGAAAAGTAGCAGTAACTCTGGTTGTTAAAGAATTTTGTTCCCATAGAGTGCAAGCAAAGAGGTATTTAAATCAATTTCACATTTGATCTAAATCACTTAATTCTTGATCAGTGAAATCAACTTATAGAATGCATTAAGTGCAGCATGCTTGTTCGCTGATTCTAAGTTTTTCCAAATTTGTAAATCACATTCCTTGTAATGTACAACTGCAGCAAAAGGTTTATTATTGTTGCCTTGAGGCACTATTCTGCTACAGTATGTTACTTTACTTGAGAATTAATGTCTTCAAACCACTGACATGAAAGAGACATTCTCTACTGATATTCTATTAAGCAAGCCGATAGGAAGAAATAGCAGAGAAAAGCTTCTAAACTGTAGAAAGAATTGGGTTTACGCCCAATGGGTATTCGAGATTTTACATGTAAATATATTTGCTGGTGTCTCATGTACATTTTGTAAGTACATGACTGTAGGAGTTGTAATGAAGTATTATTCTGGTTTTTATTATTTTTAATTTCATGTGAAGAAATGATGTTCTTTCGAGATGTGGAAGACATAACTAAATGAGTGTCATAGAATTTGGGACATAACTAGAGAGAGATGAGAGATAAGATAAAGAGAAATTATAGGTTTGGAGTAATCAAGAAGAAAGAAAAATAAAGGAAAGGAAAGGTTTTGGATGTGAGTAGGGTTGGGATGAAAGGGAAAAAAATGATTAGATGTCATGATAGAATTAATAAATGGGAATAGAGGAAAATAAATTTGAAGGCAAGGAGGAGATGAAAAAGGAAGAAAGATGTGAAGCAATAAATATCAGAAAAATGAAAGAAGATAGAAGAAACAAAAAGAGAAAGCAAATGACATGGGGAGGGGGTTGTTAAAGAAGATAATGTTTGAATAAGATTTAAATTATTCTGCAGTAAAAAGAGAAGGAATTTGTAAAAATAAAAGCAGATTAGAACGAGAATCAAATGATGTAAAAGAGAGGAAGTGGAAAGAAAATATGGAAAATGTTGGAGAAGAGTTCGAAGAAAACAAGGAATTGAGAGTAAGGATTAAAAAAGATAACCAGAAGGAATGGTAAGAGAGAGAAAATGTGAAAAAGAGTGGAGAAATTTGGGAGGTCATGGAGAAGAAAAGAAAACATCTAGTGAAGAAGAAGAAGAGAAAGAAAAGAAAAGTTAAGTAAAAGAGAAATAGACAAATAAAAGAGAAACTACAGAATTGGAAATATGAAAGAATGTAAGGAAGAGTTAAAATATTACTGAAAATAAAACACTTTAATTTTTCTCTCACAAATTCATCATCTTTACAATAATGTAAATGAAAAAAGAAGAATTTGCAAATAAAATGGAAACCTATAAAAACCCTTCAGGAAATCTTTAAAAAAAAATAAAGACACCATCATTTAAGCATTACAAGATTTTAGTACACTGCAACTAAACCAATAGTAAAAAATAAGACAAATAGTCAGAGATAAAGTTTGAACTGTACAATTGTAAATCATATATAACCTTAGGTAATAAATCAGAAAAAGAAAAATATTTAACTTCTTTAAAACAAGGAAAAAAACAAACTGATTTGTGCTTCTAAAAAGATGGATTGTAGAAATAACTAAAAATATTTGGAACTCACAAAAATCTTGAAAATTGAGCAGAAATAAAAAAAATCAGTACAAAACTGAATGCAGGCAGAAATAAGTAAAAAAAAGAATAAAAAATACTGTCTTTAAAATAAAAAAGTACAATATAAGAAATGCAACAACAGACAAATACTAAAATTAATTTAAAATGTAATTTTTTAAAAAATATACTTGCTTAAATGCCACTTTAATTGATTTCTGCTTAATATTAAGTCACTTCTAATTTCTTGAATTTATATGATTATTACTTGCAAATGATAATTATCCCTAAGCTTGTTTGTTATTAAAGTATGCTACTAAAGGAGGAGATTGTCCAGCATTACATTGCCATATAGTAGGGCTGATATTATAGAATAGTTCACTACTCTTTTCTTTGTTTCTAACAAAATGTTTCTGTTTCTTAATACTTTACTTAGCTTTTGGAAAGCAAATTTCGCTATTCCAATGTGCTTTTGGATTTTGGTATCACATTTTCAATCCTCTGTTAAAACACTTCCCAGACATTTAAACTTCTATACTTGTTTGATGTTGGTATCTCCAATTCATAGTTTGTATCTTGGGATTTTTCTCTTGCTGACTACCATACATTCTGTCTTCTTATAGTTGGTAGATAGTCCTTTCTTCTCACTTTCTTTTACTATGTCAAGGACATCCTGCAGTTTTCCTTCTGTGTCTACTATCAAAACTGTGTCATCTGCTTATCTTAGGTTGTTAGGATTGTGACAGGTGATGTCAAAATGACCTTCAGTCTGTTGTCATCTAGGACAAAGGATGTCTTGTTAATTTTAATGCTTCTAAAACTAAACTGCTTTCTATTAATCATCTGAGAGACTCTTTTTTGCCTTCGATCAGCATGGCTGATGCTAACCTCCAGGTGAGTGATTCATTGTGCCTTCTTGGGCTAGCATTTTCACCTAACATAAAGTGGAAAAACTATATTGAATCCATCGCTAGATCAGCTGCTAAGAAAGTTGGTTCACTGTGTTGGGCAAGACAATTCTTTTCTCCAGAATTTATCTTACATATCTATAAGCCTTCCATTTGCACATGCTTAGAATATTGCTGCCACATATGGTCTGGTACTCCTGCTATATATCTAGAGTTCCATGATAAAATCCAAAGAAGAATCAGCAATATTACTGTTCCTGACCTGGCATCTCAGCTTCACTCACTTTCCCATCACCATGAAGTTGCTTCCCTGTACCTTTTCTATAAATACTCTTCACTTTGGTAAAAACTTCCAATCCCTGAGAAGTGTGCCCTTGTGTGTGAAGTAGGCCTGCTGTTTATCCCGAGGCAAATGCTCCTTCTATTGTGAATGTTGTATTGCTCTAAAACACCCTCTTACAGGCGTTGGATGGCCTCTCTAATGTCCAGGCATTGTCTCAAAGGGCATTATATCATGTGTTAGTTAGGGGGTCCATACGTGATGATCTGATTGACAAGCTTGGTCTTACGAAGCAGGAGGCTTGCTCAATATGGCTGTAGGCACCTGGGTGGAAATGCCTCAATTTTGATGAGGCATCAATCACCTGGCTGGTGATTCACAGAGCCCTCTTGGTTGGCAAAAGACTTTGTTTGGCAGTCTTAGAGAAATCTTCAAACTACATTAGCTGTGATGGGGTGGTGGAGACCCTGGGTCACACTTTCATTCATTGGAGGCTCATAGTCCCATTGTGCAAGTTTATTGAAGGCATCATGGAGCTTGCATTCTGACAGTTCTTCTATATGCCTCCGAAACCTGGACACTACTCAGTAAACATAAAATACTTCAGCATTTCCAGCAGAAATGCCTGAGATGCATATTGAGTGTTGAATAGGAAAGCAGAACTCTTGATGCAGAGCCAACTGCCAAAGCATAGAAACTTATGTAGCATCTTCTCAAATGCGATGAACAGGACACATAATTTGAATGAAGGAGAGTAGACTCCCAAAACAAATGTTTTATGGTGTGCTGAGTATCGGAAAGCATCCTCAGCAGGAATCAAGGAAAAGATACAAGGACTGTATCAGGAACAACCTAAAAAAGCTGGTATTTGACTTCAACTATTGGGAAGAGATGGCCTTAGATAGAAATGGACAGAGAGGCCAAATAAGAGATGGGTGTCAACTCTTCATCTGGAATACAAACGGTTGAAGCGGCAACTTCAAATGAGTGATAACCATGGACTTGATGAAGGTATCAAGAGCTGGACACAAGATTTTTGTCAGTGCATACTTCTTGCAAAGGCTGGCTGGGTGAATCAGATAAAGTCACATAAAGAAAAAACATCACCCTTGACATTCCCCAGACACAGTGTGTCACAGCCTGCATGCTGTGTGACAAGATATGCACAACCAGCTCCAGACTCAAATGGCACATGGTGGTCTACACGAATCAGACACAGTGGTGTGAATCCATCAAGGGTGTGGCAAGCACATTGTTTGTCCGTCACTTGTGTAACAAGGCATACAAGTCCACAGCTGGCCTGGCATGTCATTTTTGAAGTCATGCATGAGAGAGGTGTGAGGTGGGGAGTGTGTGTGTGTATATGCATGTATATATATGTATGTATATGTGTGTATGTATATATATATGTGTATATGTATGTATATATATGTGTGTGTATATATATATATATATATATATATATATATATATATATATATATATATATATATATATATAGTGTAATGGAGCATCAGATCATTATTCAAACATATATTGTTAAATATAACAGACAACAGATGTCTATTATGTTTGAGCATGGGCCATTCTAAACTCTGTATATTTGCTTTAATTTTGGGAGAAAATAAAGAGAAAAATTGTCCAACATTTGTATATTTTTTATTATGCTGTTTCTTGATCTAAGCTTTCAGCTCACATGAGCCATCTGCCATCTTCAGAGTGGTTATATATATATATATATATATATATATATATAGTCTGACGTGCTTTTACCGATTTCACCACAGATGGGCGTTTTGGTTAGCAAGGTCGATTTTACTGTTTTTAAACTGCAATTTTCCATGATTTTCTCACGTATATTCATATTTGCTCGATGTGTATCCAAATGTAAACAAATGACGTCACACATTATGAAATGGACAAAGTTCGACAATTATTTAAGACATTCTATAAAAGAGAGTGTATAAACATAAAAAACCCAGTAAAATTTAAAAACAGTAAAATTGACCTTGCTAACCGAAATGTTCATCTGTGGCAAAATCAGGCTATATGACGGTTCCATATAGGATACAGGTTTGATTCCTGTCAGAGGACGCATATTTTCGATGGCAATTTCTTGGACATTCAAGCTGGTAAATGTTGTTAATACTGTTTATTATAAAACAGAGAATTTACTTAAATATTTGTATCTATAAAAAAGAATGTATAAACATAAAAATGTCTTAAAATAATTGTCGGACTTTGTCCATTTCATAATATATATATATATATATATATATATATATATATATATATATATATATATATATATATATATATATATATATTGTGTGTGTGGGTGTGGGTGTGTACATGTAAAAGTTATTGTTGAATATGAATAATTTTTTAATATTTTTCTCATAACAATAGCATCTGTTTTTTCCTGTGTATTTTTGTGATTAAACATGGAATTGATGAGAGAAATATTACAGAAGACTTCCTGAACTGGGATAAGCTGCAAATATAATATTTCCACAAAATATCTAAGAGGAAAACAAAGAGAAAAAGCAATGACAAGTTTGAGTTAAAATAAACATGAAAGAAAAAAGAAAAAATGGGGCAAAGCAATTTATGAAAAGTTAAAGGAGAGAAAGAATCAATATGAATATAAGAAACTGTGTAAGAGGAGTAGTGGATTGTGACAACAGAGGAGGAAAATAAGAGAAAATACACTTACTGGAGGAGAGAAATGTATGTGAAAAGTGGATAGCAACAAGAGATGAGGAAAGTAGTGAAAACAGAATTACTGTAAGAGAGAAAGGTATGAAACAGTTTGAGAATATAGACAGATTTTTAAAATGATGCTAAATGTGTAAGTTGAAAAAAATACTGTGTAATCAAGGCTTCCTGTCTGATATTTACCTTTGACTCCCTTTACATAATTCCCTTTTTCTGTTTAATATTTCTCTTGAATAAAGCAAGAACATTTGGATTCCAGTATTTCCGTTCTCATGAAACCAACAGGTGTAGACCAGGTATTGGTTCTGACAGAAAGTGAATATTGTTCATTTCTATCAAAGAAAACAAATACTGGGCATATTAAAAAATGGTACAGAGTGTATAAAATGTTATATAATTAAATAGGAAACACAGAAAGAAAATTTTACATGAATAAGGAAGAAGAGGGAACTTTTAATGACAGTTTTTGAGGGAGATTAGGAAAAGAAAAGATAGTTAAGTAAATGTAAGAAAAGAATGGAGTGGGAAAATGTATAAAGAGATGAAAATGCAAAGTAAATGAGACGAAGGGAAACTGAAGAAAAAACATGGAAACAGTAAAGAAGAGGAAGGAAAAGGTAGAATGAAAGATGGTAGGATAAACATCAAAAGATGAAGAAACAGTGATAGAAGAAAATGGATAAGGGAAAGAAAGGAATATTCACATATGACCTAACTTATTAGATTCTGTATTGATAAAAGATAGAATTAGCAAAAGATAAATATGAGCAGTAGATAAAAAAGTGAAGTTAATGAAGCAAGGGTTAAAAAGAAAGAAAAGGAAAAATATACACAGAAAAAATAACTCCGCTTTCAATTTTGACAATATAGTTTTACCTTTATTTATTTTTGCTGCAAACTCAGCAAATATTTTCCTCCTAAAATTAATTTTTCTAGATCAAGGACACAAAGTATATTTTAATTATGCTTTGCAAAAAAAAATCTTTCATATATAATGCACAAATTCTTTGAAGTAGGTCAAGGTGAGAACATTTCAATATCCCTCTTCTATATAAATTTGTTCACTTCCCCTTTATGCAGAGAAGGCAGAGGTGAACTTCTTATTCTCTATTTACACAATTTACATTGTTGTCCTCATCTTTGTTGTCATATTGTTATGGTCCAAGGTTAGGACCAAGGAAGAACAACACGAACACAAGAGTAGAAATAACAAAGATATATTACACAGAATAATAATACAAGATGTGGAAGGTGTTAGTATGACTGTCAGTCTGGTTTGGGGTGAACTACTATTGGCTTGACTCGATTCCGTCTCGTCCCTCTCTCTTGAGAGGCGCAGTATTCATAGTGTCAGGAAGAGTTCACTCTGTCGTTATAGGTAAGGTCCCATAACACATATTGACCCTGTTTTGGCTATTGAACATTCTGGCTTTCTTTAGGTGATTGGAATTTTGAACTGAGTTGTTTATTTCATCCACCAGGGTAGATTGTTCTAGTTCCACATGCCATGCCTCTTCCAGATATCCTTGAGGACACATGGCCCAATGGATAAAAGCATTAGTTAAAGTAATCCAGTGACTTGACCCAAAGAGTTGTGAGTTCAATACCTGGCCAAGCTGAGGTGAACAAATCTTGGAGAGTTGAGTTACTAAATGGAATTAACTGAAACAGATATCCAGAAGAAGCATGGTATGTGGAACTAGAACAATCTACCCTGGTATGAAATGTTGTGACTATGACAACAAAGATGAAGACAATTTTCCAAACCATGGAAATAGTGTAAATAGTTAAAATACCTCATCTCAGAAATATGGACAGATATTCTTATTCTTTGTCTTATGACCAGATATTGCAACAAAAATTCTTGTCGTTCATGTTCATTATGAAAGTTAATATTTTTCGTTTTTGAATGTTAAGAGATTGCAATTGTTAAATCTCCGGAATCTTGACCAAATTGCTAAAAATATCTGAATATTTGATGTTAATGCAATTAAACTGATATATCTCAAAAACTGATGAAAATCAATTCGTATGTCCAAATGTTTAGAATGAGACCTAAGTTAAATGTCCCCATAGTCAATTAATCAGGGAAGTGAATTCTTTATAATATCAGCCTGGGGAGATTATTCTTGTATCCAGCAACATTAGAAAGTGCCTGAAAACACCAATATCAGTAGACCCAAGCCATGTGAGTGAAACTGGATAGACAAACCTGTTTAGAAGTTAGTGATGGTTGTGCACATACAGTCACAAGTCATCATGACTGAGGGTTTTGAGCATACTGGCCTCATTCGAACTGTTGATCATGCCAGATGATCTACTTTCTCCCAGAAACTTTATCTAAGGTCTATTCAGCATAGCAGCAGTATAAATCACAAGCTGCCTGCCTCTGTAGGTGCTAATGAAACACAAATGGGACTGAGTGAGTGTCTGTGACAGCACCCTAGAAGAGAAAAACAGTTAGACATATATATATATATATATATATATATATATATATATATATATATATATATATATATATATATATATATATATTCTGAGGAGGATATAAATCCAGGGAGAGCTCAATGGTAAACGACAGAGCATTATGATAATAATAAGAAGACAGACACTTTATTTATCCATTTTGTTTATAATTTTTATTTCATGAACACCAACATGTTTATCTCATCAAAATAACAACCTGCTCTACAAAAACCGACTGGTTTTGTGAAGCAGGTGGTTGTTCTGATGAGATGAACATCTTGGTGTTCATGAAATAAAAATTATAAACAAAATGGATAAATAAAATCTCAGTCTTCTTCTTATTCTTTTAACACACACACACACACACACACACATATATATATATATATATTATACACACACAATTGTGTAACAATGAATCCATAGTAAATTCCCTCGGAATTTTTTAATCCTTTCACCCCAAGCAAGGCCAATAAAGCCACTAGAATGCAAGAGGTTACTGAGTATTCGACACTATGAGAATAACAACTATTAAAGAGAGATAACAATAAAAGCGTAAGAAAACACAGAATATAATGATTTACATTGCATTTCAATTTTTTGAAGATCAAAGTTGACTGGGAAGCAAGATGTTGGAAGAGAGTTCCACAGTTCCAAGAAGGAACTCTAGCATAGAACTTATGGTTACATCTAGCGCCATTTCAACTGTAAATTAATAAGATCTTGCCACCAATGCAGTACTACACTTAAATCCATAAAGTCTAGGTACCATAGAGGAAATTTCATCAAAGCAATTAACATGAAAGTATTTATAGAAAAAGCACAGGGAAGTGACATTACAGCAGTAGGAAATTGCCTGAAGCCATTATGCCAAGTCAGGACCAATAATATTACAGATTCTTCATTGGATTTTATCAAGAATCTCTAAATATATAACAGGGTCATGTGACCAGATGTGGCAGCAATATTCAAAGCAAGAATGACTGGTAGACTTATAAATGTGTAAGATAGATTCTGGTAAGAAAAATTGTCTAGCATGACAGGTGAACCAACTTTCTTAGCTGCAGATTTATCAGTTGATTCAATATACTCTTTCCACTTTGTATGAATTGAAAACATTAGTCCAAGAAGGTGCAATGAGTCACTCTCTTGGAGGTTAGCATAAACCAGGCTGAACGGAAGGTAAAAAGTGTTCTCTCAGATGATTAAAATATAAATTTTGGTTTGCATGTGTTACTCAAAAATTTAAAGTTATGGACAATGTTTACAAACCACAGCTAATATGAACTATTGCCAGTACTCTTTGTGTGATCATTATACATGTGCTTACTTAAAAGAAAATCTGTGTTATTTTTTAATCAATTCACCCCAAGCAAAGCGATAATGACACTAAAACACAAGGGTCAACTGGGAATGAAAGAGAATGAAAAAACTTAAGAATGAACCGGAAACCCAATACTAAACTGGGAACAAGAGATAAACCTTTACTCCTGTTCAAAAGACCAGGGAGGAGTGAGAACCGGATGATAGGTAAACCAATCTACTCCTATTGAGTTAAAGTAAAACGTTTTTATGGTTGCATTACCAAAATGTTTACCTCAGCATTTCTGCACATGCATAATTCAGTTATGTAATTCTTGCTTTTAATTTGTGAACATAATTCCAGCATGCAATATAAAAACACATTCCTTTATCTTCTATGAAAACTATTTTAGTTGTATATTTTCAGTTGAAATGGCTGCTAGGTGTAACCGTCAGTTCTATGCTGAGAGTTTCTTCTATCACACTTCTTAGTTGTGGAACTCTCTTCTTGTTTCTTGATTTCCAGTCAACTTTGATCTTCAAAAATTTAAATGCAATGTCAATTGTTATCTTCTCTTTTCTTAATTTTTGTACATATATTGTTCTCTCTCCTTAATATTGTTTTCTTTTTTCTCATATTCTCTAACACTCAGTAACCCCTTTGCATCTCAGTGGCTTTATTGCTTTGGTTGGGATGAAATGATTAAAAATCATATCAAATCAACTATTCATCAATGGTATCCATTCAGACATGCTTAAGTATTATTAATTTGGGGATAGTATCTTAACTCTCAACCAAAACAGTTAATGAATTTAAAACTTAGTGGAATGAATTCAGATATATAACTTTTAGTTCAGACTGTATATTTGTAAATCTTTTGATTTTTGTATACTGTTGATTGCCAATCATTTTCATGTTCAGCTTGCAGGAAATTCAGTTGTAAGTTTATGTTTAATAGAGAGAAAGAAGCCATTTTGCTATAGTGTATATTCTTAATTTTTTTTCCTATCTGTATCACTTTCATTCCTTATAAATGATTAATTATTTTGTTCTGATTATTTGATCAGTTACAGTTTAATAACAACTTTTTAAATTTTACCAATATTTTTTTTAGCTTTTTCCATTTTGTATCAACATAAGAGAAATTGGTGATAAGGTTTTGTTAGTTTTAATATTCAGCTAACCACAATCTTTTCATATCTTATTTTTGGTTATCTGTTATATTGTCATTGAAATGGACAAGAATGAATAATGTTGGCATGAGCACAAAGACACATTGTTTCTTTTTGTTTAGAGACTGTTTGCCATTCTGTGTTTTTCTCTGCTTTTATTTTTAATGTGAAAACAATGAGTGAAATATTGGCCACCATTTTGGGCCATAATTTTGGTTATTATGATTTACCTTAAAATTTTGCCTCTTGCCAACTTTGCATCTATTAACATGGAAAAGACTCACACGCACACACAAATACATATATATATATATATATATATATATATATATATATAAAATGAAGAGGTTATAATGGTTCCAACGAGAGAAAAGTGTGTATATTAAAAAGAAGAGCGGTACCGCAAACTTTTTTGGTTGTAATATGGATTTAAAAAAAAATATTATCCTTTATTTTTCATAATTTTACAACACGTGTTTCTGGTCTCGCGACCATCTTCAGGTAAAGGGTGGAGATTTCCACATATTATTAAAAATAATTAATTTTTTCTTTATGTTTTTCAACGTTAAATATTCTTGATATGAGACATTCTCTGTTTTTGTGTTAGTAATCCAAATGTCTTTCTTGAAAATATAATATAATATATATATATATATATATATATATATATAAACACACAGACACACACACACATATATGTATGTATACTCAATAAATTAGGAAAAGTTCAAGTGCATTAAGTTAGTAGAGGAGGTCAGTTTTTTCTTTTGTATATTAGCATTTATGGAAAAAGGCAATAATAGGAATAGATGTAAAGTGCTTCCTAATAATGGACATTGTTGCTAATTAACTAATTATTGGATATTCCTAACAAATTTCTTTCTTAAAATGTTCTCAGAAATTGCTATTTAGTAGCAGTTTAGGTTTCCATATAACTGCTCACAGTCATGGACCCTAGTCACATGGCTGCCTGGACTGTTATAGTTATCACTTTTGTACTGACAAAGCAATACTAAAAATATGAAGTTAGGTATCGCCTTGGACACTGAAAATCTATTCACCAACATACCTGTCAGTGAAAGAATAGACATCATAATAAAAAACTTCTATAAACATCCATCACTTCCATCTCCAAAAATAAAACCAACAATTCTCAGTGAACTGCTACTGACCTGTAACCCACAAGTTCATTTTTATGACCATTTAGGAAATTTATACATGCAAAGAATCAGAATTTTTTATGTAAACCTTAGAAAATGAAAACATTAAAAAACACCTGAAATCAACAATTTACCTGCCATATTGATTATATATTTATATGGAATGGAGAATTGAATCAACCCAACAAGAGACCCAGAGTTGGTTGCATGTAGTGCAGTAAGCGCCAGGAGTTACATCCTATTCCATAATTGGCTGTCGAGAGAAGACATTCTACTTAGAGTAGGTGGCACTGACAAAATTTGTATATGAATGATACTAGGCAGGTAATAGCCAATAGTCAGCATCAGTTTGGGACTGAGAGTGCAATATAACACCAGTTTTTTCTCAGTCAGGTCGAAGTGCTTTTTACATGCGGACCATCAGAGTCTTGTGTCAAAGTGTTGAGTTGGAGTTTTGCATTGGAGTTTATATTTAATTTACTTAGAAAACCAGACAAGATGAATATATTATATTAAGAAGGAAGAAGTAAAAAATTTGAAAACCTTTTGAAAATAGCCTGACTCTTAAATTCACATATGAACTAAACATAAATGACACTGTTCTCTTTTTAGATGTACTAATTGATTCAAATAATGAGAACTTGAAAGCCTCCATTCATAAAAAAGAACAATTTAAAACCATGCCAACTTAACTGCAATAACGAATACCTGCACATATGCAAAATGACTGGGAAAGATCATTTTTCCTGAACTCTGAAGATTTTGGATGTAAAATTAAGATGTCTCCCTTTTGCTAAATAGTTGTTGGTTTTGAATTGTTTATTTAAACAAGAGTCGGGATATTCCAGCAGATTAATGAGAAACAGGTTGAGATACATGAGTGAGAATCTTAGAAAGCCTTAAAGATAGATATACACTATGAACAAATAGACATTCATTCATCTTCTATGAATATATTTATAACCCAGAGAGAATAAAAGTAAACAATGACTTCAGCTGCTGCTGCTTTTGAATAAATTCAAGTATGATCAGAATTAATTTGAGAAAATAATTCCTTACAGATTTTTTACTGCTGGTTGAATAGTCATTACGATTCATGCATAAAAATGGTGAAAGCTTTTAACTGGAGAAATATACATATGATGAGATCAATGATCAAATTGTGTGCAATAAAATTTTATTCAGTAATTGATATAATTTTAATAAGATTTTACATCAATGTGTTATTTATATAAATTCTGTGGAAGAAATCAATTAAAATTGTTTAAGTCATGAAATATTTACTTTATGAAATTATGAAAAATAAGAATGTAAATAAGATTTATTTACAGTATTTACATGCAGACTATTGTCCTCATCTTTGTTGTTATCAAACCATCTCTGCTATTGCTATTCAACCTTCATCAGCTATATATTGATCCGAGTAACCTACAGGGAAAGCTTCAGCGAGTGCAGTCAAGCATGTCATGCAGCAGCAGCACACATCAGCAGGCAGGTTTAAGTCTCCAAAAGACAAAGAAGTGTCACATGGAACAATAACCTAGTGGATTAAAGTGTTGCTTTGTGAATTAGGTGACATAGTAATTGTGAGTTCAATCCCTGCACCAGGTACAGTGTAACCTGGATATAATAGACCCGGGTATAAGAGAAACTCGGATATAAGAGAGATTTTCTCTGGCCCCAAATTAGAGCCTGTGTTAATAAAACAAAATAGACCAAACCCGGATATAAGACAAACCCTGATATAAGAGACTTCTTCTTCGGTCCCGACAACTCTCTTATATCCAGGTTACACTATATTATGTACTTGAACTCAGAGGAAACAAGGTGTGCAATAACTGTGTAAGTACTAAAAATAAGAACTAGCGAAGATATCCCTAGACATGAGGCACCTGTAGATTAAATAAAAGGTTAAGTTCGGAATTTCCTGTAGGTTCCCTGGATCTATATACAAAGGGTATAATAACCAAAACATTGTGATAAAAGCAACAAAGATGAGGACAATAGACTGCATGTAAATAGTGTAAATAATAACTTCTCATCTCAGAAATTCAGGCAGCAAGGAGATCTGTCACAAATTATCTTAATGAATTAAAACTGTAACTAAAATTGGGTAACATTTTCAGTTGAAAATAGCTGATGACACCAAACTTCTTTGTGAGTAATATATTTATCTTGTCTTGTATATCTATTCATAAATTATCCCCATTATTAACCTGAAAATTTGATATTGGACAATCAGACATTTATGATGTAGGCATGGTGGCATAATGGCTTGTGGCTTGGATTGAGGATTTGAGTTTGAATTCCAGTCAAATTCATTACATTCACTTGTGTGCTAATACTCTTGGGAAAGTAATGAATCCATCTTTTCCCCCTCACTATGGATAAATAGCAGGATAGACTGCATTCTATAGCTTTTGCTGGAAACCAGTCTAGGAGAATGAAAACTCTGAATTCAAACCAGCCTGAAGAGGGTTGGGCTCCATCAGGCTATCTCGCCCAAGACACACCACTTCTACTGTGGCTGCACTACATGTGGTGCCTGTATGACTCTAATGAGTTATGTGACTCATGATCGTGAATCAAATATTCATCCTGAACTGTAAGTGGGGAATATTAATTGAAACCAGTCTATATGGAGATTACTTTGATTTGTTTTTTTATAGGTTATCAACCATTTATGGGATATTTAAAACTGAAAAAAATTTTGAATTGTAAGAATATTTTCTCTTATTTTTTGCTGGTGAATATTGCATTAACAATGATTTTTATAGATACAATTCATACTATTTAACCCATAGTTGGGAGTAGGTGGATTCATACCTTTATCAAGGGTATTTACATGTGAATGTAGGAAAGCTAACTGGAACTTGAACTTGGTTCTCTAGTTTCTTATTTCAAGCTGCTATCAATTACACCACCTGCACATCCACCTATTTGAAGAGAAACAGACAAAATCAAGTCATCAATTCTCTCAGATAACAAGTCTTGAACTCTGAAGATTTTGAATGTAAAATTAAGATGTCTCCTTTTTGCTAAATAGTTGTTGGTTTTGAATTATTTATTTAAACGAGAGTCAGGATATTCCAGGAGATTAATGAGAAACAGGTTGAGATACATGCGTGAGAAAGTTGCCTCTCATATGTAATTTTGTTTTGAGTGGGTTTTTTTTGTAATGATTCCTTTTTATGACCAATTACCAAACCCTCAGTCTCTATTTTTCTGATTTTTAACTCAAAATACTGTAGCCTTCAATGAATAAACTAGTAAATTTTGACCAACAAGATTTTGTAAATGGTCTGGGTAAGATTGCTCCAAATGAGCAAAACTTTGTCCAGCTAGAATTTACCTGCTCTGACCATCTTTCAGCCAGGGTCAAAGTGTAAAATCTGTTCTTCACCTCTTTGTTGTGTTTCTGTCTTTGGACAGTTCTCAGAAGGTTTTGAAGAGTCCTGTGTATTCCAAATCTGTAGCAGCACCTCTCTCATTGCACTAAAGAGGGAGGGTTGGTGGATACCAATGTCAGCATGAAAGTGGTCATAGGGACTGGACAATTTTTGACCACTGTGAAGGGTGGGGAGTAAATACAGGAATTCACTTTCCTCTGGACTTAATCAAATGATGAAAGTGGTATAATATAACAGATGAATCACCACAGAGAAGAGGACAAAAAAATTTGGTTTTAAAAAATTGAATATGTCAATAAGACTTTATCTGATAAGTAGTGCATTTATTTGACAACAAATAAATTATTTATTAAACTAGTAGCAATATTTCTTTTTGGCAGCCAATGACTTCAGCTCCATATCAAGTTTGTCTGGGCAAAAGATACATTCAATATTTACAGAAGAATTTGAGTTGAATAAAATGTCCTGTGAGTAAAAGCTTTCTATTACAAGGCTTTATTCAACTCCAGATATGCATACATGTTGCTAGGCTTGAAACCAAGATGGTATCTGTTTTTATTTGGAAGAGTAACAATTCAAGGGGAATTGCCTTCATTCCCCAGTTATATATGCAATGGGGAGAAACAAATATTCGTACACATACAAACCTTTAATTTATTATATTTCCAATGAATGAAGAAACATACTTTTCATTTATCTATTTTATATTTGTATATAATGGGTGAAAAAAGTATTTGTACAATGCAAATTTCAAATTTTAAAACTTATAATTGTTTTAATACTCTAGATTATTCAAGTGGAATATTCTAGAATGTTCCAATAATGTTGTCAATAGTTATTTTTGGCCTAAAAAATACAAACAGAACATTCTGTAATTGATATTCATGCAAGAGGGTTTTCATCGTGGCAAGACGTAAAGAATTGAAAAATTTTGCAAAAGGAACTGATTGTTAAGCTCTGGAAAGAAGGTAGAAGTTACAGGAAAATCTCAGACAACTGGAATATTCTATTTACTACCATTAGCTAATTCATTGCAAGATATAAAAAACTCAAAACTATTGAAAACCAAAGAACAGGTGCTCCATGGAAGATTTCTTCAAGATTTTCCAGGAAATTAATGCGTCAAATTAAACAAAATCCAATGGTTACTTGTCAAGAGTTGCAGGTTGATTTGCTTTCACTAAATGAACAATAAGCAATGAAATTCATAAGAACCATCTAAATTTACGCTTCCCTAGGAAAACTCCACTGCTATTGAAAAGACATAGAGATGCCAGGTTGAAATTAATTCGTGAACATAAGGATAAGGAAAAATCATATTGGGAAAGTGTATTACAGGCAGACAAAACCAAAATTGAGTTGTTTGGGTGTAATTCTAGAAATCATGTATGGAGGAAAGATGGCGATGCCTTCAAACAAAAGAACACAGTTCCAATAGTGAAATTTGGTGGTGGCAGCATCAGGGTTTGGGGATGTTTTTCTGCAAAAGATACTGGCAACATATTAGTAATAGATGGTAGAATGAATGTCACAGCATATCAAAATATTTTGGAAGCAAATTTAATGTTTTAGGTTGAAAATCTTAAACTTCCTCCTGATTGGATCTTCCAAAAAGATAATGATCCTAAGCACCCTGCTAAGTCTATGAAGAAATGGATGCTGAAAATAATGTAAATCTCCTGAAATAGCCAAGTGAATCCCCAGATTTAAACCCAATCGAGAATCTGTGGTGTTATTTAAAAATTCAATTCCAATTGAGAGCTCCAACAGACATCCTGGATCTGAAGACCATATGCATAGAAGAATGGAATAAAATACCAACTTAAATTTACAAATCCTTAATTGAGAACTACAAGAAGAGGTTGGTTGCTGTAGAAGTGAATAATGACTATTCTACAAAATATTAAATGAAGATTATGTATTCTTTTTTGTATTATAAAAATAATTTTTTCACCCATTAAAATGGATAAGTGGGATTTATTTTTATTAAATCAAATTTTTTTCTCTTTTCTATGCATATTTAGTTATTATGCATCTGTATATAGTTAATTATATGAAAAGTATGTTCATTCATTTGTTGGAAATACAATAAATTAAAGATTAGTATGTGTATGAATATTTGTTTCTCCCAAGTTTATATTTATATAACAAAATTTCTGTTATTACCTGTTACAGGATTCAACCCTTTTGATGAGTTGTGGACGTTGTTGAATAAATGTTTAATGTTCCTGGTACATTTGACCTGCAAACAATATTGGCAGACTAATTAATGTGAGACCAGGCAAAATTAAAAAAAACAAGACATAGAATTTAAACAAATAAATATTAAGTGATTTATTAAAAGAACATATTATGAAAAGGAAAAATGAGAAATGGAATTAAATGTGAAGAGTTCAACGCAACCTTCAGTATGTGTAGCTGAGATAATTATATGCTGATAGGAGCAAGAAGAATATGTTTTTTCAAATATCAAAGTCAAAGGAAAGAAGAAGATCCTTTCAAATATTGCACCACCTGTAAGTATTGGCAACAGGCAGCAATACAATATCTTGCCACCTGTGATTATCGTTGGGAGGGGGGGAGTTAATCCAACAAGTCAGAAAAATTACTGTTCAAAGAGTATCACTCTCATTCTCCAGATATATATATATATTTACACAACACTGATTTTGCAATAATTTTGTTTTTTAGTGGTGAAATCTGGAGATCAGTATTTTAGCTACAATACAGGATGGAGCAGTTATGAAAATGTTGATGGAAAGCAGATTCTGTTGAAAGAGGCCATCTTAGTCACTGCTCATGGTGAGTATCATGTTTCTGTTAAGAGGCAAAGAGAGGAGAGGAGATAAGGATAATTACAACAAGCAGTTATTTTGAAGTAAAATATTAGCGAGAAGAATTAAATGTGATGAAAAGTTTTTTGAGATGAACTTTCCCTCCTCTCTTTGCTGCAATAAAGTATTTTTGCTATAAAAAGCAAAACCTAAATTAATCCCCTTTGATTTACTACCATTTCTTTTATTTTTATCCAGACACAGAAAATTACTTGAACTTTCAATTGTCTTGTATTCATTCTGACTGTTTAATGAGTCATCAAAATCAGGAATTATAGGAGCAGACAAAAACCAAAGATAGTGAGAAGATTTTTGTATTAAATGCCAGAATTGATGTGTTTTTGTTATTGGACAAAATATATTCATGGTTTTGACTGTCAAAATTAATAAGGATATAAACAAGCGTCTTCATTGGCAAAAAATCTTCATTCTTTGCCTTAAAATCATTATGGTAAAGTATTGGTATTTTATACTTTTTTAAAAGCCACTGAGACTTTGGTTATGAAATCATCATACTCTACTAATGCTGATACTGACTAAAGTCAACTTAATCTGACACATGGTCAAATAAGGGGAAATGGATGTGGGTCATCATCATCAGTTCCTTGATTGCTTCAATCTTCAGGGGAGGGGGCTGGTATTGCTTAGATTCTTCCTCCTTATAATCCTTTTAGTGGGTTTTCAGATAGGTTAGTGATGTACATCTCCTCTCCAAGCAATATAGGCAGGAAGATGCAAAACAACAAAGACTTGTCTGTTGTAAAAATCAACTTTTGCTTAAATACAAAAATTTTATTTTTAATACTTTAAAAATATTAGCCTTGAATAAATGTTTAATCATCTAGGTTGTTTTTTGAGAGAAGTGTATTTTTTATGTAGGCCAGACAGTTTGTGCTAAAAATTGTTACACTTGTATATCTTTTTCAGCTCAGTGGTTAAAACTCCCTTAATATGTGAAGGATCCTATTCCAATTTATGGAAAATTATTTTTTGTATATACAGACCAATGAGAGACGTGGTCTCATGCTCTATTAACAAACCGAATGGGGTGGTGGTGGGGGGAAGTCTTGTGAGCCTAATTTTCCAAATATATAGAGCTCAGATCAGTAGATGTGAGGAGAAGATTTTTTGACTGCAATGGGACAAGGCAAATCAAGGTGCAAGAAAGCTTTTGACATCAAGAAGAGAGCATCTAAAATGCACCAGTTACCAGCCAGTTGCAGAGAGACTAAACAATTTTAAAGTTCAAGTGAAATCTCTCCTGTGGTTGGACAACAAAGAATCAAAAAAGAATTTAAAGAAATTTTCCCAAGCGTGAACAGTGTGATTTTAAAAGGGATTTTAAAAAATTTACTATATATTCCAGAGATGCTCGTGGAGCAATTAAAAGTAGGTGTTTTCATTTTTTTCTCAAAGATGGTTGCCTGTTTGTTTTACTACTGCCTTTTGAATTGTTTGCACTTTTTGTCTTTTTCAAAATCTTTGTCTTTTTCCAAACTGTAATTTTTTTCATTTTTCAGTGGTAATCTTTTGATCAGAAATTGTTATTCTGCCTTAATAGGCGGACGAAAGGAAATTTTTGTGCAAACTTTGTATTTGTACTTTTTCGTAATTTTATAATAAATGTGTTTCCTTTAAAATTTTTGAGTCTTGTTTTGTGATATGCACCTATTATGACTTACTATTTCTAATAAGTTTTTGTGTTTGACACTAGAACTTAGATTTGGTAGGGAATAAAATTTTTATATAAAGTTTTTTGGCAATTTTTAACCTTCATGCCCACAAAAAATGGTATATCAAAAGGACAGTTATTTATTTGATATTGCCATTACTTTTGACTGTAATTAAGGTCTGCTCAGCATAGTTGCAGTATAAACCACAGGTGGGCTCCGTGGATGTTGAATAAACACAAATGCGCCTGAGAAAGCGTCTGCAATAGGGATTGGCTAGCTGCCCTAGTAGACAGGTATCCTCAAATACGAGTGGTCAGTGATACTACTACTACTACTTATTTCATGGAATTTATGAGTTCACTCCCTTAGTTACCAGTACAGGAGTACATTGATTCAACTGAAAGCAGAGTGGCAACCACAGTTACCAATTTATCTCTTTTTCAGTGCATTTAACATTTGCTGAATTGTGATGTAATATCAGTTCTCCTATATGGCAGTGAATGCAGAGCAATCTCATCACAAATGAAGAGAATTGAGCTGACAGCAGAAATGTGGTTCTACAGAAGGATGTTAAGAATACCATGGACTCAGTATGCGAATAACTAGGAGTTTTAAGAACAATAGAGACAAAAAACACAATTAGAATCAGAATGAAGGAGTTGAAATTTCTGAGACACATAAGGAGGTTTAAGGAATTTGATGCTCATATGAAAATATTGAAGGCAAAAGGGTCAGAGGAAAATAGTGAGTAACCTACCTAGAGGGCTTGTGGAAATGGATGGCAGAATGGTTACTGCTCACGTCCTGAAGGGATATAGCACATCAGAAGAAATCAACATGTACATTTTCTTATTAATATTTATTATTTCATAAATTCAAAAAAAAGCTAGATGCTGATCTATAGGGGTGAAAAGCACTGGAAAAGAGTGAGACATAGCCCCCAACATAGCTGGCAACAGGAGGAAGGTGATAATTTCAAAGTAAAGATTCTGAAAGTGACACAATGTGGAGTATAATTACAGTAAATTGCATTCCTGGATGAAATAAGGAGTTTTATTCAACCCTTCATGCAACAGATAGTCAAAGACGATGATCTAAGTATATTGTAACTGAAACATAGTTTTATAATAAGCATTTGGTTGCGAAAGGAATAATGAGAATTAGGTTTTTGAACAATGTGTATTTGTTTAATACATAAGGTGCCTTACAGAGTTGTGGGAAAATTGGTGAAATGTCAATTTCAGTTGCTGATCGGCAGGATGGTGATTAGGTGCAAGGGTAGTGCTGGGAGTTGACTGATTTTTTGGGTTGGTTTGACTGCGGTCACAGGATATAGTCATTGGTTGTGTCAGATGCCCGTGTTGGTTGATAAGGGTCATGGTGGTTGTCGATTCATGGTAGGGTGCATAGGTTACTGAGGCGGAGTTGGGGTTTCTTGCGGAGATGAATATGCTAAGGAGTGTGAGGGATTGGTGTAGCTGATGTGTTTCTACAAAATGGGGTCACGGGGATGACTGCAAAGGGAATGCCTGTAGCAAGTTGGTAATGCTGAGGTGATGGCAGTGGCAATGAGGAATTAGGTGTAGCTGGATGGTGTTGATGTTGAGATGTTATAAATTGTGATAGTTGCTGTAGTCTGTTGGGTTTGCTGAAGTGATGGTGTTGGCAATGAGGAAGGCTTCTAGCTGATGTTGTTGATGTTGAGATGGTTTTCTGCTCTATCCCATGTGAAAAGAGTCAGGTGATTAGTCAAGCCTGGTAGTGGTAACAGTCATGTCGAGAGGAGTGGTCATCGCAGTGACAGCAGCAGTGTTTCAGCAGGTGGCCTGATGGCCCACAATTGCTGGTGGCCATTATAGGCGGCATGCTTTTAAGCAGATTTGGCAGTCCCAAGGGACATCTCTTTTTCCACTGGGAATGTGATTGGCCAGTGTTGTTTTCACTGCAGGGGCTTGTTTCCTGGACCATGCATGATGTTTGGAGCCTCAGCACAAAAAACAACTTTTTTAAAATTTTGTTCTCTGCCTACATGGTGTTCAGATCTGGCTGGCATGAAAAATGAATCAGAAAGAGAACTAATTGCAATGGAGTATAACAATAGCAATAAAAACAACCAAATTAGACCCTACCTTTTTACTAGAACTTGATTATACATGATTTGATCCAGAAGAAAATATACAGCCAAAACAACCAATTGGGTCTACTTGATCTCTTTTTATCTTTGCCATAAATGTTTTCTTTTGCAGTAAAACTTTATCACTTAGAGAAAAGGCAATTTCAAAAACATGTTTTGGAATTTGTAAAAGTGTTAATACTATCTGATGCATTGACTTACTTTATAAAGATACTTTGCATTACCTGACTGTCTTTATAAAATCTAAGGTTTTATATTGATATTTGGTATTAATGGTCATCAATATGAAAATGTGTATCAGGGTTTTAAAATGTATTCTTTAAAACTTATTCATTATGACCAGAACAAATTATAATATGAAAAGAGAAACCTTGTCTAAAAATATTATTATGATGACTACATTTGGTTCGATTGTTTGAAAACCAATTCAGGTTCCAGTTTTTATTAATTTAATTGTGATTATATTTCTTTCTTTCATATCAATGCTGAATATTTTTAAATGGCAGAGTTTGGTGAGTATAAATAAATTTCTATTCCTCTCAGGTTTTAAAATAATAATTAAATTTATCTAACAAGCATTTATTTACCTCTTCTTCTAAATGTTTTGCTAATAAGAAAAGAAAAGAACACACTAGGTGAATATAAGTATTCTAATTTTTTTCTGAGATCAAAAAAGGTATTCGCTGTTAAAAGAGATTAGTGTTAAACAAGTTGTTTTAGTTTTTCTGATTTCAGCTAAAAATTTATTCAAAAACACTAATGTAGACTTCTTCTATACAAAGGTAAATTTGGTATGATCACGTAGCACACACTGTGAATTAATTCAAAATGGCTTAAAAGAATAGCTTGCTCTTTAATTCACACACTCTCTCTCAACCTCTGTGCCATGTCCCTTCAAGATATTGATTATAATCCTCCACCACTTCCTGTCTTTTGATAACTCTTGCTCCTTTATGATCTCTGTTCTACCATCCATTTGGTCAAACTCATCAAGTATGTCATTTACTTTTTCTCCCTGCTTCTCTTGTCTTTCTCATTTTTTAAGGCAAGAGAAATATTGTTGAAACTTTCCTACTAAAATATGCAATGTTTAGTTATAGACATGTTACTGTTATGTATAAGCAAGAGTGGTCTCCCCTCGTTTTGTTACTCTCCTCTTTGTCAGAGCTATTTCTTTTTACTGGGACCATAAAAGGACACTATATGCAAACCTTGTATTCTCAGTTGAATAAAGCTTTCTTAAAGCCTACACCTGCATACTTTTGTCATAACAGTTACTATTAACAGAAAAGATAAAAAAGATGTTACTGAAAGCAGAAAAGAGAATAAGATGTTACTGATGTTAAAAAGATGTTACTGAGAGAAGAAAAGAGAAAAAAGATGTTACTGAAAGTCAAAGAGAGAAAAAGATGTTACTGAGAGGAGAAAAAAGATGTTACTGAGAGGAGAAAAGAGAAAAAATGTTACTGAATGTCAAAGATAGAAATATTTGTTACTGAGAGGAGAAAAGTAAAAAAAAATGTTACTGAGAGGAGAAAAGTGAAAAAAGATATTACTGAAAGCAGAAAAGAGAAAAAAGATGTTATTGAAAGCAGAAAAGAGAAAAAAGATGTTACTGAAAGCAGAAAAGAAACAGCAAAGCAATGTTTAATGATGGAGTGTTGGAATGTCTTTCCCAAAAAAGAAATCTATTGTTTAGTCATTGGGATAAAATTTGGGCAGTGGGTTGGCTACATCCTTATATCATAAATAGGTGATTATAAATATTATATTGAAATATTATATAAGATTATATTAAAACACAGTCTGTTAATTATATTCATATGAAATGATTTACCTTACTATTGATCATCTGAGCAGCTAATATGAAAATGAAATTGCCATTCATACATTATAATAAGCATCACTAACTGGGTACTAAATAGGAAATATTTCAGTTTTCAGTTTTTTGCTCTAGACAGTTTATGATAACCTATGCCAACATTTGAAATTATAAAGACCTGGAATCATTTGATTTCGAACTAACAAAATAGTTTAGTGTTTTGTGTATAGAATTATAATTCACTGGAGACGGAACTTTTCAGAGTAAAAAGCAGAATCATAGCAACTTCATGACTGCTTTTATTCACCATCTTATTTTCTTGAGAGAAAAATGCCTCTGACTTGGTAAGTTTTAAAACTTTCTTTTGAAGCTTTTGTATGAGAGTAGTTATAGTTTCTGGTTAATTCCAGTCTTTTGTAGGAATTTTGTAAAGTCTCAGCTTGTGTTGTGTTAATGCAATATAATACTGACTGTTCTTTTTTGAATACCGATAATGAAAAATCAATAGAAATTTGCAAAATAGTTTATAGATTTATATAAAAGCCTAGTCACTAGAATAAGTCTGCACAAATGAATGGTCTTGGACTTTATGTTTTCTTGTTTTTATTACCGTAGACACTATTTTAAAATTGATGGGTTAGGAAGAAAAGTCTTATTAATATGGTTATGCTGTAATTAAACATATCACAATTTAAATGCCTACACTAATTAATTTCTCCATTTGTCATTAATAAACACTTCTCATTTCTTAATGAATTCCACCATAAAAACATTTTACAAGAATATACTGAATATATTTAAATCTAAAAGTGATCCACATATAACTACACTCCTGATCAAAAATTTAAGACCACTTGAAAATTTTTTATGAGAGACTGTTTGTCATGGATACATTATAAACTTTTTCTTACTTAAGGTTACTAATTCTATAATCTAAAAGGTTATGTAGACAAAAAGTTATAATCCAATCAATTTATTCAGCAATGGACATTTTTATAAAATGAGGCATTTTACACTTGATCAAAATTATAAGACCAGGGGGTATAAATTGTTAGATCTAGGGTAATTCCTATGTTTTAAGTTCAGTTAGAGATTAGGAATCACTTTGTAAAGGTGTCACCATGCCTAAAGCATGCAAATTTACCGAAGTTGAGCATGCTCCAATTCTAGATTTCCATAATCAAGGTTTGTCACAGTGGGCGATCGCAGCTAAGGTAAGTTGCAGTAAAACTGTGATTTGCAACTTTCTAAAGGACAGTGTGATTTATGGAAACACAAAGCCTACTGGTAGGCCCCCCCAAATTTCTCTGGCATTGAGTAGGAGAATAAGACGGGTTGTTCTGAAAGCCAGTGGACCTTCTTCTAGTCAAACTAAGGCAGCCACAGATGCTGATTGCAGTCCAGTAACCATCAGACGACACTTACGACAAAAAGGCATGGTAAATAAAAAGCACAAACAAATTCCTCGGCTGCTTCCACGTCACAAAGTGAACCGTTTAAGGTTTGGTCGTGAATACCAAACATGGGACATTGAGAAGTGGAAGAAAGTCCTGTTTACTGATGAGAAAAAATTCAAACTAGATGGTCCTGATGGCTTCCAACGATATTGGCATTACAAAAACATGCCTCCTGAAATTTTCTCCACACATCATAGTGGTGGAGGGTCCCTAATGGTATGGGGTGCCTTTTCTTACAGAGGGACGATGGAGCTGCAGGTGGTGCAGGGTCATCAGACAGCAGCTGGTTATGTTAGCATGCTACAAAAAGAATCGTTGGTGATGGAGGGTCATCGTTTGTATGGGGATGTATGGTTATTCCAACAGGATAATGCTGCAATCCACGCTGCATGCCGGACCTTGACCTTTCTACAAAAAATGTGGTCCATCTCTTGAGACATCCTGCATGCTCACTGGACTTGAACCCAATTGAAAATGTTTGGGGATGGATGACAAGAGATGTTTATCGAAATGGCAATATTCAACAAAAAAGGAATTTTGTGAAGTTATCTTCAGAAGCTGGAGCAATATTCTCGCAGCTTAATGGAAACACTAATTTCTAGCATGCTCCAAAGAATTTTTGAAGTCATCAAAGCCAGTGGAGGTAGAACTAATTATTAAATTTGGTTGTTGAATGTTTTTGTACACTTTTCGTAGAATTTTTGTGTCTGGTCTTATAATTTTGATCAAGTGTAACATTTTATAAACATGTCAATTTCTCGATAAAATGTTTGAGATTATAATTTTTTGTCTACATAACCTTTTAGATTATAAAATTTGTAACCTTAAGTAAGAAATGTTTAAAATTTTTCCATGAAAAACTGACTTTTAAAAAAATTTTCAAGTAGTCTTAAATTTTTGACCAGTAGTGTATGAACATCTTCAGTTCAAAAACTGATTTTATTTTTACTGATAATTTAGAATCTCATATCAATTTCTCCTTTGAAGATGCTGACAACAATTTTTAAGAAAAGAGAGTGAAATTCCTCATTATTAAAGAGAGAATAAACTCTTGTCTTATGATGACAATGCAAAATAATTAGCACTTTTGTTTAGGCAAAAAAGATGAATATTCCGAAAATTATTTGTTGACTGCCACTAAGTTATGTTATAGTAGTTACTCAACTTTGAAGTACAAAAGCTTTGAATTTGATTGTCTTATGCACAGAAAAAGGAATATATATATATATATATATATATATATATATATATATATATATATATATATATATATATATATATATATGTATATATATTACAAATTCTTAGTAAAAAAAAATAGTTATTAATATCCAGAAAGTGTCTTACACAGGACCATCCCCTTATATATATATATATATATATATATATATATATATATATATATATAGTGCAATGGGTAAATTGTCACCATTTTATATTTTTAATTTCATGCATGCGCATTGTTTGTTTTTGATTTTGTCAGTTGCACAATATAGTAGGGTCAGTTGGGCACCATCTGTGAAAAAAAGAGCACCATGACACATTTCACTCCACCAGAAATTTGGAAATAGCATGCTTTACTGCTTGGCATTTGTGCCAGTAGCTCCAATATGAAGTGTTTGGGTGCCAATCTGAGAACAGCGTAGAGGATTTGGAAACAGTTGAATGATATATCCAGTCAACATTATGGTGTTTGGCATGATCACCAGTGATGGTGATGTTATGCCTCCATTCATCTTCCAACAAGGCCTCAAACTCAACATAGAGGCCTACATCACATGCCTTGAGGAGGTAGTGCTGCCTTGGGTCAAGAGTAACAGGGCTCTGCACACAAGCAGGAGAACCCAGACATGGCTGTCAGACAATTTCTGCAACCACATCACCCCTTAGATCTTGCCACCTAATTCTTCAGACTGCAACTCCCTTGATTATTATGTGTGGAGCACAGTTGAGCAAGAGACCAACAATACTCCTTGTAACACCAAAGATTAACTGAAGGCCAGGATTATAGCAGCATTCACCAACTTAAACAAGGAGACTGTAAGGAAAAGTTGCATGAGATTTCAAAATCATCTGGAGGCCAATGGCAATTTCATTGGATAAATTTACACTTTAGTATTTCAAGATATTTTTGTGTAATTTTGCTAAATATATCTGTTTAAATGAGATGTCAGTGTTATTTTAATTTTTGCGTAATTTAGATGGCAATTTATCCATCGCACCCTGTATATATATATATATATATATATATATAGAGAGAGAGAGAGAGAGAGAGAGATAGATAGATAGATAGATAGATAAAATAAATCCTAAAGAGTCACCTACCTACCTAGGTTTCACATAAATGTATTTTCAGGTTAAGATGGCTAAAAAGGAAATGACACAGAACGTATTTATTTGTAAAACCATCACTAAAAACTAAAATTAGCTTAAACTTAAAATAGCTTAAAACCATGTGACAAAAGAAGAAAGAACCAAATAAAAAACAAACAAACCTGGGCCTCTATTCTAATAACCAGGATTTCTTATGCCTGCACCTTTTTAAGATTTCAGATCTTTGGTTTAGTAAATTTTTTGATTTATTAAAGGTAGCTATTGCTAACTTTTCCTCCATACATAATAAACAATATTTCTTACTTGATATTTTTTTTTATTATTTCCCATTTTAAAATGGGGTCTGTTCCATTTTCCTGTTTAATATTCCATATATATATAGACAGGTGTCATTCTGTGTCATTTCCTCTTTAGAATGCTTACCCTGGCGATCCACTCAGGTGAAACCTAGGTAGGTAGTTCCTGGCTCTTTAGGATTTATTTTATTTACCTTTGCTCTACTTAGCGTATTGAGCACTCGACATTTTATCTTAGTTACTCACTTGGGTTTTTTTTCTTTGGACTGAAAATTTTAAGACACTGGATGATTTTTTCACCCTGTTCGGATGTTTCTAGTCCTTTTTTTTTCCAATTTTTGCCTCAGATACCAATTTGTTTTGATATACTGGCAAATTGTCCCATTCAGGTTTTTTTAACCAACCGAGTATAATTATTAGTATAATAAATACATATACAGATATAGGATTAATACAAATAACTTATGCCACTCAGTTATGTCATAGGAGTTATTCAATTTTGAAGTGCAAAATCTTTGAATTTGATTGTCTTATGTTCAAAACAATGAATATATCTATTCATATATATATTACTGACATGTGGAAAAATGTTCATGAAAGTATGTTTCAAAAATAATATCTGATAATGCATTGGACCACTATGGTTTCATCAGATGGATAATGAAAAATATGTTGTGTGTGTATGCATTTGTGTGTTTTTAAAATAATTAAATCTTATATTATTTTTCCCAAGCTAGATATTATTGGATATTATTTTTGAAACATACTTTCAAGAATGTTTTTCCAAATTATTTTCTCTGATCCACAACACATATGTAGAATTTATCACTTTTATTCATACCTTTGGTGTTTGTAATCAGAGCAAATTTTGAAATCAAATGTTGGGGTAAAAAATATAGCTTATATACTAAAAAATACAGTCTATGAGAACATTGTCTTGAAAAATATAAACAATTTAACATAATAATAATATCTACTGTGCTATTTCTATAATTAAGAAGCAAACAGAAGATACAAGATTAAAAAGTCAGTTTATTTTATATTCTGCACTTTTCTTCTAAAAGCAATATCAATCTTGTGTCTTTACCAATACATACAGCCTATGGCTTGGCTGCTTCATATTAAAACTTCTAATAAAAGGTCACTGAGAATGAAATATATCTTATTCATTCAAAGTTTAACAACTGACAAGTTCCACATCAGTTCATCTGAACAACATTGTTCTCATCAGAATCTAAAGTAAACAGTTATCAGTAGACATTTACAAATACAATAATTTTAGTTCAGGCATTTTGTCCCAATTATTAGCAAAACTGAACTAAAATCTGCTGATTAGGTTCTTTCCAGGACTTCATCTCAGAATGACAAATTGTCTATGCATGGTGTTATCTGTAGGGAATTCAAGTCAAGGGATTAAATATAATTAAGTAGCTGTCTTTTGTTTGTTTTGAGGACTTCTATTTATTTCCCCATGATCTCCATCTTTATTAACTAATTGATGATTAAGTCAAATCTGTAGCCTCAAGGTTGGCTGCTTTTTACACTTATTTGTCTAGCAAAGAAGAATACATTACTCCTAATTTATGAGATAACACTAGTTCATTGTTAGCACCTTCTGTTCAATCAACTTTAAACTGATAACTGATGTCAAATGCCACAGATGATACCTCTGTTTTCTATTCTCTGTCAGCCCCAGGTAATAAGATTAGAAACAGTGATTTGAGCAATTGAGCATATATGTGTATGGTTCTTCCTAGTAGTGTTCTTATACTGTATATAATGCTTCTTGGTCCTACACATATTGGTACAACTGTTACCAAATGCCACACTATCTACAGATACATGAAGGGTTTGTGTGCATAATGTGAATAATGCTTTCAGTATTCTTACACACTAAGAAAAAAATATTGAGCCAGTTATCACCAATTACTGTATTACTTATGAATCCAGTAATGAATGATGAAGAACTCTACATTATTGCATGACAATAAATAATGCCACATCTTAACAGCATCAATATATATGTTCAATATTTAACCATGATATTGCTTTTTTTCATATTGAAGATAATGTAAAATATAAGAGAGTTAAGAATTGAAGTGTAATAAAAAGAATAAGAGAATAATAATAAAAAGAACAGAATAACAAGATACAGTAATCCTTTGTGTATAGATTGCTAGGGAGTATAAGATGTAGTTAAAAAAAAAAGCAGAAAAATTCCATGGAAATAAAAGCTTATTTTTATGTATAAAATGCACTTCTCAAACTTCTTATTCTCAACACCTTCGTAAGGTTCTCATAATCAGTGGCATGAGCAGAAAACGTCAATGTCGGTAATTTGTTGATTGCAAAACTTGTTAAAGGTGTTTATTGTGAAAGTCATTAATTGCTTTTCAATAACAAATTGTTTTTGATGATTTTTATTTTGAAATTAAGCATCATTCTATAATTATTTAACATAAGTGAAATTTTTACCTTTGAATGATTTCAAAATTCAGGTCTAGACTCAATGAAATCAGTGGGGTTTGATACACGCTCTTTTTTAATGTTGAAATTGACACCTGTTAAAGAGATCTAACTGCAATGCAGTATAACAATTTGATAGATATCTCTCTGGTGAAGAAATGAATCCAAATTGATTAGATTTTTTTTATTCATTTTGAGACCTGGGAAAATGAGATCAATTTCTAAATTAAGATGCAGAAGACTTTTGGACACAATTTTGGTTGAAAGACACGCATGTTATGTATACAGGAATACAGTAATTATTGTTACATTCACAGATTCTTTTAAAAATAGAATTACTTAAATGTTTTTTCTTTGATATTTATTACTTGAAACAAGTTCATTTACAAAATTTGAAATCTTTAGCAATGTAAAACAATATACAGCTGTCTTTTTATAGAGATATATTGTGTCAACTAGAATTTCCTATCTCAACAGCCAGGAGTTGAATGACCAAAATCAGTTATTTATGCATAAATCTCTGAATAGCACTCCTGGCAGTGTTGAAAACATTCAAAATTATTAATCGACCACTGAGAGCATTTCCTTCACATTTTTGAGGGACTTTTTTTTGTGAGGGAAGCTGTAAATACAGATAATATAGCAAACAAGTGTAGTTGGCAAATAGATTATGCCTTGTCAACTCAACTGATTTACTGATCCACTGAAACATTTCATGCTTCTCTGATGTAGATTCAGCAATGACTCCTTTCAAAGGATTTTATTAAACACACTTCAATGTATGTCTGGTCTTTGAAATTTTCTCCTTTCAATAGGTTTTATTAAATATGCTTCAATGTGTATTTTGTCTTTGAACTTTTCCATTTTCATGGATTTTATTTAAACACACCTAAATGTGGGTATGTAACTTTCCCCTTTCAAAGGGTTTTCACTAAACACACCTAAATATATGTATGTTATCTTTTCCCTTTGAAATGTGTATATGTGAACTTACTCTTCTTTTCAAGGGTCTTATATTCACCACATGATGTATAAAATACCCAAATAAATTGTTATCTGTTGATGAACAAATTCACTTATATTCTTGTTCATTTTAAATTCACTTATTTAAATGTCTTGCTTAATCATTGCATTGTATGTTGCATTAAGATTGCTTTATTCTGGACAGCACTGAGAATAATTAATAATTGCTGCTACTATATTATACAAGCTAGCCACAAGAACCAAACACTTTCTGCACCCCATAAATGGACAAGTTCCATAACCTGTTCCTGGGAAAGTCTGCACCCTCAACAGATGTATTAACAAACATAGTCATTGATTGCCTTTTGCATCTGCATGGGTATGTATGTATGTATATGTATGTTGCAGCATTCACCTTGGATCGGTTAAGCTGGCTCCTTCCAAGGAATTCACCGCGTCTGGAATGAAGGCCGACCAAGCACGGCGATCCGTCGCCAATGCTGAAACGAGCGACAGCCATTCCCGATTCCAACGGCGGTGAATTCTTGAAACGGAGTAACAAGGGAGTTTTGAACTTCACACGCAGTCCCCACACCTTGCGTGCTATCCCAGTGGAGGGAGGAATATGCTCTTACTTGCCGCAGAATTTCCACAGACGCAAAGGCAGGAGTAACCAAGAGGCCGCTGGATGCCGATGCAGACGTCGAATGGTTTTGAATTCAGAGTTGACCTTCTCCTAGACCAGTTGCCATCCAAGGCTATAGAACCCAGTCTATCCTGCTATTTACCCATAGTTGGAGGGAGAAGAAGAGGATTCACACCTTTCCCAAGGGTGTTAGCACATAAGTGAATGTAACGGATTCGACTGGAATTCGAACTCGGCTCTCCGATTCCTCAATCCAAGCCGTTATCCATTACTCCACCGTGCCTCCTCCTCCATGGGTATGAGATTATATAATATATAGCATTTGTCTGGACACAGATATATAGAAATCAACACTGTATGATGATTAACAATTACCTGCCTTAAGCAATCATCAGACCATCAGATGTTCACACTGTTTATATCTACAAACATTCTATCTTTCATACTGAGCATTATGGAAGTTAGCAGTGTTGCGTGTATTTTAGATGAAGGTGTGTATTCAATATGTAAATAAGGAAGATTGAAGAAGCATGCAAAAACATGTGTTCCTACTATGGAAATGGTTACTGTAGTGGAACAAAGTTCTCAATGTTTCTTTGGTATCTCCATTTTCTTTTTGGTCAGAAGTTAGGTTAGGTAAGTATAAGTATTGTATTAACAGTTGAGATCAAGTTAGCTATGCACAGAGGTGGAACGACCAAAGGAAATTTCTGCTTACTTTATCATTGGTAGATTAAACATGGTTATGGGATGTCCATTTTCTTTTTGGTCAGAAGTTAGGTTAGCTAAGTATAAGTATTGTATTAACAGTTGAGATCAAGTCAGCCATGCACAGAGGTGGAACGACCAAAGGAAATTTCTGCTTACTTTATCATTGGTAGATTAAACATGGTTATGGGATGTCCATTTTCTTTTTCTTGGTCCAGAGTTAGGGTAAGTCAGTACATGCATCATTAATGTGGTTGTACTCAAGTCAACCTTGCACTGAGTTGGAACGATCAGAGAGAAATCTTAACCTATTTCATTGGTTGAGGTTTTTGGAAGACATGTGCAAATGCCATGCATCAGAAAGTGGGAAGAGAGTTCAGTCATCAGTGAACTGAGGAAACTAATATTTTGCAGTGGGAACGTAATTACCACATGAATCATATCTTGGAGCAAAGGGGAGAAAGTGAGTGGGACAGGAAATGTTTGCCTTTTTATAAGCTTCATCAATGCCATCTAGAACCAAGTGTAGTAATCATATTTCCAGTTTCTTTACTCTTAGCATCATAGGAAAAGGTTTCTTTTACTTTTTTTATTACTCATTATTATTATTTTATTTATCAATTTTATTTTATTAGCATTCTTCCCCAAGAAATATAGCAAATTTGAAACATATATTTTTATACATACTTTTGGGTTAACCATTCCATCAGTGTTTATGCATCCAAATTAATATCAACACATTTCATTCACTTAATATATTGATTAATACTGCTAAATCAGTGCAGTTGAAAGTATCAGTTTTGGTCTTCTGCTAAAATTGGCACAATGTTACAAATAGCAATCACTTTAAGACAACAGTCACAATCACTAAAGTCGATAGCATATGTAACTCAAAGAGAAAATAATGACATAATGAAAATGTTGAATTTTCCTGCTAGCTGAAAGAAAAGGTTAGGAAGGAAGCCCCCATCAATACTTGAAAGAGCAATAACAGATAGTGGACTTGCAAAACCTAATTTCCTGAAAAACTGTTTTCAGAGAAAGATTTTATAAGTTTCAACCAACAGTAACACTGTTTGGTCAATGAATGCCAAATGTTTCCTTGTATAAGGAAAATGGTGAAGCCCACCATTGCAATTTCATCATATAAATGTTCTAATCTATCTATCTATCTATCTATCTATCTATCTATCTATGTGTGTACACATTTTATCAATCACTGTAAATGCCTGTCTAATCTGTTTTCATGAGGGTAGAATAATATATGTTTGCATGTTTTACATTTCTGTTATATACCACATATAGTTGGAAGAGTAACAAATGAAAAGAGCAAAGTATTACTGGTGAGGCAGAAAATAAAGGAAACAAATATGTTAAAATTATTTGTATTGCCAGTATAATGGGTAAAGGCAGAATGACTCTCTTATAAGCAAAGATGAGATGAGAGAGTTTGTCTATGGGCCTGGGTCAATTGACAAAGAGGCCAGTGATGAATTCTGTATACTGTCTTGAGTGTCACCAAGTGGGTCCTTTTAAGCAGTCAGTGTTGATACATGACATAGCATATTTTTTGTCATGCTTTTGCTTTAGTAATGATTTTTGTGATTGGCTCCAATGTTTAAATTTTATTTTATATTTTTGGGTGTTTATTTTGTAAGCCAGATGCAATTCTCAGAGCCCCTATGCAGAGAGCTACTTTTTTAGTTTTAATTTTGCTTTCATAGCCTTGATATTTGTCTGACAGGTTTTGGTGTGGAGTGAATCACAAAGAGGTTTTATTTGAAGTAGAGTATAACATTTCTACTATGTAATAAAAGGATGACTGGATATGTTGAGATGTAAAATCCACCTCCCCAAAAGCAACTGAATCTTCTGTACTGATGGATAAAATAAAATAACACTTAGTTTCCTTCTATTCAAAGCCTTGAATATTAAAGAAAACATATTGAATATGAAAAAGAAACTATTTTCATGCTGTGTACTTGTTATTAAGTCAGTTCTGTAAGAGAGACTCTCATACAAAAAAAGACTTCAACAGTATCAACTTTGTCAGCATTTTTAGTTAAGATCATTATCATTGATATAATAAGAACTTAAATTCCAAATTGTAATTTTCACAGCATGATTAACACATGTCATAGGAGATGAGAAATTTATGCCAATTCCTTTGTATTATTTTCTTGTGTTTCAACCAAGAGGACTTTGCGCACTTATGTACATGGATGACTCCAGAAAGTCTTCTCACCAAAATCTGATGTTTAGTCATCTGGTCAGATTTTAAGTAGTGCATTTTCATCTCTCTCTCATATATATATATATATATATATATATATATATATATATATATATATTTAGTTTATGAAAAACTAGGTAATCCGTATAGGTTTTTTTAAAATTGATAATTGAATTTAAATGTATTACCCTTTAATAATCACTATTGATGATAAAATATTTAGATTTTTGATAATTGAATACTAAAGTCATCACCTAATATTTTTTAGAGAAGTTTTTTTAGGGAATTCTAAGGACACACCTATATATATATGTGTAAGTATGCAGAAACATTTAAAAAGATATATGTAGGTATTAATACATGAAATTACCCGTGTATATTGGTACATGTGTACCTCTGAGTGACTGCACATGTAGAAGAATGTATGTATATGTGGAATTTGCATGGATGTGTTTACAATATATGATAGAGCAAGATCTCTAATATTACCTTCAAATATCACTCCATATTAACTTAAAAACTAAATTTTAAGTAAGAGAAATTACCAATCTAAAAATAGTCGCTAATTAAATTAATGAATAAAATTCAAACTGATAGAGATATCACCTTAATAATCAATTACAACTAGAAGTAAACTTATATTTGAAAATAAAATTTTAGTGTTTTAATGTAAATTCTATGAATATTTTTCTAATCGACTATCTCATATTAAATCCCCAAAATTTTTCTAATAAAGTTTTAAAAAAAAAACTTTAACAAACATATAATTAAATTCCTTAGACTGTTTAAACATTCAAACTTATATAAAAAATTATAATATTTATGAACTCTCAAAGTAAAGCAAAACAACAGCGTCTATTTCGGGCTTTCATTCCAAAGAAAGTTAGTGACACTTTCTCTCATAACTTCTTTCTCTCTTTTTCTCTTTATGCCTTTTTCTCTTCTCCCCCTTCCATATCAATATATAACTTCCGTTAAGTTAACCGATTTAATGTGTCAATGTCTGGATTTCCTCAAACAATTTAAATTTGAAAGAATAGAAATGTTACATCTAACTCAATCATGTCTCTCTCCCCACTTCACTTCCTCACTTCATTAATTTACATATACTTAGTACTGCCCGTCATAAATGCTTAAGTTTCTTTTCATTTTTCGTTTCAACCTTTAGAAGTAAAATCTGATGATCTGCGGTCCTATAAAAGGGCTGTGGTGAAATAATTTATTATATGGAACCTGAAAGTGGTCTGTTTTTATTTAAACTATATATATATATATATATATATATATATATATACACACAGTGTAACCCGGATATAAGAGACCCGGATATAAGATAAACCCGGATATAAGAGAGATTTTATCTGGTCCAAAATTAGAGCCATACTTACCTAAACAAAATAGACCAAACCCTGATATAAGAGAAACCCGGATATAAGAGACTTCTTCTCCGGTCCCGACAACTCTCTTATATCCGGGTTACACTGTATATATATATATATATATATATATATATATATATATATATATAAACTCTTAAAAAGATATAACATTTAATATTTTTAAAAGTATTTGATTTAATATTAAAAATATCCTTATTGGTCAGTATATTTTATTCAGTGCTAGCTTATTTATCATATGAATCAAACATTATACAGTAGAATTTTTTATTAAAATTTAGCAAATAGCTATCGGGCTATGGAATTGTTGATATATAAAATGATTAAAAGCTATCTCCATATCGGATACAATATTCATATTGTGTAACATAATTCAATAGATTAAAACTCATAGTAAGTTTGATGACACAACAGGAACTAAGAGACAGCTTATCCTCTTTACTGTTAGAAATCCTATTAACTAAACAATCTGTGATTGTATTTGCTTCAAAAATGGTTTTAAGGAGCCCATATGCTATAATCTTCTAGATTATTTTCTTTTGCACATTTTTTTCTTAAGTACTTTCATACTCAACAAAGTAATATTTGATAGTTATTTACTAATTTGGCATATGCTCACACTAGTTCAGAACTCAGAAAGAATTGAACCCCCTGCAGTAGCAAATTGGTTGACAAAGCAAGCATGCTGTCTTATGGTAGATATTCTAATTAACATAGACTATGCATTTGATAAGGTACAACACTAAGATCTATTTGAACTGCTAGGAAAATTTGATTTATTTGTGAAAGATATTAGAATCATCCAGAGTATTTACTGGGAAATAACTGCCTGCATGTAGATAGAAAATGAATTGATCAGGTACACAAAAAACAGAAAGGGGTCATAAGACAAGGATATGTCTTTTCAATGGATTTATTTAACCTTTACAGTGATATTATCTTAAGAGAGATAGAGGTTCTGCCATGATTTATTATGGGTGGGAACAGCATGAAAAATATATTCAGATGATGACATCATATTGATGGCAGATGCAGAAAGAAAGCTGCAAGTACATCTAGATGAGGTCTTAAAAGAAAAAAGAAAGTACAAATCATCAATTGTAAGGCAGAATGTATGGCAATAAGCAAGAGGGACAGCTGAAGATGTAAACTAAATAAAATAATTGCCAGTACAGAAATTTAACTATTTAGGAAGTGTTATTACTAGAGGATGTAACACAGAAATCTGATGGCACATTGAAATAGCAGAAGATGCCTTCCAGAAATTAAACAAAATATTAGGAAACAGGAAAATTTTGTTGAAAAAAAAGATAAGAGTACTCAAAAATTATTTAATATCAATTCTCCTATTTGGCAGTGAATGGACAATTTCCTTACACAGGAAATGGAAACTTGAGGCAACATTGATGTCATTCTACAGCAGAATTCTGAATGGATGGGATATGCGAGCATTGAGGAAGTTTTAAGGGAAATGGGAACAAAAAGAACACTCTTGCTAAGGATTGGAAACAGTTGAAATTTCTTGGACATGATGAGGAAAGATGGTGTGGGGAATTATACAAGGGGAGGGGAAGAGAGAAGCAATGGGAGTAATCTACCTAACCAGCTTGTGCAAATGGATGGCAGAACAGGGAGTGGGAGGTATAGTAAGAAAACACACATTACAAAGAGCTACAAAGGATACAAAGTTGTGCAGCACCATGATCACCCTCATCCTGAAGAGAAACAGTACAAAAGAAGGCTACATAAAAGCCCCACTCTCTCATAGGTTAACTTGTCACTCATCAAGAGTGTAATAATAACAATCAATAACATATCAATCATTCACATTATAAAGAGTAAAAATATGACTAATAGCATAAATATATATTAGTAGATAATAAAACAAATACTAGATAGAAAAAAATGCTCAAAATAATTAATGCTGTTATCATACAAAAGGAACAGCCTGTATTAAATAAAATATTTTTCAATACAGAAGATGGTATTTTAAAGTGTGCACAAAATATTTAATATGCATATAAAATAATAGTAATATGTATAAAATATTTGATACATTGATTTTTCCAGTGCTGTCAACCTATCTGAAGCTGAAACCATTCTAGACATAATGTTACTTATATGTATATTTGAATTTGAAAAATAACATTCCAAGAAATGCCAGAAAGTAGCCAACAAAATCTTGTCTATCTTATTGACAAAATTTAGTTCTTGATAATGACTGAAATGGTCATAAGCAGTAAAAACAAAAAACATTGAACAGTTTTGATTTGAATGTACAACAATCTATTTGAAAATTTAAAAAATACCATAAAAATTGAAAAGAGACTTTATCAGTTGAATTTAACAAAAATGGTTATATTTACACACACACACACACACACACACACACACACACACACACACACACACACACACACACACACACACACACACACACACACACACACATATGAAATAATGATACATACTTTTATATATCAAGAACAATATTGGGGAAAAATGTATGACAAAGTGTAAAAAGTTTTCTTGCAACACGTTTCACTCTAAAGGACGTCATTGCACTAAATTTGTTATGTTGGTTTGACTACACATGAGCACAAATGACGGATGCTGGTAATTTTTTTTTTTCATTCCTGGCAGTGTGGGATTATAACAGTGTGGGATATCTACTAACAAAAGTGATGGAATTAAAAAGAAAAAGAATCTAAATAAAATCAGCTAGATTAAAAAAAGAAAACAATTAAATTCCCATTGTTCCCTTGTTCATGCAGATGTGTAGTTGTACAAACATAAAACATTTTGTCCAATGAAACCCATCACAAGAAAAATTTTTCCACTTTGCCATACATTTTTCCCCATATATATATATATATATATATATATATATATATATATATATATATGCACTGTTTGTCTCTTCATCAATCTTTGTTCATTCATATTAATTGCATTCTATTTCATTCATTTAAAACAAATCTACTGACTTTAATTAATTACTGATAAAATAAGCAATTGTATGTGCAGATTATCTGCTGTCATCTCTTTATTCATTTTTAATACTAGTCACATACCCTAATTATTTCTTATATAAGTAAGTAATTTTTTTTAAAGTCTTTTAAAATATTATAGATTTATTTATTCAGACCAATTTATTCATTTTGCTATTGTCTTCTTCAGGTATCTGTTATATTCAATAATCCTTCTGGGAATTTTGAACAAAACCTGTTATTCAATCCATGGACATATATCTTCCATTCTACTCTCCATGATAGGGGTTATCTTGTATCAATTAATTTTGCTTAATCTATTCTTCTGCTGTTGCTGTTACTTTTTCCATTGTTTGAACAAGGTATTTAATTCACTACCACCAGATGCTTTTAGCCAATGCTTTTATTCACAAGACCAATTGTCCAATTAGGTAGTAGGATTCTAGTTTCTTAACCCTAATGTCTGTTCCTTAATAATTAAAGACTCTCATTTTTTTACTTGCAGAAAATATGCTACAGAAAAATAGATATACCTGCATTTTTATAAGTAATTTATAAGTAATTGTACTCAAATTGAACTACACCCTATATGAAGTTATTAAGCTAATCATATAAACTTCAATAATTCAAATTTAGTTTGAAAAGAATTGTCAAATTTTAAATGATCAGTGTAGATGTCAAAACAATGCCTGAGTTAAAATTTGAGGTAGTATTAATATATTTTATTGAAGTTATTTGATGTATTCTAAAAACTACCATCTGAACTTATTAGGCAAAATCAAATAATCACATTTTACTTCAATAGAAAGGTAATAAAATCATCAAAAATGATCAACACTTTTAACAAAACAAATAACAAACACATATGATAAGTCTTTGAATCCTTTACGTTTTAATATAGTGACCCTTCTTCTCAATAACAGCCATTAATCTATTATCCATTGATTTTGATAATTTTTTTACTTCAGCAGGTTCAATTTCTGACATAGTGGTTTTAATTGCGTCCCATATGTTTGTTTTGCTGTCATCTTGTTTGCCACCTTCATATAATATCTTCACAATTGACCATGGATTTTTGATCGGATTCTGATCAGGACTTGATGGTGCCCATTCCATTATATTCTCTCCTGTAAATCTTTTATGCTCAAATAATTCATGAGTAAGCTTAGATACATGAGAAGGAGAACTGTCATGCATAAATACACACTTCACTTTACAACTGTGAAACTGGGATTTTTACCATGCAAAGAAAGTCTTGTTTATAAAATCGCAAAAGTTAGCACTGTTCAGTTTAATTGCTTCATCAATTTTGAATGGTTCAATTATGGTTTGGTCAACAATTCCAGCCCATATCATAACATTACCATCTCCTTGTTGCCTTCTTTTAGCCACAGGCATGTCTGAATTGGATAAAATCCATCCTTTTGCCCATCCATCAGGTCTATCAAATATCACTTGAGATTTGTCTGTGAAAATTGCTTTAGAAAAGTCAATTATAATGTATTTTCTTTGACACTTTAAGATATTTGCTTTAGTGAGAAGAGGTTGCCTAGGAGATTCTTTTACAGATCCCATTTCACAAAGTATTCTACACCTTTTGTCCTTCTTGATTCCCTCAATTCCAGCCTTTTCAAAGATCTGAGTGCTGGTCAAAAGTGGTTGTTTTGTTTTGCTTTAGTTATGTTCATTTCAAGGAAGCAAGTCCTTATAGCCTTTGCTTTAAGTCCTCAACTTAATTATATTTTCAACAGCCTTTGTTATCGTTCAATGATCTCTGTAAAGCTCCTTTGATATCTCCAATGTGGACATTCCCTCACTCAATAATTTTGTTATTTTCTGTTTTTCTGCAGTTGTTAGATCCTTCCCCTTTACCCATGTTTCAGCATATATTATGGACAAAAAGAAAAAATAGTTTTATTAGATTTCAGAGATCTTAAGTTAATACTAGTTTAATTTGCATAATAACTTCAGTCAGTCCAATTTCACAAATTCCAAATATCTCAAAAACTAACTATTAAAAATGACAGGAAATTTAATTAAATATTTTACTAAGGGTGGAAATGGACAAGATTAAATTTGACAAATATTGGTTCCAAACTTTTTGAGTTATTGAGGTTTATTTGATTTGCATAATAACTTTAGACTGGCTGTAAATCTGAAGTTACATTATTGTAATCTACACTAATGACATTAGTATTGACATTAGTATTGACATTAGTATTGACATTAGTGTGGATTAATAAACTGAAGAAATACATAAAATTAAACTAAAAACAATTACTAAATGCATGTAATCTCACTCCAGTCAAGGCAATAAAGCCATTAAGATGCAAGGGGTTAGGTTACTGAGTGTTAGAGAATATTAGAAAAAGAAAACCTTATTAAGGAGAAAGAACAATGAAAGAACAGGAATTAAGAAGACAAAAGATAATGATTAACATTGCATTTCAGCTTTTGAAGATCAAAGTTGACTGTAAAGCAACAAGCCAGAAGAGTATTCCACAAGCAGGAAGTGCGAGGGAAGAAACTTTTAGCATAAAATTATTATAACTAGAACATTATATCTAGACATTTCAATTGTAAAATGATGAGACCTTACTGCAATTCTAGTACTGCACTTAAATTTATAAAATCCAGGAACCAAAGAAGAAAGCGCCTCAGAACAATTCTAATGAAAATATTTATAGAAAAGGCACAGGTAAGCTACATTATGGCAATGGGAAAATGACTGAAGCTGAGATGATAGGTCAGGACCAATAATATTGCAGATTCTTCTTTGGATTTTATTAAGAATCTCTAAATACCTAGAAGTGCCATACTAGATGTGGCAGCAATGTTCTAAGCATGGATGAATGGTAGACTTATAAATGTGTAAGAAAATTTTTCTAGTATGACAGTAAATTAACTTTTCTAGCAAAACACCTACCAATTGATTCAATATAATCAGTATTCAAGAATTGTTACAGTTCTACTAGTTTAGTTACATTGAATTGTTTTTTTTTTCTATTTATTAGACTTAAGCTTGAAAAAGCCATTTAAGCAACCTGAGTATTAATTCTTGTGCAAAAATTATGCAGTTTGAGTATTGGTCAAAATCCCAAATTGTTTATATAAACAAAAGTCATGTAAATATTTATAGATATTTAGATTTGAAGTAAGAACTGTAAATTGATTTGCCTGAGGTTTAAAAAACCATTCTCTAGACAATAGAACACTGTCTATATATCTGAAAGCATTCTGTGATTTTTGCCCACAGGTATTTTGGAAGAAGGCTCATGTGAAAAAGGCTATGTTGCTTATCAGAATAGAGATTTCAATAAACAGCTAAAGGTGAGAATGACTAAGAGCTTTAAACCTAGAAAAACATATCAGGTAAATGGGGAAATTTGGTCAGTCAAATTTAATAGAATATAAGATACAATTTGTTTTTATTTTGTGAGAGCAATCAGTATTTGTGTATATAATTGTTTTACCATCTACTGTACTTTTAGTACCAAATCCTGAGTTTCAGATGTAGAATGCAAGAAAATAGAGTAAAAAAAATGCTGATACTTAAACATACACAAATAAGAATGTCTTTCTATCATTTTTTCTCATTATCAAAATATGTTTACATAGATATACGATTATATAGAAATATATATTCAATCTTATATTTATGCATACTGTCTGCATATTTATATATTCATATATTTACATGTATAGATATATATTCATATATATTTGCATAAAAATGAGTATATAGTACATGACTATGTAAGCAAATATGTGGATGTAGATCCGACGGTATGATGAAAAATATGGAAAAGACAAAACAAAATCCGAATATGCAAGTTTATAAATAAACATTAAAAGTAAAACAACATTAAAACAGTAAACTTGCATATTCAGATTTTGTTTTGTCTTTTCCATATTTTTTATCAGTACATGACTATATATCAACAGATCTACATAAGCATATATGTATATATATGTAAGCATATAATGTAATTATATATCTCAGAAAATGTCCTTTTTTTTGTATATTATGCATATATCTACATACACACATTATAAAATTATCCCACTGGAAAAAGATATTAACATTTGCATATTTATGGTACATTTGTATGTATATATATACACACTTGAACATACATAATATAAAAATAATCCTAGGAAATATATATTACCATTCACATTGTAGTATAATGCAGGATATACACAATATTGTGCAGAAAATGTTGATGTTGCATATATTTTCACATATATCTCTGTCAATACATAAAAACACATACATTAAATTGACAATGCAAATAAATTGCTTTTCTTCAAGTAAACAGTTATTCTTTTTGCTAATCATAAACTGAAAAAAATAAAATAAAGAAATTCTCTATATTTTTCTATTGGCTGTGTAATGTTAACCTTCATTGTCCTCATGGAATGACCAAAAAATACTGAATGTTTTCCTTTCTTATTTACCTTTCTCATTTACCTTTCTCATTTACCTTTCTCATTTACCTTTCTTATTTACCTTTCTCATTTACCTTTCTCATTTACCTTTCTTATTTACCTTTCTCATTTACCTTTCTCATTTACCTTTCTCATTTTCCTTTCTCATTTACCTTTCTCATTTTCCTTTCTCATTTACCTTTCTTATTTACCTTTCTTATTTACCTTTCTCATTTACCTTTCTCATTTTCCTTTCTCATTTACCTTTCTTATTTACCTTTCTTATTTACCTTTCTCATTTACCTTTCTTATTTACCTTTCTCATTTACCTTTCTCATTTACCTTTCTCATTTACCTTTCTCATTTTCCTTTCTCATTTACCTTTCTTATTTACCTTTCTTATTTACCTTTCTCATTTACCTTTCTCATTTTCCTTTCTCATTTACCTTTCTTATTTACCTTTCTTATTTACCTTTCTCATTTACCTTTCTCATTTTCCTTTCTCATTTACCTTTCTTATTTACCTTTCTTATTTACCTTTCTCATTTACCTTTCTTATTTACCTTTCTCATTTACCTTTCTCATTTACCTTTCTCATTTTCCTTTCTCATTTACCTTTCTCATTTTCCTTTCTCATTTACCTTTCTTATTTACCTTTCTTATTTACCTTTCTCATTTACCTTTCTCATTTTCCTTTCTCATTTACCTTTCTTATTTACCTTTCTTATTTACCTTTCTCATTTACCTTTCTTATTTACCTTTCTCATTTACCTTTCTCATTTACCTTTCTCATTTTCCTTTCTCATTTACCTTTCTTATTTACCTTTCTTATTTACCTTTCTCATTTACCTTTCTTATTTACCTTTCTCATTTACCTTTCTTATTTACCTTTCTCATTTACCTTTCTCATTTACCTTTCCTACTTTAAAGAAAATTTTGATAACTGCAATCATATTGTATTTTCTTTCCTATAATTCATCCAGTGATTTTCTATTTTCCAGAGGGATTTTGTATAAACTGTACATTTTGTTTTTCTGTAAAATATTATCTATTTACTTCCTTTCAAAAGAAAGACCTGATCAGATTTTGTCTCTTTTTCATTCATCAACTATTAACATTCACTTGAATGATTCAGGATAAAAACAAAAGTACTTAACATAAGTTTGTTAACATTTTTCTTTTTTTAATTTACATACATACTCATGGAGGAGGGGGCATGGTGGAGTAATGGATAGAGGATCAGATTGAGTAATCGGAGAGTCAAGTTCGAATTTCAGTCGAATCAATTACATTCAATTACATGCTAATACCTTTGGGAAAGGCATGAACCCTCTTCTCCTCCTCCTCCCAGCTATGGGTAAATAGCAGGACAGATTGGATTCTCTAGCCTTGAATGGCAACTGTTCTATCGCAGAAAGAAATGGCAACCTAATGTGGGAAAAAATCTGCCTCATCAGTCATGTATCAAAAGGTACATGATTGCCTAAGCATGTATCACGTATGGCACAGAACTGACTGACAGACATACTCACTAGTTTTCTTTTCATGTGATTTCAATTTCTACTAATAAAATGACTCCTAAAATTCTGCTGGATGTATTTTGTGCAATGTCTAAATTAGTCTCAGATTATTTACACTATTTACATTGTTCAGTCTGTTGCCCTTGTCTTTGTGGCCATACTCACAACATTTCAGGTGTTGTACACTCTGGCCTTCTTCAGATGATTAAAATTTCAAACTGAACCCTTTACAATACCTCATCTCAGAAATATAGACAGATATGGTCTCAGATTAGTTCAAAAGTTTCTCATACCAGAAAGTTCTTTCTGTCTTTTCAATGTCAGCTACTATTCATACATATGCTTCATTTTATCTTTGTCACAAAAAGGGGTTAATTATAACAACATTTGATTGATATTTCAACATTTTCAAAGTAATGTTTTTTTATGTGCATTATATACAAAAAACGTAGTTCAGGAAAGGAAAGGATACATTTGTGATTAGCTGTTGTGTGTGTGTTTGTGTGATGCACCGTATGGTTTGGTGGAAACAAAAAAGTCAGGGGATTAAATCTTTCTGGAGGGGAAATGAGACTTGTATTGTCCTTACAGCATCCTGTCGATGAAGAAAGAGAAAAAAAGAGGTTTTAAGTCCTTTCATTTTATATCGTTTTATACAAAATCACTTAGTGGACATTAAGAGAAGTCTCCTGGAAGACCAAGTGGTGTAATCCCATATCTGCAAGATTTTATAAGATCCCCACTTCAGGCTTCTTCTATTTTTGAAGTATATTTTTTTTATTGTTTTTTATTTTGTTCTTTTGAGGTAAAGATATTATTTTCAATTTGAAAGTCTTTACTGATATTAGCTGGATTGTGCTATGCTTTGTTTTTTGACAAAGAATAACTACCATTTTAATGCCATTTTCTCCTGATTTTATCTCTTGCTGTTATTTTAGCTTTTATATAGTTCCTTCAATCCTTTTATTCATTCTGAAGAATGAAAAAATAAATCTTGGTTTATCAAATGAGAGTTACAGATTTTTTATGAAATTCCAACAGAACTTTTCTTGCTCGTTTCTATACTAAATTGATTTTTAGTGTATAAGTTACCTTGACATAAAACCAATGCAGCCTTTTTTCTTCTTTTTCTCTTTTTCCTACTCATCTTTTTTTTTCAGTTCCTATTTACCCAACCTCATTTTCCTTCTCATTCACATAGATATTTTCTTATTTAAAATAAATGCTGTCTATTATATCTCATTTGGGCTTTAGAAAAGAAATGACAGATTTGCTGCTTTTATAAACTTATGATTCTTGCATTATTTTAGTGATTCTCAAGCAAGAATACAAAAGCATTCAAATCCAAAATTGTAATGAATACATTTGTGAGATATGCTCTATAAATTTTGTTTTATACAACAATATTTTGTGAACATCATTATTGGTGCTTTTCAAGAACATTTCTTTGATAAAGCAGTTAAATGTTGACCTCCCAAAATTTGATCTTTATACAAAAAGAATAATAAAAATCTTTATAGAACACTTCATTATTTTAGTTTTCACACTATACAATATCATACTTTTTCTTAATATAAATATTTCAGAATTTACAGTCATTCATGCTAGATTTTTAAAAAGACGGAATTGACATAATTCTACACAGTTGTATATTTTTTTTGTAATCTTCAAAATCCTGTGAGTACTGTCAAAAATTATTTTCATGAAGGTAAATGTCCAACACTGAAAGGTCTTCTTTGGGATTATAATGTAAAGCAATTGTCAGTAAGCTAGTTGTATTAGACAATTATTAGTGTAAGTTCTGTTGGCTCTATGCCAGGCTGAATAAACATCATAATAATAAAATGTCCACAATTAATATAATAAAATGATCACAATTAATAAAAAATCAATAAATTTTTTAGTCAACCAGACTGTACACAGATTTTGGTATGAAGTATGAAGACTCAGTTAATCCTCTTAAGACAAGCAATATACAAGTGCTTAAAGTGAGTTTTCAATTTTGTCTTTTGGTAAGGGGAGATCACTCATACAAAGAAGTAATTTCCAACATTTATTATTTTATGGGTAAACTCAATTCTTGTTTACTGTCTCTTGTGTTCTACCAACCATTTACTCAAGCACCTTAGGTAAGTTATGCACTATTTTCCTTTTTTCCTCTTGCCTTCAATATGTCCTGTAAGTATTACATTTTCCAAGCCCTCTTTCCTCATTATGTGTCCTAGAAATTTTAACTATCTCTTTCTGATATTAAGTATAAGTGTCCTTCTTATTGCCATTTTCTCTAAAACTTTGTCATTGCTCATATGTTCAGTTCATGGTATTCTCAGCATCCTTCTGTAGAACCACATTTCTATTGCCTCAAGTTGCTTCTTCATCTCTGAGGAGATTCTCTAGCATTCACTGCCATATAAGAGGACTAACATTACACAGCAGTTCAGCATTCTTTTCTTTGTTTCTAATGAGAATTTCCTATTTCTAAATGCTTTGCTTAGCTTTTAGAAGGCATCTTTTGCAATCCCAATTCACCTTCAAATTTTGGCATCATATTTTCTGTCCTCTGTTAAAATATTTCCTAGATATTTAAATTTTTGTACTTGATTGATTTTGGTATCTTTAATTTGTAATTTGAATGTTAGGCTCTTCTTTTTACTGACAACCATACTTTCTATTTTCTTACAATTGATATTTAGTCCTTTATTCTTGCTTTCATTTACCACTTTCTGTAGGAGTTCCTGTAGTTTCCTTTCTGTGTCTGCTATCAATACTTTGTCATTTGCATATCTAATGTCACTAAGATTGTGGTCACCAATAATAAATCCTGGTACGACTTCTAATTTGTCTCAGAATCACCTCACTGTAAAAGTTGAATAAGTCCAGTGAGAAGATATATATTTATCATTCACCCACTTTTATTTGTATGTATTTACTGAATCCATTTTCTCTCTGGATGCAGGTGGCTTGTATTATTTTAATATAATATCCTCCCTAAAGATATATTGTAACAAAGGTGTTTCTGAGAGTTGTTGTTTATCCACTGCAATAAGAATTTCCATGTCAAAATGCATTGTTTGTAGCCATAAGCAGATCTGATTTTGGTGCAATTCAAACTTGAGTCTCAGATTAATCAGTTGAGGTTGAATGAATAAAATGAATGCAGAATAGACAAGCCAGGATGTTGGGAGAGTGACCTGATTTGCATATACATATATGAATTTAATCCAAACACCCAGATCAAGTACCAAGAGAAAGGCATTCTTAATGGTGTTTCTAAGGACAGCCATGACAAGCAAGAAACTGAGCGCTATTTATTTATTGACTTCCCCAAAATGGAAATGGTGAAACTCAGCAGTGACGTAATAAAGCCCTTCCATGGTGATGGAGATGTGGTGGCATGGCTCAAGAAGGGACAGCTGCTGATGAGACTCCAGAAAATAAAAAACATGGCAAGCCTTTTACCTTTACATTTAGAGGGAGATGCACTCCAACTCTATTTGGAGATGGATGAGGAGCAGAATACAAACATTGAGACCTAATTGAAGCTTGGTTGAAGGAGACTTTTTCAGATGGGGTATTCTCTGCTTATGCAAAGTTTAAACTGATTAGGTGGACAGGAGAGTGCATGGATGTTTATACCATCAAAATATGACAACTTGCAGGAATAACAGGGTTCACTGGGTGCAGTCTTGAGGCAATGATGGAGCTGACATTCATGACAGGGCTCCCCAACAACATCTCGACAGAACTGCAACAAGCACTGGTAATCGAAACCTTGGGATATTTTCTAACATGGGTGAAGGTGCTGACAAAGATATGGCTGAAGATATGGTTGCAGCCAAGCAGTTACCTTGAAGTGAGATCAGAATTCTGCTTGAGGTGAATTCATCAGCTGTTACAGGTGCAGAGGTCAGCACCACAAGGCCAGAGAATGTGCAATGAGATGGCCCGATGGGACAAGTACCCAGAGATTGTGCCAAGAGATGCAATGCTTCAAGTGCAATAAGATTGGCCACTTTGCATCAGAATGCCAGGGAAATACTGGCTTGTGGGAAAAGATGTCAGTGCCAGTCTATTCCACAAGAAAGTAAAAAAACAAGGTGCATCCTGACTAGGGCTGTATATTGTCATCTGTCAACAAGTACATGGATGACCCATGTACTTGTTGACAGACGACAATATACTGCCCTAGTCAACACCGGCTATCCCAAGACAGTGAAGAGTAAATGATTATGTTGCCAATGGAGATGCCAGAACATTAAAGTATTAACCGCAGATGGAAAGATTCTGATATGTCATGGAACCAGCCAAGTTGAGCTTGTGCTGGGCTGCATGAACCCTTTGCACCTGGAGATCCTAGTCGTTGAAGGAAATCTGCTAGGTTTCGACCTCCTACTGGGATCTGACAATATCAAGAATCTGATGAGAGTGCACCTGAATATATTGGATGAGATTCACTTCCTAGCAAAGAACTTACCAGGATGTGACATGATCAAGATTGATGAACCCAACTTTAGTGCCATGTTCAACCAGTAGAAGAAGGTGTGGACCACCTCATGGAAATGGGCAGGTGGTCAGATATGTAAAACTGATAGAATATATTAATTAAAATCATGAAGGAGAATTTTTTTTAACGGATATTTTTTATAGATTCTACTTTTCAAAATGGCTTTAGAAAAGGAATGACAGATTTGCTGCTTTTATAAACTTATGATTCTTGCATTATTCTAGTGATTCTCAAGTATGAATAGAAAGGCATTCAAATCTAAAATTGTAATGGATACATTTGTACAAGCATTGTATTTTATCCTTTTTTTGTTTAATCTTCTCTAACAACTGATAAATACTGGAAGTGGTTCATATTGTTTGAATCTACAGCCACAACAGTTGGGAAGAGATTATTCTAACTGCTACGGTTTAAAACCATTATTTCTTTCCATGTAAGTTAAATGAATTCCTCAGCTGTCTCCAACAGAACAGGACTAATTATTCTGGAAACCACTGAACAGAAGGAAACGTCCTATTATATTGGAAACCAACTTTTCATCGCCAAATTACAGAAAATTATTCTGATTAACCCAATTCCAAGAGTGATTGAAAATGTAATCTTGTTTTAAGAAGGGATTATTTAATTATCATTACATTGGGGTAACTTAAAGGAGATTTAAATTTATTTTAGCTGTCAAATTCTACACATCTGTAAAGCTTTGGAGAAGTTGTGTACATTTGACGAAAGAGATTAACTCAATAATATTTTCATATTCTGCAGCTCAGGCTATAATTCACTTTAATCAAAACCAAAACTAATTGACTAACATCCTCATTATTTAAAAATTCCTGCTTTTCATGGTCAGGTAGGATGTTTAACTCCTTGAAAGAAATTAGATTTAATTCAATAGAATTTAATCTGATTGGAGCATCATTTATATCCCATTTGAATAATTTCATTGGGATTTCATCTGTGACAAAGTTCATTCAGAATTTTTATTAATTTTTTATAGCTTTCAAAATAAGTCACTGATATAGTGATGTAACAGGAGAGATATATGGAAGAAAGATTTATTCTCCCATTTGCATTTGCTCCATTATGGGCATTATTATGTCTGTGATATAATAACACCATTGTTCATGGATGGAAGGGAATAGCTGAAAGTTAAAAGAATGACAAACATGCTTTGTTCTTGGAAAGACTTTTATATCACAGTCATGATATATTTTGTCAATGATTGAAACATTTTACTTTTTTGGGTGTATCTCTAATATATAAGAGAAAAATCAGTTTTTCTTAATACCAAGGTAATTAAAATCTTTATACTAGATAATGTTTTGATAAACTTAATTTGCTAGCATTCATTTGAATCACTTGTGATTTTAATCACCAAGCTTTGTGATATTCAAATCTTTATTTCATCTTTCCTAGCCGGGAAAAAAAATTCCTTAACTTGAAAGGACTTGTTTTTTAAATTGCACATAAATAATTTTTATTTGTTTTTATAAATTATATTTTTTCCACAAATTTATTTGAACTTATTTATAAATTCTGTTTGAGTCTTCAAGATGCAATTATTTTGAATGAAGCGGATGGTAAAGGAAATAGTAGGTAGCATGCGAACAGGAAAAATGGAAAGAAAACTATCCCACCATTTTAAAATGACTGAAAAATCTATTTGGTAGTCTCATATTTATAAGAAAGTGAGTCTCTTAAATCAAATCACTTGTGTAGTGAGTTCATTCTTTATTAGGTGTCCAACTAATGTGACCGTGTGCTAGTTTAAGATACACTTTGTTGGTGAATCTAAAGGAATATTCCACTCACCAATTCTTAGCTAGCATTAGTAAAACTGGCTGGCTGCACTAACATTTAATTAGAATGGTGCAAAAAGACAAGTGGACTCCATGGCAAGTGTATTTGTATATTTATATATAAATGCTGTATCATTTATATATAAATATACAAATAGGAGACAGTCATCATAGGGAGTATTAACAAAGTAAGGTGTCCATATTGCCACATATGTTATCTCATATTAGAAATAATAAGCACAGAGCATTAAATAATAGTTTAGCAGACAATTATTTTTAAGGGAAGTGTATCACTGCTCTGACTTCCTGAGGTTGACCTTTGAGGTCAGGTGGAAGACAAAACAAGGAAGTTGATTTTTATTGGCTGACCCAGCGTGAGAACAACAGATAGAGAAAGGGTTTTCACTGAGTTGAGTCTTAACTGTCAAATAATGTAGACATGTTTTCTTTTGTGTCTGAAATGGCTCTGCAGTTGGGGAGAGCAACCTGACTGGATAGGTAGAAATGTACACATCAACATGATTAAATAAATAGCTAAGTTAAATTTTCATTTGTTGATGTCTTTTATCTCTGAACTCAAAGCAACTAGTGATCACTGACTGAGAGAGAAGAATGCAACTTTATAATAGAATTGACACTCCAACCAAGACCCCTCACCCAGCATGAGAGAGAGATATACAACAAGAGAAATACTTGCAAATGAAGGAAAAGACCTCTTACGTGAATTTTAAAATGTTTCACCACAGATTACCAGTATTTCTGAAACTGGGATAGATGAGGGAAGACAACTATCAAATTTGTCCACCAGGAAGTGAGTAACTTGGCTGGCTTGAGTTTCCTACTTGTGCAGTGCTGTCATAAAACACTTTATATATGAGAGCATATAATTATTTTGAATCTCGACATAAATTTTTGTTGCATGCCATCTGGTTGAAATTGTTAAATATTTTCTTCCAGTTCCAAAGGTTATTTTTCAATCTGAAGATTTTGAATACAGGCTTTTCTAGATCAGACCCTCTTCACTTAGAAGATGTGTTTAAATGTCTCCCTACACCCATTAGAATATCTTGTTATTCAGTAGTAGTTAGCAGTTTAGACCTGAAGACTATTAACACTTAAATAAAGAGAAAGGTTTTGTAAATATGCATATCAAACAGTTAAAAAAAATAAGAAAATTCCCTTTTTAAAGCATTTATATGCTTATTTTCACTTTAAACAAAACTGCAAAAATGATATTTTAACTCTTAGATAATAAAAATAAAGGAAATAGGAAAATAAAACAAATTTTAGGCTCCTAAATTTAATATTTTTGAATAGTATGATATTCCTTGAACTATTTCATGCACAGTGGAGTTGTGGATTCTTTGCCACCATTTTTCACTTCTTTTCTTTTCAAAAGTATGCATGCTGACATAACATTATCTTTGGCTTGTTCTTTCAGCTTTATTTACAGACAAATGACATAACCTAATGAATTTTAGTAAATAATCCTTATGAAAACTAGATTTACCAATTAGTCACTTAGGTTCAAATCATGAATAAATGATGCGTTGGAACATTGGACAAAATTTAAATCATCAATTGATAATATTCACTGATCTACAATGAAACATCAATTGATGATACCTGACATTTTAGCATTAATACTATAGCAAATGTTATTCTCACTGGGTTACCCATATTCTTGGCACTATGCCAAATTAAAGACAAACAAGCCTTGGAAATCCTTAACTTTTTGATTCATTCTAACTAGTCTCATTGAAGAAAGCATGTTAGGTGTAACTTGGAATACTGCTTCCACACATCACAATAACATGTTGGAATCAGATGCATGGTATTGAAGGTTTGAACCAAACAGTTAATTGGATGAAGTATGAAATAACTGAACTGCTATCAAGGTGGCTTAAGAAATATCTTTAGTAGATACCTATCAAAAATTATCCCATGTTCTATATCTTGAGAATCAATTGCGTGGTGTAACGATGTAACTAGACAAGCAACCAGTTGGTTGCGCAGCACAAACTGACACTCACTCACAAGGATACTCAGTAGTGCAATGACAGTGAGTGAGATGGAAGAGCAGAACATCAACCGAATCTGCCAGTTTCCCAACAGTCCTGATCTACCTCCCTGCATCAGCAGCAGTAGCAGCAGTAGCAGCAGCAGCAGCAGTAAGATATATATATATATGAGAAATAGAATATTAAAAAAATTCTAGAAAATTACATTATGTTAATTTTTGAACATTTATTTCTTTTTTATTGAAAAATATCCCCTGCAAAGAGGAGTGGTCCAAAATCCCCACTGGGATCTGTAAAAACCTGGTAACCAACTACAGTAAATGTCTGGCTGCTGTGCTTGTTTCTTCACCAAATACTGAGTTATGTTTTGTTATGCAGTGAAATACTTATTTTTGCAATAAAAAAGAAATAAATGTTGAAAAATTAATATAATGTGATTTTCTAAATTTTTTTTATATTCTATCTCACTTTCAAGACAGACCTACTCTGAAAATTATAGATGGTTCCTATTTTTGTAAGGTAGCAACCTCAGAAAATCAGTAGAGGATGAAATACTTATTTTACCCAGTGTATATATCTGAATAAAAAGACAAAAGGTAAAACCATTCTTATATGAGGTAATGGAATCTACTCTCTGGTTTCTTTCCAATCTCATCTTTCCTGAAAGAATTACTACTTTCTCAAGCCAACCTACATGAACACAAAAATGATAAAAATCAAAAGGAAACGGTTAAATCTATTACCTCCGGTTTTTGAAGATGTACAGCACATATGTTGATCCCAAACAATAGCAATTTAATCACAATTTAAACAATATTCATTAAAAACATATATTTCTTGAATATTACCCACTTACTTTTGCCTTACCAAACTTTGAATTATGTTTTGACTGACCTTTCAACCACCTGATGAATATTCATGAACATTCTCAAATTTAAAAGCCTAAATAAACCAATGACATTCTTGTATATAAACACATGCAACAAAATAAATCCTTACTTTTGCTTTGATAAAGTCCCTCAAAGGACAAAACACATTGGCTAAGAATAATTTTTCCGCTTGTCTTTTTATTCATTTCATTCCCTTACAGATAAACACTATCTGAAAATTTATACACACACACACACACACACACACACACACACACATTTTATCACTTTAAATGTTATTTTTAGTAATACCTATATTTGAATGGCTGGTCTATTTATTTTTTAAACAGTATTTTATTTTTGTCTACTGGCCTGAATATTTGAGAAATCTTATTAAAGAAATATGCTGGAGGACATAACATTTAAAGTGATAAAAATATGTTGGATTAATAAATGAAAATCCAATTACTTTAGAAATATATATATATATATATATATATATATATATATGTGTGTGTGTGTGTGTGTGTTTGTGTTTGTGTGTGTGTGTGTGTGTGTGTGTGTGTGTGTATGTATATATATGTATGTGTGCGTAAATAAAAATGTTATGTTGATAGAGTAGACAAGCCATTATCTTGTAATTAAATCTATTTTCTTGTTAAATATACACAACATTATGTCAGTCATAATGTAATTTGCTCAGCCATACAATTTTATTCACAAATGGACTTTGTCAATCACTAACAACAACTTTCTTCATGGCTAGGACAAGTGAACAGTCTTGTTTGCCATAAAGCACATTTGACGATCATAAATAGAACAAATTCTGGCACTCAACCAATAAAATGCAATTCGTTTTCCAACAGAAATTGTGAATGATTGTTTGCTGTGTAAGACTGGATATTTTCCAGACTTTTTGCATTACTTGTAAGAGTTTCCCTGATTGATCAATTGTCTTCGTTATTTCTTCGAGTAATTACAAAAAGCTAGACGACAGATCTTGCAGTATACTTTTTCTATGGTTTCTGCCAACAATCTGTCTCATGACCCATGATTTGCTAGGCGATCTTCACTGACCCAATAATAGTGTAGACTGTTGTCATCATCATATGTTGAGTACAGAGCAAATTTAACAGTGTATTTCCGTCCATCAAAGCACAATCATGTGTTATAAAGTATCTCAATTTAGCTTGTTTAAGATTTTTTATTGAATCAGTAATAATATTGGATAGAATTATGTATCATAATCTCAGTCATGTTCAAGGTTTTTCTCTAAACAGGCTAATTAACCAAAATCTGTGACTAAGACTTTTGCTCTTGAATCCAAATAAATATCACAAAACAAAAATATATTTGCCTATTTTTCATGTTTACTTACTTTGGTATTTTTTTTGTTATGTCAGCATTTTTAAAATGTGGATTTGATTTAAAGAAAATGACTTCCTGTGATCCATTTGCATGGGTAACATTGAATAATCTTGATTTATTGAAACCCTCTTTCATTTTTAGATTTTTACAGTTGATCAAATTATTTCTCTTTTTCACATTATTTCCCAAAACCTGTTAATATGGAAAATGTCAGAATGTTCATTTAAATCAGAGAATGAAAAAAAAAAAAAAAAAAGAATCATGAAAAAATTTTTAAAAAATCATCAGAAATATAAACATTTTGTTCAATGACCTTTCATCATAAACACAATTTGTCTGTTTTGGTCAAAGTGTACAGCATATATGTGGCTTATTTTGGTTTCTTATTTCTATTTTTGTTTCACATTAATAAATATAAAAATTGCAATATTAATTAATATATGTGAAAACCAGATATATAAATTGAAATGACAAAACAGGAAAACGTATTTTTCCAGTGTTTTTTGTTCCTTCAGGAACTTTATTAAAGGCAAAATGTAGAGATTTATTAAGAAAAAACAGTATTTGTATTCATTAAAAAAGTGTCATGGGAGAAAATTATGTTATGTGTTCAAAATTAAATCTGAGAATATCAACAAATATCCAGAATATTCTCAGATTTAAATTTGAACACATAATCTCATTTTCTCAATAGTACTTTTTCTGTGTACATAAACATGATTTTCTTAATAAATCTTTGTGAAGCTTTCATGAAGCTCCTGAAGTAACAAAATTCATTGCAAAAATAAGTTATCTGATTTAGTAATTTCATGCTCTTCTAAAAATATTTTCAATGTTTAGCCATTTTGTCTGTTTTCGGGAAGTGGGTCAATTGAAGAATTTTTCTGCCCCCCTTCATGAATATTTATTTTTTTATGTGTGTTTACCATGGAAAAATGCATGTAAATGAAGACTAGAATGTTAGATTATTTATTTGAAATTTGCATGCATATTTCATGAGCCATATGAAGATTTCTTTGAAGTGGCATTTCTTTTATTGTTTACGTTAAAGTTTTATACAAAATAAATATATTTATTAATGCACATGCATTTATATGAATCTAAATAAAGCATAAATGCAAAAGACAAAATATACTTCAGGATATACTTTGAGTTTCAGTTTTCATGACCATTTCCCGTCAATTTCTTTCCATGTGCATATTTTCTATTACTTTGAAGTTTAATTTCAATTCTGTCTTCATTCTTTGTTTAGTTTAGTAATTGATTTCCAGCTAATGTCTGCTTCAGCTGTGTCAACAGTGACAGTGGCCCAGTTGGAAAATGGAAAGTAGTTTTACAAGACTTGATGTAAAATGGTGCAAGCAGGATTAAGATTAGCCCAATTCAAAGAGATCTAAAAATATATAATTGTTGATTTTTCTTTTCCATTTTCTTTGCCAAATTCTGTCTTCTTTTCTACATTTAGTTCTATTCTTTAAGTTTGAATATATATTTGCTAATTTTTAAATTAGATTGTGCTATTTATTTTTTGCATCAATTTAAATTCATGCTTAGCAAACACTGATGATGGCTAAATTAAAAATTGTACAATTCACTGTGAATTGATTTTAACATTGAAAATTATGACACAAGATCGAAATATGTGATATGTAAGTAAGATTGAAGAATACAGGAATTTATTTTTCCTTACAATTATTAAGAAATGAGAAATAATTATGAAGGGAAAGATTATTTATGTAAAGATAAAAAGAGGAAAAACCCTTGTAATTCTGTTTATCACAATTTCAGTCTTTTTTTCTATGCTGGAAATAATTTTTAACATTAAATAATTTATATTCAGTCATTCCAACCATATCTAACCAAATTACTTATAATCAATTATCACAGTTATTAACCTACCACTTGTATAAATTTTTTTTCTTTACTTTTTTTAATGCCATATCCCTTCAGAATATTGGCATCTCCATACAAATCCTTTTTCTTTATTATTGGTGAATTTTCATGACTTCTTGAGAAACACAAGGGTGTACAGGTGATGTAATGGTTAGTGATTCAGAATGAGAAATCAGAGAGGCGTGTTCAGATTCCAGTCATGTTGATTATATTTGTTTATGTGTAAATACCCTTGGGAAAGGTATGATTCTTCCTCTTCCCCCAGCTATAGGTTAAATATCCTAACTAGTATCTAGAAAAATCATTATTATTCTGAAAACATTGTTCATGCATTATTCATTTGAAAAAAACAAACTATTCTTACAATCAAAAATGTTTTGGCTTTAAATAACCCGTAAAGGGTTGATAAGCTGTAAAAAAACAATTCACTTAGGAAAGATAATGACATGGTTTCCCATTGCCTTCTTAATGATTTTGAATTCAGATTATTGCCTATGGAAAGGGAAATCACTGTGCCAAGTTCAAAATCCAGCCAAGTTTGTTGCAATCACTTTTGCACAAATACTCTTGGGAAATAATGCTTCTATTCTTCCCCAGCTGTGGGTTAAATAGAAGGACAGTCTTGAACAGAGAAAATGACAAGGCAAAAAAACTGAATATTATTCTTTTGTGATGTCCTTGAAAATTAAAGATAATTATTTTTTTTATATACCAGATCATAAATACATAAAAGGATAAATATTCTCCCCAAAACCTGTTTCTGGTCAAATCATGCTGAAATCAGTGTTTCTCATTTGCTCATTGAAGTCAGTGTTGAGCCTAGTCAATACTTAGACGGAGGACCACTTGAGAACACTGGGTACTGTAAGGATTTAGGAGTAAATCCTGACAAAACATCTCACAAATGTGGGGAGGTGGGAAAAACTGTTATTTCAAATCTTACATGTACTTGGCAGAGAAACAATGTCAATGGCAAAGAGATAACATCTCTAATAAGAGTTGCAACCATTAATTGTACCAAGTCCCTTGGAATGCAATTTAATCTAATTATTTTTTAGCACGATTCAGGGAGTAGCCTGAAGATTTTGTGAAATTACACATGAAATTTTGCATGGAGTATTGGAAAAATTACTAGAATCACTGTACTCAGGAAGACTATTTTGAAAGAAACAGTGAAAACTAGGTGTAATCTTTAATTTTAAGATATTTTTCATAGGTCAAATTCACTGAACTTTTGTTTACTAATTTGTACTTTTCTTCTATATGACTAAAATATATAAAATACTTTTTGCTGTAACCTTAAATTACTACAACATGAATTTCTACTCTCCCACAGTAGTTTGTTTAGTGAGTCACCATGAACAACACTGACTTGTTTATATTTTTATAAAAGGAGAAATCTAAAATATAGTCACTTGAAATGGAGCATATATAAGTTTCTCTGCAATCAGTTGGTTCGATACAATGATGTTTGTTTTTAAAAACACTTTCTTTAACTCTAGTCAGATCAATTTTGATAGGATAATTTTCTCTAACTCCAGAAAAATTAAAAAACTTTCTCTTAAAAACACTTCTCTTTCATTAAGACAATGAGCCTTTTTCATCCTGATAATATTAATGTATAGATCATAAGAAAAAATTGTATCTATTGTGACAAAATGGAGCCTGGCCATAACTTCAAACATGTGAATTAAAGTGGACTACAAATCATTTTGTCTGAGACTGAAGTGTCTGGTATTTTATGACCAACAGTAAAGCCTAAAAGTAAGATTTTCAAAGCAACCACTCACTGTTCAGAAGTAGTAGAAAGGAAAGAGAGTAAATGTAAACGTTTGGGATCATGTGCCACTTAGAAGTTTGAGAATTCCAATTGCAGGAATATATAAGCAGAGTCACAGTTATAATTGTCAGTTTTGAGCTACCTAGTTAGAAAGTCACATGTAGAAATGGGCAAGAATCAGCCATCAGAGTGCTTGGCGAGAGTTGGTTAAAACAAAAAAGATACAGAACTGGAGTTCTCACTGGCTGAAGGAAAGATGTGGTCTGTTAGTCATGAGAGAAGACAGTAGCAAATAGCTGTCCCCTACCTACTCCACATCAGGGTCATGCTAAGTGAAACTATGAACAAATAATCAAATAAATATGATTTGCATTTTCATTTTTCATTCCTTTGTGAATCATAATTGGGTCTTTTCCAGCAAAAGTGAGACACAGTGTCAGATGATTTGTCCAGCTGGTGAAAAGCTGAGCAAAGGCTGACTGGTGTATGTTTACATTATTTTTGCTTCTTGGTTCTATTTGCATAAAATGTTTACAATTTTAAAAAAATAAACTGTTCAGACTTCATTAAGTTTCTAATAAAATCTTTGTTCTTTTTGTAGGCCATAACTGGGGCAGTGAGCATGATCCATCTTCAGGTGTTTGTTCTCCATCTTCACTGATATCAGAAGGCAAATACATTATGTACCCATACTCAGTTAATGGCTATGAGCCAAATAATAAGGTAAGTAATTATTATGGTTTTGGGTCAAATTGTTCTTCAGTGACTTGTTATTTCTTGTTCCTTTGTCTTGGCTAAACATACTCCTGATGAGGTGCAGAAGGGATAGAACTAGAGAAAGAAGCTTTGTACATGTCACATGATCCTAGTCAATCATGACACATCCTCTGATTGTGACTTTTTATAGTTAATTGTTCATATAGATAATGATCATGGTGATTGTAGAAGAACACTTTTTCATGGAGATAATGATGATAGTGATGATTGAGGGACCCTAAAACCTTACTATGCGCTGTAAAAACTTTGAAGTGAAAAATCAAATGCAAGCTGGAATAATCACAGTGCCATATTTTTTTAAAATTTAAAAACTTTTCTTTTGATGTCAATAAACATATTTCTGGTTTAGGTTACCATTTTAAGGAAACCAGAGACTCTTCACATTTCCTTACAGAATGACAATTGTTAGAAAATGTTCCGTTTTAAGAATACTTACCATTCTAGGATCATAGTTGATCAAGTGGACTAATTAGGTATCATATCTATTTCCTTTCTCTTGCAGGTTGAACAAGCCTCTCTTTTTCTTTTTTTTTAACTTGTCCTCACTGAAAAGGCTAAAGAATACTAAAGTTTATATAACTTGCTATTCTTTTTTTTTTATTTATTTTCTGTTTCTACTTTTGTCTCTTCTTTGTGCTTTGCCCACCTGAAGAGTTTCTTTCATTTCTTTCACTTAATTCTTTTTGTATGACTTTTATTTTTTCTCTCTGCTAAAAAAATCATCTTTCCTTCTCTTTCTTCCAATTTATTCGTTCTCTTTTTCCATTTGTGATGAGATCAGCAATGTCTTTCGTTCCAATTCTTTTTCTTTTTTTTCTTCTATCTTCTGCAGCCTATGTTTACACTATGCTCAAAATACAGGTGTATCTCAAAAATTAGAATACAGTTGTTTTTTTTAATAATTTAATTTTAAAAAATTGTATATTCTAGATTCATTACACATAAAGTGAAATATTCCAAGCCTTTTTTTGTTTTAATTTTGCTGAGTTTATGAAACTCAAAAATATCTCAAAATATTAGAAAATTTTATAAGATCAATAAAAAAAGATTTATAATATGGAAATATCAAACTTCTTATAAGTATATTTATTTATGCACTCAATAATTGGTTGGGGGCTACTTTTACATAGATTACTGCATTAATGCAGTGTGGCATGGAGGTGATCAACTTTCAACATCACTAAGATATTATGGAAGCACAATTTGCTTTGATAGAAGCTTTCAGCTTGTATATATTGTTGGGTCAGGTATCTCTCATTTTCCTCTTGACAATGCCCCATACATTCTCTATGCGGTTCAGGCCAGTCAAGCTGAATGGCCAATCAAGCACAGTAATATTATTGGCAATAATCCAATGCCTAGTAATTTTGGCACTGTGGGCAGATGCCAAATCCTTCTGGAAAAGGAAATCACCATCTCCATAAAGCATGAAAGCATGCAGTGTTTTAAAATCTCCAGGTAGATGACTTTTTGGCGTGATAAAACCTCAAATCATCACTTACTTTGGAAACTTCCTGTTGGACTTCAAGTAACTAAGATTCTGTGCCTCTCAATTTTTCCTCCAGGTTTCGGGATTTTCATTTCTAAATGAAATGTAAAATTTACTTTCATCTAAAAAGAGGACTTTGAATAATTGAACAATAGGTCAGTTCTTTTTCTCTTTAGTCCTGATAAGAAGATTCTGATATTGTCTCTGGTTCAGAAATGGCTTGACACAAGTATTGCAACATTTGTAGCCTATTTTCTAGATACCTGTGTGGTGGCTCTTGAGACACTGACTCCAACTTAAATCCACTCCTTGTGAAGCTCCTCTGAGCTCTTGAATTGGTTTTGTTTGAAAATCTACTCAATGCTGCTCTCACCCTTCCCATCTAAATTAATATTTGTGCACAATATTACATGAAAACATAAAATATGAACAGTTTTTGGTTTGCAAGATAAAAATTATTAAATGATTCATTTTTGCTTGCATAATTGATTCATAACTTAATATAACTGCTTCTTGCCAATGTTCCCCTTTTGAGAAACGGGTTGGCCGAAAGGGTCCCCTCAAGATTAAATAATGACGTCCATTCTATTTAAGTCTATTTCCTTCTTCTTTTAAATGATTGATTTTTGCTTGCCATAATTGATTCATATTATTCACAAAATATTGTACATATATATATATATATATATATATATATATATATATATAAACAAAAACTTCTACCCACAGAAGAAGAAAATAGACCTAAATAGAATGGACATCATTATTTTATCTTGAGGGGACCCTTTCGGCCAACACTTTCTCAAAAGGTGAACGTTGGCAAGAAGCAGGGAGCAATCAAAGACACCTTAGTAAATAGCAAATGAGGAGGGGAAATTGGAACACAATTAAAATAGATTTTAATTATAAATAAATTAACGACTAAAAACAAAATACGAAACTTGTTAAATGGAGAACTTGCAAGGATCCAAAATATTTTTGAAGATAAGGGTTATTCTACACATGTTATTAAACGCGTTATTGATAGTACAACTAAACAGTTTAAAGAAGCAGTAGATCTAGGACCTAGCTGGTACCCAATTTACCTGAAGTTGCCTTGGTTAGGCAGGAAGTGCCAGTTGTTCACTGACAGAATTTTGGCTTATGTTGTTTTGTGCTACAACACTGTCAAGTTGCATACTTTGTTCCAAATGAGATCTGTGTTTCCATCCTTCAGCAAGGATTGGTTGTTTTATTTTCAGAATGGTTTAATAATAATAAATTTAAATGCTATTGTGACTGGACAATCCTGGCTGTGCTGGTAATTATAATAATGCATTTTTTCATTTTACATAGTACTTGCTCGGTCCACCATCTTCGAGTTCCTGAGGCTGTTTATATTAATTTTCATCAGCCAAACCTGTGTAAACAAAAGGAAGACTTTATTCATTCTTTACATTTGATCAAGGGATTATGAGTAACATTTTCCATTTTATGCTCTTTTTGGAACTCCTAGTGCCAAGGTAGCCATGTACTGGGTTCCTGCTGTAAAGAATAGGAATTATTCCAAATTTTTCCCTTTCTTTCAGAACATAAACTCACTGAAGTAGAATGATACAAGGTCTGTCCAGAAAGTATACTGCAATTTAATATTAATGAAAAAATGGCCTACTTGATGCATTGACAGTCTAGTTATCTTCAAAAGTACTCTCTTTGGAACATCACAAACTTTTCCTAGGATCTATTACAAAAGTCTGCAAAGTTATCTTTTGCAATCACAATCAGCTTCATCTTTTTGTTCTCATTAACCTTTGAAAATCAATTTTAGCTGTCTGAGAACATATTCCAATCTTTAATAATATCTATGCCAGTGTTTCTGAACCTTTCTTACTTCAGAACACACTTGTAGAATAACTAAAACTCCTGGGCACACTTTCAAATTTAATAAGGAAAATATGGCAACTGGTCTACCACAGAAAGAAATGACAACCTACTGCAGGAAAAAAATCTGCCTCATCAGTCATGTATCAAAAGATACATGATTGCCTAAGTGTGTATCACGCATGGCACATAACTAACTGACTCATCTCAAACCTCAAGTGACACTCCTTTATCAGTAAAGATACTGAAAAAATAGTTTGTTCCACTCTAGAGAGTACCTGACTCCTCCTGCTATTCTCTACGTTTTCAAGGGCCAGTTCAGACTGAAAATAGAGTACTTCTGCTATATCTGATCTGGAGCTGCCCAGTTCTCACTTTTCAGTCTTCATAGAGTTTGAAAGCATCTACATGAGCTTGTGGGTGATTAATTATTTTCCACCCTAAAACCCATTTCTCATAAATGAAATGTTGCAAGCCACTCACAACTCTACCATTATTTCCATGGAAAATGTTCTGACAAGCTACATTCCTTAGTTCCACCACTGTTAGCCTTCACAGCTAAGACTATGTGCACTGAGATGAACCATTTCCATTCCTTTCTTATTCCATTAGTAAGAAGGAAATTCTACTTGGACACTTTTATCCCACAAACCATTTCTTTGTGAAACAGACTACTGAGAGGATGCTTTCCTGGCCACTATAAACTTAACCTCTTCAAGTCTATGGTTAAGTGTTCTCTTTTCTACATATGTTCATAAATTGCACTTCTTACCTCTTACAACTCATACAACAACCTTTTACCTTGAGTGGCTCTTTGGCCTTGTATAAAGTAAAAGTAAAAAAGAAAGAAAAAACTATTTAACCAATAGCTGAGGGGGAATGGATGAATTTATAGCTTTCCCAATGATATTTGTGCAAAAGTGAATGTAATGGTCACAGCTGGAATTTGAACATGTCTCACTGATTTCTCCTTCTGAGCCACTATTACACCCTTTATTATTGTAAATAAATGTAATGCCATTATTGCACATTCTGAACATGATTGGACTTAAAACATGCCTGTCACTCAAAAAGCTGTTTAACCAGAAGAATGTTCTAAAGAAGGATTTACAGGATCTTAGATTTTTGAGATTCAAACAAAATTTGAAATTTGGTTTGATTTGTCACTTATTGTAAAGATGATCGATATTCCATCACAGCATTATAAAACCTCACGTATTTTTAAACATGAGTAGATAGCATAACTTCTATTGGTAGACTGACTCAGTCATACGGTCTGGGAACTTTCTGATACAAAATTGTATTAGTTTCATAATCTTTATAAATGCATCAATTGTTATAAGAAGGAAGAAAGCAAACAGTTGCATGAATCTGACACATCTCATATAATTTTGCAAAATGCAAATAAGACAGAAGATGTTTTAAAATGACTACTTAATGATTGATCAGAGGAAGAGCATCTGATGATAAGCAAATAAATTTACCAGAAGTTAAGGGTTATTTAAATGCTCAGTCTTATTGAGATATTACAGTAGTAAATAGACACTGTTTTCAAACAAAAGCCTTTTATTAACTGATTTAGCCAATTAAAATAATTTTTTAGGCAAATTAAAATTCACTCAACCTGACATAAATAGATTTTTTACCTATTAAAACAACAAGTTTATCATATCTGCTATTTCATCTTGTGGAATGTCCAACTAGACAGTATACAAAACATAAGGCAAATCTGGCCAGTAATTTTTGGACATTTTTCTTTATTTCACAAACTGAAAATGTCCAAACATGTTCAATAAGTGTCATGTCAGTAGACTAACTTATCAAATGAGGACACATCTGAAAAAAATGACAGGGTGTTTATAAATTATTCATTTTTTCTCTCCCTTAAATGATAACTGGTTTATGAAGTGGCTTTCTTCAGGCTGTTCTGTTATAATTGAGGTAATGAATATACTGTCATTTTTAGGCATTTTTGGACAGATTATGACATTTACATTATTTACATTGTTTGGACTGTGATCCTATTCTTTATTGTCATATTCACAATGTTTCAGCCACTGTACCCTTTGACCTTCTTCAGGTGATACACATTAGAATTTTGAACCAAACTCTTTATTTCATCCACTGGGGTAGATTGTTCTAGTTCCACATGCTATACCTTTTCTGGATATCTCAGTTTTCAGTTAATTTCCTTTAGTAACTCAACACTCCAAGTTTTTCAGAAATATAGACAATGATTATGACATATTTCTGAAAGATACAGTGATTTCTTTCAGTGAATTGTATATTCACATGTTTCACAGTTGTGGAAAGACGTGAGGTAGCATGACGGTATGCTCAGGACAATCATAGAAAATGCAAAGTTAGTGCACATCAACATGGGTTCCTTTATATTACAGAGGAACCCATGTTGATGCACAACTTTTTTTCAACCTGCACCCCCTTTGGGCACAAACTTTTTTGTCAACACTCTCCTGTCAAATTAAATTTTGAATGTTATACAGAATTCATCCTTCATAGCAAGATAACACTTATGGTATGATTGCAAAATAATTTTAACATTGTTTTCAATTCTATTATAAATGTCAATGATCAAAATTCTATAAAAAACAAACTTTTATTTCATAGTTTATCTCAATGTTTTCAATGAGATGGTTGACTTACTGGCTAAGGTGCTTACTCTAGGTTCCATACTGCTTAGAAGTAATTGTAGATCTCCTCACTTTGTAATTTGCAGGAGGTTTTTTGTTTCATAAGAAGCTGTGTAACTGCATTGAAATCACATTCAACCATATAGAATGTTGGAAAAAAGCAATGAAGAAAAGTTTGATAGCTTCCCACATATTTAGATAGCTTTCAGAAATTTCTTTTTTTTGCCCAATATTGAATAATTTTTGAAAATTTGAAAAAAAATGCTCAAATGTCCACCATATATACCCTGAGTATGTTCACCGTCCTCTAAATGAAATAAAAACTCCCAAACAGATCCCACAAGGAGGTGTTAGTGCCCACATTTGGAAACACTGCTCTATAGGATCTGCATATGACCACCTGTCATTTCATACAGTGTTTACTTATTATATGAATAACAGTCTCACTTCTATCTTCCTACCTTCTGCATCTGTTATTTTCATGTGTTGTCTATCTCAGCCTTTATGTAGTTGGTTCTTATGGTCATGTTCAGAAAAATTCATTTTTTTTCCAAATGTCTTCTTTGCAACAATGTTTTATTTGAAATTCATTCAATTTGCCTTCTAATATTTCTGTACGTTTGTGTTTCTTTTCATTTTTGGTTTCTTGTATTGAAGCTACCTGTTCTTTTATTGCCACTTTTGGTTGCTGGTATTAGTTTTTAATCATTGTGTTCATCTTGTCTGGTGCGCTGGCAAAATGGAATACTGCGGGTTTGCAGTACGTGGTCCAGGCTGGGGATGGATATGTGGGGGATTCACTCACGCCATAGCAGCAGAAATTAGCCTTGTGTTCACAGAGATAAAAGTATATTTGACAGGAAATAAAATAACAGCAAAAGCATGGTAAATTCTATGTTAATATCATACAATTTATTTATATTTTTTTTGTGTGTATTTTTTAGGTTACAATTGTTTTATGGTACATGTGATAAAAGGGAGAAATTAACTCTGTAGTGTTACAAGCCATATCACAGAGAAATGTTGGACATGTGTTGCCCTATGATAGTTTTCACATCATTTTCAGCCTTTTCCTAATATATTTAAGAAGAGTCCTGAATATGTCCCAGTAGAAACTGCTTAGCTATTTATTCCTTTAAGAATGTTTATACTCCTGAGTTTAGTTTATAATATTTTTCTTTTTGATCAGCATCACACTTTCCTGACTTTTTCTTTCATCTTTTTCTAATTGATTGAATCCATTTCCAGTCTAATTGGCATTCTTATTTTGGTAAATCAGTCACTTGCTTTTTACTTTTCTTTGGGGACCTTTTTGGGATTTAAAAATTCTTCTTTTCTTCCTCTTTTGTTGTTGTCGTCGTCGTCGTCATCATCATCGTCATCATCATCATCGTCATCATCATCATCATCATCGTCATCATCATCATCATCAACAACAACAACAACAATAACAATAATAATAATAATAATAATAATAATAATAATTCCTAAACCTGTTAGCAAATAACTATGTTCATTCAGATGGATATTATTTAAAATATTTGCTTGAAGGAATAAAAGTTGAATGTTTGAAAACAAATGAATTGTTGATAGGACATTTAAAATTAATATATCCTTTATTCTATTCTTGTACATTAATATATCCCTTATTCTATTCTTATTTTAAGAAAGCATTTAAAGACCTTGAAATGATTCCTTTTAGATTCATTTATAACTTCTTATAATCTGTCATTCAAAAATATTGCAAATTTCAAAATATATAGATTTTGCTGTACCACAAAAAGATCTGTACCACAAAAAGATCCAAAGCTAATCTTTGATCTTACAATCATGAATTTTATAAGAGAATCTTTAATTTTTGATTTAGTTTTAGAATATTTTAACTCTTATGTTTATTAACTGAACTGATAAAAGGAAAGTTAAATGTCTAAACATAAAGTAGTTTTCATATAACCTATTACTGAATATAATATATGGATAAAATAACTGAAAAAAAATTGTGTGTTTTTTTATGAAAGTATTTATTTCTGTGTTTTTATATACATTTAATATTTCAGACCACCTCGGTCCTTCCTCAGAAAAGTCTTTTTTTTTCTTTTTTTTTTTTTCTGAGGAAGGACCGAGGTGGTCTGAAATATTAAATGTATATAAAAACACAGAAATAAATACTTTCATAAAAAAAACACCCAATTTTTTTTCAGTTATTTTATCCATATATTATATACATATCAAGAAAGTATACGTGGCCTCTCATCATGCTATTACTGAATAAATATTCTGCACAGTTAATTAATAATTCTAAGTACAATTCACTTTATACTTGGTATTTTTGTTACACAGATATAAAAGTTACTTTTTTCCAGAGGCTTTTGGCCATATCACATTGAAATATTGGTTCTTGTATCAAAGTTAAACAATGTTGAGTCTGGCCAGTACCTAGATGGGTGACTGCTTGGGAATACCAGGTGCCATGAACTTGGATGTGCAGGTGATGCACGAATGTGCAGGATAATGGCTCAGAATTGGAAATTTGAGAGCCAAGTTCCAATTCCAGTCAGGTTTGTTATATTCATTTATGCACAAATACTACTGGGAAAGGAATGAATCCAGCTCTTCTCCCCACAGCTATTGGTTGATTAGTAGAATTTGTAACATTAAAAATCAGTATTATCTAAAAAGTCTTATAATCTAAAAATCTTTTCTGCTTTTAAATAAACTGCAAAAGATTGATGAGACATAATGAAACAAATCAATCATTTTTTTCTGCTGCTGTTTTGAGTTTTGCAAATATTTTTTCTCCAAATTTAGCCAATCAAATGTAAAATAGATTTTCAACAGAAGAAGAAATATATTAGGGATTACATTGTTTTGATTTTTGAACATGCCAAACACTGTTAACTATCAAAGAGTTAGTAAAATAATTGTTTTCAATGTTATTCAGAAACATTTTTTTAATCAAATTCACCCCACACAAAAGTCTTGATCTGACAAGGCTATTTAAGATCATTTCTCTTTCTCTTGTACTTAATTTGTTACTACTGATCCATACACTGAGGTATTTGAAGTGTTTAGTATTTACTAATTCCACATCCTGACATTTTATGATTAGTATTTACATTAGTCGGACTATAGTCCTCATCTTTGTCGCCATATCTGTCACAACGTTTCGGCCGTTGTACGCTCCGGCTGTGGCCTAGCTGATTCCTTAAGTTTACAAATTTTCATGTTGAGATCATAGACAGGGAACACCATTGGAAAATTCGTAAACTTAAGGAATCAGCACATATTCTAGGCCACAAAAATCTCCTGAGTCGACCAAGCATAGAAATAAATACAATATGGGAACCAGTAATAAGGAGTGCCAGAGAAAAGCAATGATAACAAAGTTGCAATGAGCTCTGGTAAAAACATGCAATGATAACAGCAAAATTGCAATATGAGCACTGGTAAAAAATGATGCTGAAAAAAATTAGGTTTATAATACCCAGAAATTCATACCCAGATGTCCTCAAGGACACATGGCACAGTGGATAAAGGCGTTGGTTAGATCCAGTGACAGAGTGTGAGTTCAATACCCGGTTAAGGCAGTGGAGAACTTTCAGAGGGAAAATTAGCAGGAGATAACTGATAACTGACATCCATCAAACATGGCACGTAGAACTAGAACAGTCTACCCCAGTGACCGAAATAAAGGGTTCAGTTCGAAAGTTTGAAGAAGGCCGGAGCGTACAACGGCCGAAACGTTGTGACAAATATGGCGACAAAGATGAGGACTATAGTCCGACTAATGTAAATACTAATCATAAAATGTCAGGATGTGGAATTAGTAAATACTAAACACTTCAAATACCTCAGTGTATGGATCAGTAGTAACAAATTAAGTACAAGAGAAAGAGAAATGATCTTAAATAGCCTTGTCAGATCAAGACTTTCATATAGATGTCATGCATGGTGCCTAAGCAATTCAGAAATATGTAAACTGTCAGCTGTATGCAACCACTTTTAACATCAATGGTGAAAAAAATCTTTGAGTTTTGGCAAAGATCATCTTTCTTTGAACATTGTGGATTGGCAATACATAGTCACAAAGAAAGAACTGTGACAAATAAGAGAAACTACATCACTTGAGGACTACCAACAGCAGCAACAACTAAAATGGATAGCACATATAACTCAAAGAGAAAATAATGTCATAATCAAGATATAAACATTTGACACCAGTTCAAATAAAAGGTTAAGAAGGAAACCCTCATTGATGCCAGAAAGAGCAATAAAAGCTACTAGAATTGAGAAACTTGTTTTCCAGAAAAATTGTTTTAAGAGAAAGATTTTATAAATTTAAACTGAAAACAGTATTGCTTAGTTGATCAATGAATGCCAAATGTTTACTCTTAGGGAAACGGCTAATACTACCATTACCATACTGGCATTGAACTGGACAGTGATTCAAGACTGCTCAGAGATAGTGATGATGGCAGTGAAACTAATAATTGTATTGGTGTGGCTGATGAGAGATTTTGCAAGAAATCTCTTTGTTCTGGATATTTTTAAACTGACGCTAGAATAGATAGTCCAGTGTCAGATTGACATAATATAAAAATATCCTGATCCAAAGTGGTTAGTCTTGTTATGAACATGGTTTTCATGCACCCAGGACTGTGTAGAGCAAAAAAAAAAAAACAACAAGCAAGTTTTTCTTCCCAAAGCATGTTCTCTGTGCAAGCTGCATTTAAAAAATGTGTCTTATGTGTTAATATATTTAGTATATGTCACTTTTGGAAAAATTATATATATATATATATATATATATATATATATATATATATATCTTAAAAACAATTTGAAAGAGGCTGTTTGACCAACACAAGGAATGACCAAAGTTAACAATAAAAAAACAAATGAAAACTACACATAAATTCACTTTCTTCAGAAACAGTCATTCACTCATGTAGTTCACTGCTACTAACACACAGGAATTTTTTTCTACCGATGCTGGCCATGCTGGCCATGCTGGCCAAAACTAGTCAAGGAGCCTAATTGAAATAATAAAACAAAAAATATTAATATACAACCCAGTGTGTTTGAAAATTTTAATTTTTTGATATTTTTTATTGTTCAAAATATTTATTTTATTGTTTAAATGTTATTTTTAGTGGATACTCATATTTGAATAGATGTAGATGCTCAGTTTATTTATTAAACAGTATATTTATTTATTTCCATCTACCAGCCCGAATATTCGAGAAATCTTATTAGAAAAATATGTTTTCTGGTAGGATATTTTTCTAAAATGATTTCTTGAATATTCAGCCCAGCAGATGGAAAGAAATACACATACTATTTCATAAATAAACTGAGCATTTATTCGAATATGGGTATCCACTAAAAATAATGTTTAAACAATATAATAAAAAATTGTCGGATTAATAAATGAAAAATGAATTCCTAATATGTGCGCATGTATATATATATATATATATATATATATATATATATATAAGATTACATTTTTAAGATCATTACTAAAAATATGACAGGCATATATGTTACTATGTTTTATGGTAAAATAAAACATGCTATATAATTTGTCTGGACTTTGACAGAACCAATTGCCAGGTGCTTAAAAATTTTTAAGAGTCTCATGATAGGTTGTATAAAAGCAGATATGAATTATACTCCATGATCGATTTTACTGTGAAGTTTTAGCAACATGAAGGCTTGTCATGTTTTTAATATGAGCTTAATAATGTAATCTTACACTAAATGTAATACTATCCTCAGGATACTAATCACTGTAGTAAATAAAATAATCAAACTATATTTAATTGATATTACACTTCAATCGGGTAATTATTTGATTTTATTGTGTACACATATATAAATGTTTCATGCAAGAATCTCTGACACTCAGATATCAAACAATCTAGAAATAGGATCCTTCTTTATACTGGATGGATTAACAACTGAGAAAGACTGAAGAATGCATTGATAAACTGTCAGGATAAAACCTTTCAAAGATGAGAATATTAATTGAAACAACTCAGATCATATTTTACATAATTATACATTTATTTTCACAGCATTGTCAATAATTTTAACAATGTCTGTGGTTTGAAAATAGAATATTCCTTTTTAATAAGTTAGTGCTATTCCGTCTTAAACTGTATCCAATATCAGATCAACTGGTCCCCATAAATTTGAATTACTGCAGAGCCAATTATATAATATTTCTTTTTAAATAACTAAAAATCTAAACATATATTGCTACATCTTTACGATCTTTCAAAAGTTTTAAAAATAAATTTTAACAATAATAACAAATTTAAGAGTTGTGTTTCTTTGGATGAATTTTAAGGAGATCTATTTTAATAATCTAAACTTTAAATTTAATTATGTTTTTTGCTAGAACTTTGACTGTTAAGGCACAGGGAATCTTGGATACAGAATTAGCTAACGGGCTCTGATAATTTGCTTATTTCTCAAATAGCTTTATTCTTCTTCAAAGATGTACACTCCTGATCAAATATTTAAGATGACTTGAAAATTTTTATAAGAGACTGTTTGTCATGGATACATTATAAACTTTTTCTTACTTAAGGTTACTAATTCTATAATCTAAAAGGTTATGTAGACAAAAAGTTATAATTCAATCAATTTATTCAGAAATGGACATTTTTATAAAATGAGACATTTTTCACTTGATCAAAATTATAAGACCAGGGGGTATAAATTGTTAGATCTAGGGTAATTCCAATGTTTTTAGTTTAGTTAGAGATTAGCAATCACTGTGTAAAGGTGTCACCATGCCTAAAGCAAGCAAACTTACCGAAGTTGATGTGCTCGAATTCTAGATTTCCATAATCAAGGTTTGTCACAGTGGGCGATTGCGGCCAAGGTAAATCACAGTAAAACTGTGATTTGCAACTTTCTAAAGGACAATGTGAATTATGGAAATGTAAAGTCTACTGGTAGGCCCAAAAAGATTTCTCCGGCATTGAGTAGGAGAATAAGACGGGTTGTTGTGAAAGCCAGTGGACTTTCTTCTAGTCAAATTAAGGCAGCCACAGATGCTGATTGCAGTCCAGTAACCATCAGATGACACTTACAACAAAAAGGCATGGTAAATAAAAAGCACAAACAAATTCCTTGGCTGCTTCCATGTCACAAAGTGAACCCTTTATGGTTTGGTCATGAATACCAACCATGGGACATTGAGAAGTGGAAGAAAGTCCTATATTCTGATAAGAAAAAGTTTAATCTAGATGGACCTGATGGCTTCCAACGATATTGGAATAACAAAAACATGCCTCCTGAAATTTTCTCCACACGTCATAGTGGTGGAGGGTCCCTAATGGTATGGGGTGCCTTTTCTTACAGAGGGATGATGGCACTCCGGGTGGTGCAGGGTCATCAGACAGTGGCTGATTATGTTAGCATGCTACAAAAAGCATCGTTGGTGATGGAGGGTCATCGTTTGTGTGGGGGTGGATGGTTATTCCAACAGGATAATGCTGCAATCCACGCTGCATGTCGGACCTTGACCTTTCTACAAAAAATGTGGTCCATCTCTTGAGACATCCTGCATGCTCACCGGACTTGAAGCCAATTGAAAATGTTTGGGGATGGATGGCAAGAGATGTTTATCAAAATGGCAAACAATATTCAACAAAAAATGAACTTCGTGAAGTTATCTTCAGAAGCTGGAGCAATATTCTTGCAGCTTAATGGAAACACTAATTTCTAGCATGCCCCAAAGAATTTTTGAAGTCATCAAAACCAGTGGAGGTAGAACTCATTATTAAATTTGGTTGTTGAATGTTTTTGTACACTTTTTGTAGAATTTTTGTCTCTGGCCTTATAATTTTGATCTAGTGTAAAATGTGTCATTTTATAAAAATGTCAATTTCTCAATAAAATGTTCAGATTATAATTTTTTGTCTACATAACCTTTTAGATTATAAAATTAGTAACCTTAAGTAAGAAATGTTTAAAATTTTTCCTTGAAAAACAGTCATTTTAAAAAAAATTTCAAGTGGTCTTAAATTTCTGATCAGGAGTGTATTCTCCAGAAAAATGGATGTGTGAAAGAGAAAAGCAGAAACAACAGCCATAATGACAAAAGAAAAGATATTTCACATTTGTTGTCCAATATTGAACAAGATATTGACTGAAAATATTCAAGATTTTTTTTCTCAAAATATTCTGGGATAGTCAAGCAATCTTTATCAATCCATAAAGATGTTGGCATTTATTCAGTGAGGAAAATATGTTTTGCTTTCATTGTTCCTCACATTTTGACAGTAGTGTGCAGCAAAAATAAGCATCTTGCAGATAAGTCTTTTATTTTGCTAAAAGAAAATCCAGACACAAAACATTGCAAAGATTTATTGTAAGCCTAACATAAATAAAAATCTAAATAATAAAAGTGGAAATCAGAAATAAGGGCATGAACATGAAGTTTGAAAAATAAAGTGCAGAATCAATTCAAAGTCAAAATCTAAGACAAAATAAAGAGAAAATAAAAATGTTCCTGAAATCATAAAAAATGAAAACAGTAAATAAAACTCTAGAACAAATCACAGGTTCATGTTTTGAATTGTGCAACTTGTTACTAAAAAGGATATTTGAACGTCGTTGTTTTTTTAAGAAGCAAAGAAGATTTGTAAAATCTTTCAAGAAGCAATGGCTAGAAAGCTAGAAGAAAAAAGCTTGTGTGGCTTAGTGTTATGGCAAAAGACAAAAGTAAAAAAAGTATGGAAGCTAATCCCAAACTGATGAATTAAAAATGGCTAACACTGAAATTACATTTATACAATAGCAACAAAAATTATAAGTTTAAGTTGTCTAGATTCATTTTCAAAGATCTGGGTACCATCTGACATTGGGAATAATGTAGAATGGAAATGAAACAAAATGTAATAAAAATTAAAAAAAGAATGAAATAAGTAACAAAAAAGTTAAAATGAATAAGTTAGTTTTGATGAGAATTTAAGGTAAATGACATTGTTAAAAACTTGATTCGAAAAATATTTATCGTGCTTAATGTCATTTCCAGGTTAAAAATATTAATGTTAGATCAGACTGTTTGCTGCCATTGTATAAAATCATATAAAACCATCAGCACCTATAAATTACAAAATTGAATGATGCATGCATGATAATTGATAGCTCATAGAACACTTGACAACATATTGTTACAACTGGCTTATTTTGTAATAAGCTATTATTCTTTGTTTGATGACATTTAAATTGAACATAGATGAATACAGTGCAATGCATTCTTTGTTAGAGGAATTAAGAATTTCTAAAAGCTGACTATTTTTTGCAAGAAATGCTTTATGAACCTGTTTAAACGATATTTCCTTTGTTGTATGACAGTTACTGTCAACACCTGCAGCTCAAGTTGCAACTTATTTATGGCCTTTGTATTCATAGTTCTCTTAGAATGGTGAGGATTTATGGATTTCAGAGAAGCAAAAAAAATAAAAATGGATGCACTCATTGCACATGAGAAAATCAATGACAACATCATAACAAATATATCTTTAAGATGAGCTAATAAAAAATAAAACTCTACTCACTGTTCAAGAAATATTAACAATGAATTTACAAATTGAATAACAAATATAATCATTGATTTTTTTTATCATTTATATTGGAAGAGATAGAGAAAAATTTCCTGCGGTGAAAAAAAATGGCTGCTGTATAACAACAGGCCAACAATTTGTTGACTGATTTTTTTTTATATTAAATCTCTTGGAAGATAATTGCTTTTTAATTATGCTGTAATTTATTTTATCCCTAATGGTTTTTTGTTTTTTTATTTACTTATATTTTTATGTGTACTTCACTTATCAATTGTTGCAATTAAAATCTGAACGTTCTTTAAGATGAGCTAATAAAAAAATCTGAACATTTTGAATAAAAGCATGAATTAATATTTTCAATTTTTGGACTAAAATCAAGTTATATTTTCTTTTTGTTGTTCTTTTTGTTAGTGATCTCATTGTTAAGATGAGTTATATGATTTATTCAGTTGGCCAAAAAGATTGTTTTGTTTTTGTTATTTGATGGCATTGGGAGTGTTTAGTTTTAACTCATTTTGTTCAAAAACATTACCTTAGATTGTGAAAGTTGTCATATCATCAGAGCCAGCTCAAGGTACTGACAACTTGCACAGTCACCCAGGATACCATCAAGGTGAATGGTACCATCATGTTGCCAAGTCATGTGTTTGGGATTTTCCAAAACTAAAGCTTATAAAACATACACTCCTGATCAAAAATTTAAGACCACTTGAAAATTTTTTTAAAACGTTTGTTTTTCATGGAAAAATTTTAAACATTTCTTGCTTAAGGTTACTAATTTTATAATCTAAAAGGTTATGTAGACAAAAAATTATAATCTCAAACATTTTATTGAGAAATTGACATTTTTATAAAATGAGGGATTTTACACTTGATCAAAATTATAAGACCAGAGACAAAAATTCTATGAAAAGTGTACAAAAACATTCAACAACCAAATTTGATAATGAGTCCTACCTCCACCTGGTTTTGATGACTTCAAAAATTCTTTGGGGCATGCTAGAAATTAGTGTTTCCATTAAGCTGCAAGAATATTGCTCCAGCTTCTGAAGATAACTTCACAAAGTTCATTTTTTGTTGAATATTGTTTGCCATTTTGATAAACATCTCTTGCCATCCATCCCCAAACATTTTCAATTGGGTTCAAGTCCGGTGAGCATGCAGGATGTCTCAAGAGATGGACCACATTTTTTGTAGAAAGGTCAAGGTCTGGCATGCAGCATGGATTGCAGCATTATCCTGTGGGAATAACCATCCATCCCTATACAAGCGATGGCCCTCCATCACCAACAATGCTTTTTGTAGCATGCTAACATAACCAGCCACTGTTTGACGACCCTGCACCACCTGGTGCTCCATCTGTAAGAAAAGGCACCCCATACCATTAGGGACCCTCCACCACTATGATGTGTAGAGAAAATTTCAGGAGGCATGTTTTTGTTATGCCAATATCATTGGAAGCCATCAGGACCATCTAGATTGAATTTTTTCTTATCAGAAAACAGGACTTTTTTCCACTTCTCAATGTCCCGTGTTTGGTATTCATGACCAAACCATAAACGGTTCCCTTTGTGATGTGGAAGCCGCCAAGGAATTTGTATGTGCTTTTTATTTACCATGCTTTTTGTCGTAAGTGTCATCCGATAGTTACTGGACTGCTATCAGCATCTGTGGCTGCCTTAATTTGACTAGAAGAAAGTCAACTGGCTTTCACAACAACCCGTCTTATTCTCCTACTCAATGCCAGAGAAATTTTGGGGGGCCTACCAGTAGACTTTGTGTTTCCATAATTCACAGTATCCTTTAGAAAGTTACAAATCACAATTTTACTACAATTTACCTTAGCTGCGATCGCCCGCTGTGACAAACCTTGATTATGGAAATCTAGAATTTGAGCACACTCAATTTCAGTAAGTTTACTTGCTTTAGGCATGGTGACACCTTTACACAGTGATTGCTAATCTCTAACTGAACTAAAAACATTGGAATTACCCTAGATATAACAATTTATACCCCCTGGTTTTAAAATTTTGATCAATTTTAAAACACCTGATTTTATAAAATTGTCCATTTCTGAATAAATTGATTGGATTATAACTTTTTGTCTACATAACCTTTTAGATTATAGAATTAGTAACCTTAAGTAAGAAAAAGTTTATAATGTAACCATGACAAACAGTCTCTTATAAAATTTTTTCAAGTGGTCTTAAATTTTTGCTCAAGAGTGTATGTGATTGTCCATGATTCAAAACATTAAATTATTTGGCTATTTTGGCAATAGAGAATGATCTTGTAAAGAAGATAGGTGTAGAAAGTGCCATGAAAAGATTTGCAGATCTAAAGCCTAGAAAAAATGTTTTAGCTAGAAATGAACATTCTATTTAGTTCGTATTTAGTTGTATATTGTAATAAACTCATTATCCTACATTGTCAATTTTTCTTCTTGCGAAAATTTTAAAAACTTATAGTTGTAAGGGTGCCTGGGGTGCAAGCAACACTAGGGCTCTCATGGCATATCAGCAAGCATTTCAGTAATATTTTGTTAAAATTAGCATATTAATATTTATTAACATTGAGGATGGAAGAAAAGCAACATTTTCAGCATTTTTTATTTTATGAAAGGTACAAATACAACTCAAATGCAAAAAATGATTTGTGTAGTTTGTGAAGAGGCTACTCTGACTGATCAAACTTGTTAAAAGTGGTTTGTAAAGTTTTGTGCTGGAGATTTCTAGCTATACACTGTTCCATGGTTGAATAGAGAAATTGAGATTGATAGCAATTAAGTGCAAACATTGGGAATTATTAACACAGAATGTAGCAATCTAGTCAAAATATCCAGATTTATGATTTGCACCAACTGGCCTTTTGATGCATGACTTTGCCAAGTTTAGTGAAAAAGAAATGATGAGACTATATTTCTGTATAATAGCAAAAAACATTCCATTTTTGTAATGAATATAATAGACAATGAAAAGTGGATATTTTAAAGCAGTGTGGAACATAAGATCATTGGGCAAGTATAATGAACCAGCAAAGGCCGGTATTAATTGCTAAGTGTAAGCATGTTCTATTCTAATGGTTTCTTCTCTTACACTTCTTGCTTGTGGAATTCTCTTCCAGCTTCTTGCTTTCCCATCAAAAATGATCATCAAAAAGTTAAATGCAACCTCAATCCTCATCTTTTGTCTCCTTGAATCCTGTCCTTTTTATTGCCTTCTCTCCTCAGTAATGTTTTTTCAGTTTCCTTCACTCTCAGTAACCTATTGCATCTCTGTGGTTTTATTTTCTTGCTTGGGATGAAATTATAAAAATAGAGAAAGTAATGGTGTGTATATGGCAGGATTAGTATAAACTTATATTGCTCTGAACTTGACTAATGTGTAATACTCCATCAGGATAATGTTAGACTGAATATCTTTTTTGTAACCCTGCAAAAAATGTTACAATTTAGTTGGGAATTTTCACTATTTACTGAATATGGTACTTTTAGTTTCTGTCTGTTCTGTTTTCTACCGAATTCTTTTAATCAAAATAAATTAAATTACCTGGAAGATTGCAAAAGTCACCTAGAGTTTTTTATTGCTGATAAAGGTAGAAGGTTCTAGGAAGGTTGAATTGTTAAATTATTAGTAATATGACAGAAGCTATTGAAACAAAACAGTAAATATTTTGTTCAATAAAGTTAATACTAAATTTTATTTAAAAAATAAGCCAACTTGATAATACCACATGTAAATATCTTCACATGTGCAAACTTTGCTTATGAATTTTAAATCAAACATTAATTTTGTCAAGTTTAAAATGGCAGTTTAAAATTTCGATTTGTAAACTTTAAAGGCTTCAATCAAGAAAAAAAGTAACACTAATTCAGTTTAAGCTGTTTTGCAGGATCCTAACAGATATTTGTTGAGATGTATATATTTCTTTTTTCTTATTTCACATACATTTTTCTATTATTTTATTTTTTTCTAGTAATTTCTACAATAGATTTGTTTTGACATGGCTTTCTCTGTCAGATGGAATTTGTATACATTGAACTTTCAAGTTGTAAAAGAAACACCAAGTAATACTGCTTTAATGTTGAGGAATTTAAAAGATATCAAACAATCATCTATCTATCTATTTATCTATCTATCTATCTATCTATCTATCAAACCAACCAAACTATTGGTAATGCTTCCAAATACAACCCTACCAACACTAAGCCTGCCTTACAAAAAACTTGAGATGACAAAAAAGAGAAACAAAGAACAAAGAAAAAATACGGATAAAAGAAGGAAAAAGAAACATGAAAAGAGAAAAGATAAGCAATAACTTAAAGTGATCAATATCTTTAGCAAATAGATCAAGACAGAGCAGTAACACTAACCAACAAAATGGCACAAAGAGGCTAGGTCCAAATCCTTACTGCGTTTCAGACTGAGTGATAATCAGATGGCAATAACTGAGTATCTATCTATCTATCTATCTATCTATCTATCTATCTACACAAAAGCTTAAACAGAAAATATATTAAAAATAATTGTCAGACTTAATCCATTTCATTATATATATATATGCGTATTTGTGTGCAAACACAAAACAACAAGATAGAACAGTTTGTATGCCTTTAATTCTACTTGACAAAAATACACATTTGAAATAGAAGTGAGTAGATTGTATATAAAATAATAAAGAATGTTAGAGTACTAAATATTAATTTGAATTGTCATGAATTGAGTTTCCTCGTCGTTTCATATTGCTTTGTTTCATGCTGTCTCATTTAATTTCCTGTTCAAATGTTAAAAGAAACAGTTCACTTTTTCTTCGCCTTTATTCTTTCATCTTTTCCTTTTGTCACTTATGCTAACTCTTTTTTCTTCTCCCTCTCTCTCACATTTTAATATCTATCCTGTGTCACTCTACTTTTACTTCCTCTTCATTTATTTTCTTTGGCACTTTCTCTTTTCTTAAAGTAGTTTCAATTTCTTTTTGTTTTGGTTTTGTTGCCATGTTGACTGGAGAGTTTTAAAACATTATTTTTTAGCTTTTTGTGCCAGCTTTTGTTTGCCAATGAATTCATAGGATATCAGGCCCATTTTGTTTGGATGTTCATAATATTTCTTATAAAGGTATCTCACAGAGACATTGAAGTCTTTCTTCAATTTCAAACATTTTTATTTCTTTTTATTGAATCATCAAAATTTAACACAGTCTTTTGTTAATACATACAGGCTGAGTAAAAATTCTGCACTCCAGTCTCCCAGATGTGTCTATTCTATTAGATGTCAAAGTTCAGTTCCTGCACATCACACTTAATTCTGAAAATAATTTGGCGTTTGGGAGACATTGTCATTTTTCTTTTAGAAATATCTTAGTTTTTTTTCATGTTCTTTTCCTAATTTTTTTCCTTATTGTTTTATATAAAAAATTACTCTGCATCCACACACACACACACACACACACACACACACACACACACACACACACACACAGACAGACATGCACATATACATATATATTTTATATATATATAGTACAGTGCTTTGCTTAAGTATCCCCCCTCTGCTTGAACATTTCCACATTTCGTCACATTACAACCACAAATTTAAATGTATTTTATAGTGTTTTTGTGTAATGGACCAACCTAAAATAGTGCATCATTTTGAAGTGGGGGGAAAATGCTACATAGTTTTCAAAATTTCCTTCTCTTTTCATTTAATGAGAAAGGACACATGACTTAGAAGATAAAAGCATTGGTTGAATCCAGTGACTTCACCCAGAGAGTGGTGAGTTCAATACTTGGCTACAGCAGAGGTGAAAAAAAAAACTTATAGAGTTGAGTTAAAGGGAGATAACTGATACTGAGATATCTGGAAGAGGCATGGCACATGGAACTAGAACAATCTACTCTGGTGGATGAAATAAAGAGTTCAGTTCAATATTCCAATCAACTGAAGAAGGCTGGAGCAAACAATGATTAAAATGCTGCAATAATTAAAATAATAATCAAATATGGCAATAAAGATGAGGATAACAGTCTGAAAATGTAAATAGTGTAAATAATTGTTGGGGGTCTTCCCCTTTTTAAACAAATGGACTCACCCAGGGTATACATATACTACTGCTAGTGGATACCCGACAGAAAGAGACAGAGGGAGAGGTCGAACATAGTCGAACGTTGAAAGGAACGTGCATACAAACGTAGCAGGCAAGAGTCACAGTAACGAGCACATAGACTCAGTAAGAAGTCATACAGCGATACGTCAATACCAAAGACTATATATATATATTTGTCTACTAACCCCGCATTCCTGGAACTACTAACCTGTATTACCAGTTTGTATTATTACGTTAATACATTTATTTTCCTATATTCATTCTTGGCGTTTGTTATTATTTGGTACCAGATTTAATTCTGGAATCCACAACAACTTGGCGACAAGGAATTCGAACTCACACAGGAAGGAAAAAAAAATCAAAATTCTCCCTCGTCAACCACAACAACTTGGCGACGAGGAATTTGAACTCACACGGAAGGAAAACAAACAAAATTCTCTCTCATTGCCTACAACAACTTGGCGATGAGGAATTCGAACTTACTCGAAAGGAAAAAAAAATCTCTCTCATTGATGACAACAACTGAGTGACGAGGACTTCGGACCTACACAAAAAAAAAAATTTGCTGTTTGCCAGTGCCCACAACAACTTGGCAACAAAAGATTTACGAGGATTAAAATACAGAAAAGAGAGTTTTTCGTAAGACTGTTATCATGGAGGATTTTAAAAGTATTTTAGTAGAACTTGTAAAATACCAAAATAAACAGCAATTACAACTCCAAGAAAGAATGGAAGAGAAGTGGTAAAAATAATTACTACAAACGCAGAAGGAAAATGAAGAATGGCAAAAACAATTCCAGGAACTAATTGTAAAGGTAGCGGGTAACAAACAACAAAATATCGAAAAAGAGGCGACTTTTTCCCAAGACGCAGTGTGGAATACAATAGAAACATTCAATTACTCTCTATAAGAGTATAACAATTTTGGGGACTACTTCAGATGTCATGAAGACATCTTCAACATCGATTGTCAAAACTGGACAGAAGCAAAGAAGCTACGTCTGTTACTCAGAAAATTAGGAACTGAGTAATACACAAAATTTGTGGATTACATCTTGCCAAAAAAGACAAATGATTTAACGTTTGATGAAGCAGTTACATGCCTTACAGAGCTTTTCAGTCCAAAGACGTCACTTTTTCACAAAAGGTGGAAATGTCTTAACCTCGTAGAGGATGAAAAGGAGGACTACTGCACGTTCGCCGCAATCGTGAACAAACATTGTGATGACTTCAAGTTGGCAGAATTAACTCTGGACAATTTCAAGTGTCTTATTTTTGTACAAGGGTTAGTCTCAGCTAAGGATAGTGAAATGCGCAAAAGAATGCTTTCAAAACTGCAAAATGAGCCTGGATTAACACTAAAAAAATTATCAGAAGACTGCCAAAAATGCCTAATTATAAAAAAAGACTCGAAGGATATCTAGGTGTCAGGAGTAGAACATATACGTAAGTTGAACAAAAGTTTACGTTTTTCACCCTTCCCGGAAAGAAAACAAAAATTCTATAATAATGAAAAAAGATTTTCACCCTCCTCGGAAAGCAAACAAAAATTTTTTAATAATGGGAAAAGTACAACGTATAGGGCAAATAATGACAAAAATCTAAGCAAATATAAGAACCCCCATCTGCATGTTATCGATGTGGAGGATTACACTGGAATAAGGATTGTCATTTTAAATATAAAAACTGTCTAGCGTGTGGAAAAATGGGTCACAAGGCATCCCAATGTAGGAACAGAAAATTTACTAGTAAGATAAGAGCTACTAGAATGCACGATGAAGACAATATTAACATAAGAAAATATGTGGAACTTGAAATTTTAAATAAAAAGATAAAATTACAACTAGACACAGGTTCGGATCTAACTATAATTAACCTACAGATATGGAGAAATCTTAATAGACCGACCATGATACATACACAGAAAATTGCTAAGTCAGTTACAGGGAAGCATATAAAATTCGAAGGAGAAGTGATCCTAAAGGTAAAATTCCACAGAAAAACAAATAAACTCAAGATATTCGTAATGAAAGATACAGAAAATCTGGTGGGCACAGACTGGATGCAAAAGTTTGACGTATAGGATTTACCTATCAGCTCTTTTTGTAAGAAGATAAAGTGCAAACCATCAGAAACTATAAAAGTAAAGGAAGAATTACATAATCAATTTTCAGAAGTATTCTCGAGCGGTTTGGGACGATGTAACAAATTTGCAGCTAGAATTGAATTAAAAGAAAATGTCCAACCAGCAGTAAAAAAGAAGCGAAACATGCCGTTTGCCTGCAGAATACGGTGTGTGTTTGATAAGTTATTGCTGAACAATAACAAAAACCGGCATACACCTATATTACTCAAGAGATCATTCAAACCAGGTACAATGATCAACAGATTAGGAAATCACCTGCAGAAAATGACGATTCGATGGATGTGTTCTTTGAAGCTTTTGAGATTCAAAGACCACAGGAAAACACAGAAATTAGAAGGTCAAACAGGAAAAGAAAATTTATAGAACCTCTAATTATCGACCATAAGAGAAAAAAATACTAACTCCCCCCAAAAGGGATCTAAGGAGGGGGATGTTGAGGGGTCTTCCCCTTTTTACACAAATGGACTCACCCAGGGTATATATATTGCTAGTGGATACCCGACAGAGACAGAGAAAGACAGAGACAGAGGGAGAGGTCGAACATAGTCGAATGTGGAAAGAAACGAGTGTACGAACGTAGCGGGCAAGAGTCACAGTAACGAGCACGTAGACTCAGTAAGAAGTCATACAGCGATACGTCGATACCAAAGACTGTATATATATTTGTCTACTAACCCCGCATTCCTGGAACTACTAACCTGTATTACCAGTTTGTATTATTACGTTAATACATTTATTTTCCTATATTCATTCTTGGCGTTTGTTATTATTTGGTACCAGATTTCATCCCAGAATCCACAACAATAATGACTTTAGTTCTTAGGTTAATGTTTTGATATTGTAGCATCTTATGGTGTTGGACAAAATTATTTCTAAAGCAGCTTATTCTATGTTCAATTCCCTTACTTCATATCCTAAATTCTGATCCATACACCAATGTATTTGAAATGTTTAGTATTTATTAATTAGAAGGGCAGGGAAGTTTTAGAGCTGAAACAAATCTTCAACTATAGGGTCTTCATCGAGAAATGTCTGCAAAACTAGAGAGACCTGTTCCATAATTTCATTGATTTAAAAAAAAAGGCATTTGATCAGGTATGACATGATGGCCTCTGGCACATCATCAGAGGATTCAACATAGAAGAAGGGCTCATACAAGTCAGTCAGGCCCTCTATGAACATGTCACCAGTGCAGTTCTCATGTGTAACTAATTTGGTGATTTCTTCCAGATGACTATTGGCATTTGAGAGGGTTTCTCCAACAATTTTCAATTTGTTTCTGGAGAGAATTACGCAGGAAATCCTTCACGGCTACAACATTTCTATTTCTGTTGGTGGTTCATTTGCACAAAGCCATTCTAAGAAAGCAGTTGTATACAGCTGACAGTTTAAACATTTCTGAATAGGTCTGGTTCTATGCAAGACATCCATATGAGTGACTTGATTTGACAAGATTTTTTAAGAAAATGACTTCGGTTAATGTTTTGATTTTGTAGCATTTTGCGTTGTTGGAAAAAAAAAAAAACTTCTCCTAATGCAGCATACTCTATATTCAATTACTTTATCTCTGTATTAAATTTGTTATAACTGATCTGAAACATTTAGTATTTATTAATTCACTTTCTGTATTTTTATGAAGGATTCAGGATACATGCAATCACTACTTTAATTCCAATTCCAGATCATAGTGTCTCTTTTGGAAAGTTTCATCTTAAGTCCTATTTCTTGGAATACTCAGTAGTGAATATTGATATTTTTGTTCAAGATCATTCTTATTCCAGTTATGAATACATACAGGGTATGATGGGTAAATTGTTGCCATTTTTTATTTTCATACATGCATATTGTTTGTTTTCAATTTTGTCAACTGCACAGTATAATAGGGTCAGTTTCTGTGAGAAAAAGAGCACCATGAAACAATTCACTCCACCAAAAATTTGGAAACAACATGGTGTACTGCTTGGCATTCATGTTGGAAGCTCCAATATGAACATTTCAGAGTGTTTGGGTGTCAATCTGAGGACAGTGCAGAGGATTCAGAAAGAGTTGGATGAGTCTAATGGTGATTACAAAGGCGGCTCAGAAAACTCATTCTGATAAAAAAAGGACTTCTGAATTTGTTGGTGAGGGCCTCACTCAATACAAAGGTCTACATCAAGTACCTGGATGAGGTAGTGTTGCTACAGGAAGACCCTATGTCTGACAACAGGACTATGCACTGCTACACAATCAGAACCCAGTCATGACTGTCAGACAATTTCTGTGACCACATCACTCCTCACATCTGGCCACCTAACTCCCCAGACTGCAACCCCTTTGAGTATTATGTGTGGGGCACAGTTGAGCAAGACACTAACAAAACTCCTTATAATAGCAAAGAGGAACTGAAGGCGATGATTATGGTATCATCCACCAACTTAAACAAGGAGACTGTCCAGAAGAGTTGCAGGAGGTTTTGAAGTCGTCTGGAGGCAGTGGTTGAAGCCAGTTGTGATTTTAATGAATAAATTTACTCTTTACTATTTCAAGATATGTTTGCATAATTTTGGTAAATATATCTGTAATAATGAGATGTCAGTGTTATTTTTATTTTTGTGTAATTTAGATGATAATTTATCCATCGCACCTTGTATGTCATCAGCATGCCCCTGATTAAATCAATTTTGCTTTATCAACTCATGAAAAAAGTGTTAATTTCAGCCTGTCCTCTGCATAAAAATAAGACACATCATGGTAGAGTGACACTTCAACCATATACAGAACTGCTTATCCATATGTAAATGATACCACCATTTTTAACAAATAAAGGAATAGAAATAAAATGTTCAATTTAAGCTATTTACTACTGATGTTTGTTGAAGTTTTGTGAAGATGCTTTAATTGTTGGTGATTTATTCATAGTGTTAGGTGTCGAGTATAAAACATTTGGTTATTGCCAGGGAAAGTGCTGTAGCCTTAATTGGGCTCACTGAAAAGCCCCTATCAACCTATGGTATCTTTTGTGATCTCAAATATAACCAAATGTTGTTCTGTTTAGTGAACATTTGACACGCTAATAATGTGACCAATATATCACCCGCAACACTCATCAGTTTGCTAACCTTGGGAAGGAAAACAGGATCACTGTTTACTATTAGTAGATTAATTTGGGATGTGGTATGGAATGTTTAAGCAATCAGTGCCCATCTCTTCACATCTGTGCTTGTATATGCACAGAGCATAATCTAGGAAGAGATTAAATAGATTAGGACTCTCATTTCCTCATTGTTGTTCTCCTGATGAGCTTTGAAATGATTCAGTATTGAGGTCCTCACTAGACATGTATGACTTTGTGGACCAGTATAATTCCTCTATATGATTTAGATATTCAGTAAGCTCAAAGCATGTAAGAATTTTTTTTCTTGTGGATGAGAAAAGAAGTCTTTGTTGCTGTGGGCATGTGTTACTGTGATAGTGTTTGTATACAGTGGACAGGTATACAGTTTTCTATCTGATAGGTATGCAATTTCCTGGAGTTGCTTTATGACATATATGCTATCATTACACCCCTTACCAGCATGAAAGTTAAATTGGGTCATTAGGATTTGGCTTTCATAGAATGGTGAGAGCTTAGTTAATACAACATTCATTAGTACTTTTGACTTAACAGATCTAATTTAGATACCTTTGTATGTGCAAGGCTCTTCAGGAATACCATTTTATTTCCATAGAGTATTGTTAGGATGTGCTTCTGATTCCAGACTTCCTTCATGAAGCTGAAAGACTTGTTGGCCCTATTAAAAATGGTCATGAGAATGAAGACTCAAGAAGTGAGCATCCGAAAACACAAAGAACAGATGCAAAAAAATGAATATAAACACAGAAAGAGTGTGGTAGGTTCCAACAGGTTTAGGGATGAGAGAAATGGTGCATTATGATTTCACCAGATTCTGGATTAGAAATCCATTCCAAAAATGGATCACCCCACCTATTTACATGACTTAGCAAACTGTGATTTTTGGCAATTTCTGAAATTGAAAAATAACCTGAAAGAACAAACATTTACTCACGTTTCTGACATCCAGAAACCTGTGACAACATTACCAAACAGTATTCTGGAATGTTTTTAGCAATTGCACTGTCATCTTCTCATAAAGTGTATATCTTCCCAAGTACTTTGAAGGTGACAGCAGCCAATAAAGTCTTTGTTTTCGAAATTATCACACCTTGTATATATAGTGTACAACACTTTTCACAGAATGCACACACTATACTCTAATCCTAGACAGAAATACTAATCTATACATAAATAATCCTATCATTTTGATGGGCACTATGCTATAAAAACAATAAAATATTCCTATGTAAAATTCCTATTGTACACAGAAAGGTGTTGTCAATATGAGAATTTTCATTTCCTTGATTATATTTGAAAAGCACACACGGTGATTTCTGAAGAATTCACAGGTGGTGAAACATGTCATCGGAGGTGATCATGTGCGGCAGTGGGCTTAATTTGTTTCTTTTGGCTTTGATTTGTACATTGTTTCCGCAGAGCATTCCTATTTTCTTTTAAATCCTCCAATCCATTCAAGATGTTGCCCTACATCCCTTCTGGTGACTGACATCAACAGACACATAGATATTAAAGTAAATCTTTGTATATCATTTAGACATTAGTATGAGTACTCCCTGTCTGAAGTTATTAAGCAAATAATATAAACTTCAATAATTCAAATTTGGTTTGAAAAAATTATCAAATTTTAAACAATCAATTTAGATGTCAAAACAAAGCCTGAGTTAAAATTTTAGGTAGTATTAATATATTTTATTGAAGTTATTTGATTTAATCTAAAAAACTACCATCTGAAGTTTTTTAGACAAAACTAAATAATCACATTTTACTTCAATAGAAAGGTAATAAAATCATCAAAAATGATCAACACCTTTAACAGAACAAATAACAAACACATATGATAAGTCTTTGAATCCTTTACGTTTTAATATAGTGACCCTTCTTCTCAATAACAGCCATTAATCTATTATCCAATGATTTTGATAATTTTTTTACTTCAGCTGGTTCAATTTATGACATGGTAGTTTTAATTGCTTCCCATAAGTTTGTTTTGCTGTCATCTTGTTTGCCACCTTCATATAATATCTTCACGATTGACCATGAATTTTTGATCAGATTCTGATCAGGACTTGATGGTGCCCATTCAATTATCTTCTCTCCTGTAAATCTTTTATGCTCAAATAATTCATGAGTAAGCTTAGATACATGAGAAGGAGAACTGTCATACATAAATACATACTTCACTTTGAAACTGTGATACTAGGATTTGTAGCTCACATAGAAGGTCTTGTTCATAAAATCACAAAAGTTAGCACTGTTCAGTTTAATTGCTTCATCAATTTTGAATGGTTCAATTATGGTTTGGTCAACAATTCTAGCTCATATCATAACATTACCATCTCCTTGTTGCCTTCTTTTAGCCACAGGCATGTCTGAATTGGATAAAATCATCCTTTTGCCCATCCATCAGGTCTATCAAATATCACTTGAGCTTCATCTATGAAAATTACTTTAGAAAAGTCAATTTTCATGTATTTCTTGGCCCAATTTTGACACTTTCAAATATTTGCTTTAGTGAGATGAGATTGGTTAGGAGATTGTTTTACAGATCCCATTTCACAAAGTATTCTACACCTTATGTCCTTCTTGACTCTCTCAATTCCAGCCATTTCAAAGATCTGAGTGCGTGTCAAAAGTGGTTGTTTCACTATAACTGGATTTAGTTTATGTTCATTTTGAGGAAACAAGTTCTTAAAGCCTTTCCCTTTGCTTCAAGTTCTCAACTTAATTATATTTTCAACAGCCTTTGTTATCATTTGATGATCTCTGCAAAACTCCTTTGATATCTCCAAAATGTACATTCCCTCTTTTAATAACTGTTATTTTTTGTTTTTCAGCAGTTGAACCCTTGTTTTAGCATATGCACTCCTGATCAACAATTTAAGACCACTTGAAATTTTTTTTAAAAAGACTGTTTTACATGAAAAAATTTTAAACATTTCTTACTTAAGGTTACTAATTTTATAATCTAAAAGGTTATGTAGACAAAAAATTATAATCTGAACATTTTATTGAGAAATTGACATTTTTATAAAATGAGGCGTTTTACACTTGATCAAACTTATAAGACCAGGGACAAAAATTCTACAAAAAGTGTATGAAAACATTCAACAACAAAATTTAGTAATGAGTTCTACCTCCACTGGTTTTGATGACTTCAAAAATTCTTTGGGGCATGCTAGAAATTAGTGTTTCCATTAAGCTGCAAGAATATTGCTCCAGCTTCTGAAGATAACTTCACGAAGTTCATTTTTTGTTGAATATTGTTTGCCATTTTGATAAACATCTCTTGCCATCCATCCCCAAACATTTTCAATTGGCTTCAAGTCCGGTGAGCATGCAGGATGTCTCAAGAGATGGACCACATTTTTTGTAGAAAGGTCAAGGTCCGACATGCAGCGTGGATTGCAGCATTATCCTGTTGGAATAACCATCCACCCCCACACAAACGATGACCCTCCATCACCAACGATGCTTTTTGTAGCATGCTAACATAATCAGCCACTGTCTGATGACCCTGCACCACCCGGAGTGCCATCATCCCTCTGTAAGAAAAGGCACCCCATACCATTAGGGACCCTCCACCACTATGATGTGTGGAGAAAATTTCAGGAGGCATGTTTTTGTTATGCCAATATAGTTGGAAGCCATCAGGACCATCTAGATTGAATTTTTTCTTATCAGAAAACAGGACTTTCTTCCACTTCTCAATGTCCCATGTTTGGTATTCATGACCATACCTTAAAGGGTTCACTTTGTGATGTGGAAGCAGCCAAGGAATTTGTTTGCACTTTTTATTTACCATGCCTTTTTGTCGTAAGTGTCATCTGATGGTTACTGGGTTGCAATCAGCATCTGTGGCTGCCTTAATTTGACTAGAAGAAAGTCCACTGGCTTTCACAACAACCCGTCTTATTCTCCTACTCAATGCTGGAGAAATATTTTTTGACTTACCAGTAGACATTGCATTCCCATAATTCACACTGTCCTTTAGAAAGTTGCAAATCAGAGTTTTACTGCGATTTACCTTAGCTGCGATCGCCCGCTGTTACAAACCTTGATTATGGAAATCTAGAATTTAAGCATGCTCAACTTCAGTAAGTTTTCTTGCTGTTGAGGTATGGTGACACCTTTACCCAGTGATTGCTAATCTCTAACTGAACTAAAAACATTGGAATTACCCTAGATCTAACAATTTATACCCCCTGGTCTTATAATTTTGATCAAGTGTAAAATGGCAGATTTTATAAAAATGTCCATTTCTGAATAAATTGATTGGATTATAACTCTTTGTCTACATAACCTTTTAAATTATAGAATTAGTAACCTTAAGTAAGAAAAAGTTTATAATGTAACCATGACAAACAATCTCTTATAAAAAATTTTTGTGGTCTTAAATTTTTGATCAGGAGTGTATTATGGACAAAAAGAAAAAATAGTTTTTATTATATTTCAGATGTATTAAGTTAATATTAGTTTAATCTGAATAATAACTGAATGGCAGAATATTTAATTAAATATTTTACTAAGGGTGGAAATGGATGAGTTTAAATTTGACAAATATTCGTTCAGAACCTTTTGAGTTTTATTTGATTTGCATAATAACTTCAGACATAGTGTAATCTTCAGGCTAATCAGCAATTGCAATATCTCTTGATTAACTCCTTATTAAACTAAGTCTTCTGAGGATTAAAGAACTTTATTGAATGACTGGCATGGTCACATAAAGCTCACTCATAAAAAAGATGGTGTCTTTCAAAATATTAAACTCAAAATAGAAACCATTTAAATTTTGTTAATATATTTTTTATTTACTGTTATAAATACAAACTGCATTATTTTATGATATAAACCTAGTTGAACAGTGGCTGCAATTATCCGCATATAAATTAGCATCTTATTTAATATCAACTTGGTGGATTACAGTCCATTGTTCTAGCTTCAGAAATGTACAAGGGGTGCTGAAAAGTTTTCACCCCAATCCATTTCCAAAAATATAATCAAATGGTCAAATTTGAAAGGGTTTCTTAGTTGGACCTAGAATCTTTCAGCACATTCTAATAACAGAAACCTGATTGCTTTTAACTAAAAAAACGATGGAGACCTCTTTTTTCCTTAAACCCTGAGAAGGCTGTAAAAAGCTACCTGATAGATTTCTCTACCTATTTTTATCTCTTAATTCTTTATTGTTGTTTGATCTGAGTCATTGATTGGCTACATGAACTAACCTATCCACCAATCATCACTTGTCTCAGATGACATTAAACTCCAATAACAACATTATGTCATGTGGTATCATTGTGATTTCATGGCTGATTATGGGATCACAATGAATGAATCAAGTGGCTGCCAAGGATACCCATCTGCATTGTTATACCTAGAATAAAAAAATAACTTTTTAACTGATGATGAAACAAACAGAATTTAGTGAATTTGACAAGTGTCAGATTAACTGTTACTGAAAGAAATCACTGATTCTCTTGAGATCATTGTTTTCTGAGAAAGTGTGCTTGGCTTTTGTAGAGTAAATGGTAAGTCTCATTAGATAATGGGGGACTTCCACAAGCAGACATAAGTTGCCTCATCCAGTGTTATGTGAACAGCTGAGTGGCAAGGGGCCAGATATATTTTTGTATTTGTATCTCATTGGTACAAGAAAAAAGTAATTGAGAATTACTACTACCAATGCCATTGTGGTTATTTTACAGTTTTGAAGCTTTCTGTTATGTTAAATTCATGCAGTGTATTCTGAAGAACTGAATGTTGAAGCAAATTTATTTTTACAACTTTGAGTTTTGAAGTGAGTGGCCAAAATATTATTTTTTGTTACACATTTTTTGTTAAGCATTTCACCCCAAGCAAGGCAGGAGTGCCACTAGCGCACAAGGGGTTACAGAGGATAAAGAACAAGAGTAAAGAGGTGTGTTTGGGGAGAGGATAAAGATAAGGAACAAGTTCAAGATATCAGATGTCGATTGACATTACACTTGAATATTTGAAGATTATAGTTCTCAGAGAAGCAAGTAAGATGAAGATAATTCCACAGACGATGAAGTGCGACAAAAGAAGCTGTATTTTACACAAATTTACACTTTATCATATAGTATAGTAACAAAAATTTAAGACCAGGCCATAATGTGAAACCTGAGCCTGCTTATATGGACAAAAGATTATAAATTGAGCATTTAGAAAAAAAACACATTTTCACAATTACTATTCCACCCATTGTCATTCTGGACAGTGGGGGAAGATCATAAAAATGAACGGTGTTGGTTGCAATCCGGATGATAGGGTAATGTTGATTACAACAATTAAAATAACCAGAACAATAACAACAGTGGATGAAATTATTAATTTGCTTTAAGCAAGTGCACATTTTTAGGTGTATAAATGACAATTATTTGCTCTATCAAATGAAATAAAACACCTAATAATGTCTGGGTTAGCATGTAATTCAACAAACAATTTATGAGCCATACCTGTAAATAGAATTAAAGAATATTTTAGAATTCAGTCCAGATACATTGACAAAATATCAAACAGAACTGACAAAATGAAATTTTAAAGAATAAACAAGTGATGCAAAATGACTGGTCATGTTTGGAATATGAATATAAGATATTAAAAAGTGTCAAACTCCTTACAAAGCCCAAACTATTTTAATTTTTTTTTATTAATTTATAAAATAGGAGCATGTCTTCCCCTTTAAGTGTGGTAACAAAAGGACTTTTTACTGAATCAATAACAATTCCCAGCACAAATATAATCTGTCACAGCTTAAGTTAATTCTGTTTTTTTTTTATAATTTGTATTGAAGCAAAAGCTCTAATGATTACAAAGAAAAGGCATTGGCTTTTATTCTGTTTGTAGGAAACTCCACAAAAGAAAGAAAGAAAACTCAAATAAATTGATTATGCTAATTATGAATGAGGCTGAGTTGACCAAGGAAAAGAACAATTATGAAAAATAAAATCTGCATTTTGAAAGAGAAAAACCAAAAAATAATGGAAATTTTGTAAATCTTTTGACTTTTCTATTGTTTATATTGAATAAATTTATTTCAATAAGCACTTTTTATTTTGCATGAAAAGTTAACTCTAAAATATTTTGTGAATATTCAATCAGACTTAATGTTTTATAAGTTTAGTTAAGGTTTGTTTTGCTGACAGCTAAGTGTTGAATGATCAAAATTTGAAATTGATTTAAAGATCACTAAAACTAACCAACAACGATTATTGCAAAAATTTCTAAAAACAGATTTGATCACAAAAAAGCTATCATTGACCCATCTTGGAATGAATAACATATTGATTTTTCTGTTTTTGTTTGTTAGTAAATTAAAATGGCAACATCAAGTTTCAGAATTTTCAAGAAATGTTTAATGACATTTACAATGCCCTTTCTTATCATTTGCAAAAATTATATTTAAAATATTGTAAATTGAATTATACTGTTGTTGTTATTAGTAGTAGTAGTAATAATAATACATATATATGTACATAGTGATACATTTTTACAAACCTTTTAGTACCTTGATTTAGTTTATCAAAATATTTTGCAGATTTATAAATATACAATATTTTTATATTTCCTATGGAAATTAATTTTTACATAAGTTTGTACTGTTAAAATACAGAAACTTATATTTAAACATATTCAGGTTAGTTTGTGGAACTATCATTTGAAATTGTATTTATAAAATTTTCTTTTGTGTTGATAAATATTAACAAAAATCAAACAACTATGGAAACATCAATGCTCACATTTATCATAGCCCTTCACCATTCTGTCCACGTGACCAAGAGCTGGCATTACATCTTTATGACCTTGACCTTTTAGTCATTGTGTTTCCACACTCCCTTCAATTTAAGTTCATTTAGATTTATAATAAGCCTAATAACTTTTTAGTTCTATCAGTGTTACAAACCTAGTCAGAATACACTTTATGAACATTTTTATACTTTTTATATTTTGTAGCACATCTCAGTTTATTTTTCTTGAGATTTTTAGTACTTTGCAGGACAAGTTAATGTTTACACTCCCTTTCCATATAACCTGGTGATTTCTCACTGGATCCAGACAAAGAGGATGAGGAGAAGGAGACATGCTGGCCCCTGGCCATTGTGGCAAGGGTGTTTGGATGGGTTATATGTTGAGCAACATTCTCTTTTATTTTTGTCTGCCTACTGGATGCTAGTTGGGCTTTCCTATCCACTCTTACTTCTGGCACTCTTGCCCTTGTTTACTTCTGACTACCTTGGAGCCTTGCTTCTGGCATTCCTAGCCTTTGCTACTTCCAGCTACCACAGACCCTGACTTCCAGCATTCTTGACATTCACTACTTCCGGCCATTATCTTGACCTAACTCATTTGATTGATCTGTGTTAATAGACCTGCTTGTAACAGCCCTGAACTTCTGGCTACTCATTGGTCCTTGTTTCCGGCATCTCTATATCAACCTGACTCACTTGGTTGATCAGAATTAATCTTACAACAGCTCTGAACTTCCGGCTTTCCTATCAACCTAACTCACCTTGTTTAAGAAATTATTGCATGCAAATCATCCAGACTTTAAATAACCTATTCCATACATCTCAATTAAAATACCATGGAAGGTTCACAATTGGATTTGACCAGGAATTACACAATACCAGCACCGGACATTTAACCTGAACTTTCTTCTCCTTGGCTATATTGTCCAGACTTCAAATAACCTACTCCATACACTTCAGTTAAAATACTATGGAAGGTTTACTGTTGGACTTGACCAGCAACTTTTCAACACTTTCACTGGACATGTGAACTTAACTTTCAAACTGTGGAGTTACATGCTAATTTAACCTACAAAGACTCTGGTCTATATTCTAAATAAATTTTGTATTAAATTTTAAGTTTGTTGTTCTGTTGTCCATTTTTTTCCCACCTGTCAGATTTCATGTCAAGAGGCCCACTAACATTTATTATAAATGTTAGTGGACATTCTTGCGACCTCTATGCCTTATTGGGGCACACAGGTCATGTTATATCGCACCCCCACCTCCAGAGGGTGCACTATATATCTCCAAGATCATCAGTGAAGAGTGATTTTGCAATGTAATCTTCTTCCCGTGCTAATTACTGATTCTATTTCCTTGTATTTATATTTGGAGGATATTGACTTCATTTTCATCCTGTTTTCATCATAGTCCATTAACTGTTCTGACATTTACTGAAGAAAATATTTCTAATTTTTTCATACAATTTAAGCAACAAAATTGTGGAAAATTCATATCTTTTCTTAATTAAAATTAAGATATGAATTTTCTACAAATTTTTGGCTTAAATTGTATAAAAATATTTTCAGAATTGTTATTGTTGCATCAAAGTATATTGTTTAGATAGTCATGTATAAATTATCAAATATTTGACTGATTTTGAAGGTTTATTTTTTAGTATTTGAGCAAAAGTCGACTGATTATTTTTGTATGTGTCAACAACTCATGTTCTTAAAAAGTCTCATCAGATTGAGACTTTCATATGGATACCATGTATGAGGCCAAACCCATTCAGGAATATTTAAACTGTTAGTTGTATACAACTGCTTTCTCAGATCATTGATTAAACATGGTTCCAACTGAATGAAGCCTATAGGTCTTAGCAAATATAATGGACTGATGCTACAGAATCACAAAGAACTGTACTAAATAGCAGAAATAAAATCAATTGTGGATAACAGCAAAAACTAAAATGGATATCATATGTGTAATATTTCCATGTGGAGTGTTTTGGTTAGAAAGACAAGATCTTCTTGACAGTTGTTTATTCCAGGTTCACATGTTCAAAATTTGAACAATCTCCTGTATCAAAGGGCAGAACTTGTGGTTACTAGTTTTTGCTACAACAAGTAACTAAAAGAGAAAATGATGATGCATAATCAAAATGTTAATATTCCACACTATTTCAAACAATAGGTTAGGGAGGGAGCTCCCATAAATGCTGGAAAGAGCAATATTGAACTTCAGAAACCTATTTTCCTGGTAAAAACTGTTTTAAGAGAAAGATTTTATAAATTTCAACTGATGGTAGCACTGTCTACTCAGTCAACAAATGCTAACTATTTTTTTTATAAGGAAATTGTTAATATTACCATTGCCATTATATCTTAATTAACTTTTGAATGCAATCTTGATACAAAACTAACATTTTCTTTATATTTTGTTTCAGAAGAGGTACAATATTTTACTGAATTACTCTTCATTTATGTTACACATTGTTGGCAAGTTAATCTTACAATTCAGAAGTGTAAAATTATCATACTGATCCACTGTTTTTAGTGCAAAAAGAAGGACTTGTCTTGGAGATGGATTCCCTGAATCATAGGAATTATTTATATTTGAGTTTCACTCTAGTATTGATCTGTGTTCTAATGGAAAAATTTCATTAGAAACAAAGAAAAGACTGCTGGACTGCTATGTGATATCCATTCTCTTGCCTGGCAGTGGATGTTGGACAATTTACCCAAAGATGAGACAACAGAAATATCGTTCTGAAATTGTTCTGATACTGAAAATCCATGGACGGAACAACTAAGAAACAAGGAATTCTTAAAGAAAATGGGAACAGAAAGAACACTTCTACTCAGAATAAGGAAAAGATAGCTGAAATTTCTTCAACACATAATAAAGGGCATGGCAAACAACCATTGCAGGGTATATTGAGGGAAAGAGAGATAAGAGAAAGCAGTAAGCCACAGCTGATGAGCTTGTGCGAATGGGTGGTGGAATGGAAGTTGAGAGCCTTAGCAAAGAGAGAAAAACTGCTTAGAGCCACACGAGATAGGAAGATGTGGAGAGTCATGATCGCCTATGTCCTGAAGGGATGTGACACATAGAAGAAGAATCATTAAAGCAGAGAGAATGGAAGATTTGAAAGCTATAGAGAAAAGAAAGAATACTAAATGACCAAATTGTCAATATCTTCACAATATCTTTATTTATATATAATATACTCCATCAATGAGTATTAGAAAACTCATGATTTGAGTAAATTAAATATTTCTTCCTAGACTGTAAAGATGTTTCTAATATATAAGTTTTTTTTAATATAATCTAAACATTGAAACTTATGAAAAGTTATAATAAATACTTCCAACAATTTATTTTCTTTCATTAGAAAACATACAAGAAACATAATGAGCTATAATTTGTTACTAGAAGTGGTTTACATAGTAGTTCAGAAAATATGAAAACATGGAAATGGTGGTTTTATATTGAAACAGGGAGCCATTATAGCATAATTATATGTCAACAGAATTGCTAAACCATCAGTAGTCATGAATTTAAAAGAGATGCATAAAATAAGAAAAAATAAATTGTATAAAAATATCTTTAAAATATAAAAAGGACAATGTTTTTAAATTGGCTGAAATAAAAAAAAAACAGAGATAAAAAAAAACACATTCCGAGAAAAGAATAAAATGAGATATCAATTTCAAGCCATAAAGCTAAGAGCATTTTGAAATAGTCTAAAATAAAGAAAAAATATTTTTAATCCATGGAAAAAATTTCAAACATGCTAGAAAAATTTAATTAATACCTAACTTTTAAAATATTTCTGAATGGATTATTTTTACAAAAAAACAAAAAAAAATTCCTGATATCCATTAATTATTTTTGTAGAAAAAAGTTAAATCTAGTTAAATTGTAACTTCTTTCTTGCCTCTAGTTATTCTATCATAAGTTGGACATAATGCAACAGACCTTGGATACAAATGATATTTTCTCATCATATTCACTTGTTAATAATAACAATACTAGTAATAATAATTACTTGATCACATCATAATCATCATCAAGAAAGGTATTTTATCCTGAACAAGCCTGGATACCCTTGTTTCAGAAACGTTGCAGATTTTACAAGCAAATTTATTGATTATTACAAAAGATTCTTTAAACTAATTTGAAGTCAACATTTTCAATGATAATTAAATATACTGAAAGGATTGGGTTGTTATAATAAAACCTCAAATAGTGTTTTGTATTAATCCTTGTATGATTATAAATGTTACCTATTTATCTAATGTGGTAGTTTATAGATGTTCTTTTGGGTACCATATATTTCATTGGGCATACATTAGTGTGAAAAAATATAAGAAAAACATTATTAAAGAGAGAGAACAATAAAAGAATAGAATTTAAGGAGACAGAAGATAATGATTGGCATTGCATTTAAATTTATGAAGATCAAACTTGACTGGAAAGCCAGAAGAGAGTTCCACAAATGAGAAGTGTGAGAAAAGAAACTACTAACATATAACTTATGGTTACATCTAGTCATTTCAAATGAAAATGATAAGATCTTGCTGCGAATTTAGTAATGTGCTTAAATTCATAGAATCTAGATACCATAGAGGAGAGTTCATCGAAACATCTACCATGAAAGTATTTATAGAAAAGGCACAGGGTATCTATATTACAGCAGTGGGAAAGGGACTGAAGGCAAGATGCCAGGTCAGGACCAATAACATTGCAGATTCTTATTTGGATTTTATCAAGGATTTCTAAATATGTAGCAAAGTACCAGACCATATGTTGTAGCAATATTCTAGGCTTGGATGAATGGTAAACTTGTAGATATGTAAGATAGATTCTGGAAAGAAAAACTGTCTAGCACAACATGGTGAACCAAAATTTTAAGCAGCAGACCTTGCAACTCATTTGATATAATCTTTTCATTTCATGTCAGTAGAAAATTTTAACCTGAGTAGGCACAACGAGTTACTGTCCTGGAGGCTGGCACAATTTATACTGATGGGAAGCAGAAAGGATTTTCTTAAATGATTAATAGTGAGTAGTTTTGTCTTGGAGGTGTTAAAATCAACAAGCTACTCCTTGTTCCAGTTAACAACAGAATATGCGCCATTTTTGAGATCAGCTGCCAATTTGATATTTTGATAAAATAGGAAATTGTTATTAAAAGGATACTTTAGGGGGAGAAGAAAAGACAAGAAGAGAGAACATCAAATTTCTTGTCTTGAGTATTATGAATAGTGCAAATGAAAACACAAAAATTTTACTCTAGTGTGAAATTTAAAAGAAATTTACTTTTATTAAATGACATAAAAAATAATAATAGCATAGAATAGGAAATTTACAAAACAAGATTATGTGGGTTATCCCACTTGATATTCTTAAAAAAACTGTTGCTAGAAGACATGCCTTAAGCCTATAAATAGGAAACGATATTCTCACTCATTCTTTTTCCTCTTTTACAATTCTGACTATAAGAGGTAGTTGCACATGGAGAAAAAATGTCCACCACTGGGGAACATTCATTTTCAATCTCTTACTTTTCTCTCATGACTTTTTGTACTCTTTCACCCAAACAAATTTCACACACAAAAATGCATTCTTTAAATTTAAATGTATTCTTCATTTATTGTTATTATAATTCTTTTGTTAATAAATGAATTGTTGTTTGTTTTATATTGTTTTATGTTACTCATTTATTACTCAAACTCACATTCAAGTCTTCAATAATTGTTATGGGGATAAAATAATACCAGGAGACGTGTTTTCTATATAAGCACAACAAGCATTTCCGCAAAAATTGCACAAAATTTTCCTTTGTACACTTAACATTTAAGCAAGATAACAAAGTTCAAATTACAATTCTGTTGAGTCCATAAAAACAATTATAATTATTATTAACAAAATGTTCAGTTACTTGCGACTGTCAAAATGAATTGACAATGGTGACAATTCACAGGCATTGCTGGGTTTCTGGTTTGTTTTACAAACTGAGATGAGATAAATCTTGCAAATTTAAAAAAAGTTCAAAATCAAGTTTAATACTGCTAATTTTGTGACAAACCTTCACAAACAAATAGTGAAAGATAATCTCTCTAAATTTGTAGAAGCTTTCATTTCTTTTTCTTTCTTTTGGCCTCTTTGCATTCTTTTTCTTCTGTTACTTCTCATATATATATATATATATATATATATATATATATATATATATATATATATATTAATCAGTTCACCAAGCAAGACAATAAAAACCATTAGGATGCAAGGGATTACTGATAGTGTAAAAACAGAGGACAATAAAAGAACAGGATTCAAGGATGGCTTATTAACATTGCATTTAAATTTTCGAAGATCAAAGTTCACAGGAAAGCAGGAAGCCAGAAGAGTGTTCCACAAGTCAGAAGTGCAGAAGAAGAAACTATTAGTGTGAATCTTAGAAATTATATGACTTAGCTGCCAATCTAATACTGCACTTAAATTTCTGAAGTTTAGGTACTAAAGAGAAAAGCTCATCAGAACATGTTTTGAAAATATATTTATGCAGCATGCATTTTATATAAATACATCCACAGCAGCAGAAGTGTTAATAATTATTTTATTGGATTTCCTTTTTCATCCAACTGGCAACATTAATTTAGTGCTCATATTTAGAGCTTATAAAAGATTATAAAGTTTGATGTTTTATTGTTTTATATGACATAATCTTTGAGTTTACATACATGCATGCACATTTTGCATATAACAAATAAACTTTTAACTGGTTCAATGTTTTATTTTGTACAATGTTCAAGTTAAACACATTTTAGTCTGCAGTATAAAAAAGCAATAAAGTTAATTAGGACATGGTTGAACATGACTCAGTTGCACGAATTACCGAATCAAAGCAGGTGTTCATTGCTGGTTCAGTTTAGCTAGAGATGCCTAAAATTGAATGGGTTTAGCTTGACAATATTCACACCATGCTTTTCAGTTTCTTACTACAACATTTAGAACTACTGTTACATAAAGATTCATTTTGACAGAAAATCCAATTAAGCATGGGGATTGTGCTGATGGAAAATGTCAGTTGATATTACAGATTAAACGCTTCATAATGTGTAAATCTTTCCAAATCTTTTGCAGGGGTGCTTTTTTAAAGGTATTTTTTTCCTTGCACTTGAAGTCTAGATATTGTAGGCTCCTGCTCAGTGTAAAATTTGTTTTGTTTTCATATGAGGCTTAATGAAAAAACTCATAAACATAAGAATGTTATTTTCAGTGGATGCTCAAAGTCATTACTGTTTTAGAAACATTTAAATGATAATTAGAAACTTTCACAGGATTAAAAGGTATTTAGAAAAAGTTGATGTAATTTTTTGGTTGGAAAGAAAAGAAAAAAATATTGACAAAGATTTTACAAATAACAAAACTGAAAAATAAAATGTTTGAGTGAAAACAGAATAATGAGTTTTTTATAACCAAGATGCAAAATCTATTTTAGAAATATCTTGCAAAGTTGTATGCAAGACATGGGTTGGGGTGAGAAAAATAGAAAAGAAAATGTGAAACAAAAATATTTCTGTAAAAATAAACCTTTCAGTGCATTTTAGAAATGTATTAGAATAATTTCCAAATGAAAAAATTCATAATACATTCTAAAATAATTTCTGCCTAAAAAAAAATTAAATAGATTTATAGAATAAATTAAGGAGAAAAAATATACTTAAGCATATTTTAAATGAAAAATAGGAGAATCAGTTATTTTGGAAAATAGTAATATATCATTTTAGAAAAAAATTGTTTCAAAAGACTGTCTAGATAAGAAATTACACTCACACTATTTGTAGATAAAATATAAAAACATATTTCATTTTAAAAGATACTTTTAGAATTACCTGCACTGTGTCATAATTTAATATGCAAGTCAATGTTTTCTTCAAAAAATTTGTCTTAACCAGCCAATGTTGATAAAACTTTCAAGATATATTTACAATATAAATATGGTAAATGTAATGTGAAAATCAAGTTATAACTATTATTATTCTAAATATTTAAAGTAATTTATTTGGTGATTTTATTATGCATTTAGAGTCATTCATCAGATTGTAAATGATAATGGCGAGAGACATTCAACATTCATTGACCAAACAGTGTAACTGTTGGTTAAAATAAATAAAATCCTTCTTTTAAAACAATTTTTCAAGAGAATAGGTTGCTCAATTTTACTGTAACTGTTCCTTCTAGTATTGATTGGGTTTACTTCCTAAACATTTGTTTAAAGTAGTGTGAAATGTCATCATCTTGATTGTTATTATTTTCTCTTTGAGTTACATGTGCTATCTGTTATAGTTGTTGCTGTTGTTGAAAGGTGATGTGGTTTCTTTAATCTAGTGCAATATGCATCACAAAGAGAAAGCTATAATTTGGGAAAAGATGTAAATGGAAATGATAATGAGGAATATAAAGTTATATTGGATGGACCTGATGGCTGAGCTAGGAGTTTGATCTTTTATGGAAATAAACAATATCACTTAGAAGATAACAGTAGGGAAGCAGAATAAAATTTATGGTTCAGGATAAATATAGAGAATTACTGTAAATCCTTGGAAATGATATTTTTGAGTAATACAAGTCACAACCAAAACTTTTAAACATTATATTCATACAAGACAATGTAACTTGACATTCTAAAAAGCTGACTATTGCTTGTCTTGCCAAAAAGGTTTCAAATTAGGGAGATGGTTTTGTAGCAGACCGTGGGGGTGAAGATGTGAAGAGATATCAGAAGGTTAAACTTTCCTGCTGGCCAGTCCAACTACATAAGAATGTCGGACTTTAATTAAGTCCAAAGAAGACAAAGAAAACAAACAAGACCGATATATATGGGTAAACAAATATATATTAATAACAAAACAAGTTAAACAAAGACATGGACTGTTACATAGAGTTTGTATGGAGAAATTATGTGTGTGTTGTAAGTGTTCGTACGTACGTGTATTGTTCTTAGCGTGTTCCCAGAATTTGGGAAATGCTGTATCTGTGAGAGGTCACATATTGGCCTAAGTGAAAAAGAGAGAGATTTTACCTCACTTTCAAGCCTCTCTAGATATTAAGCTGACAGAAAACTTGTGGTCCATCATTAAAAGAGTTGTATATTAGAATGGAAAAAAGAAACAATAAAAACTGCTGCAAAAAGATAAAATTGTAGAAAAGTTAACAAAATCAATGAATAAAAACTTCATGAAGGTTATAGAATTTCAAAGAGCCCATAGTAAAATGTCAAATAATAATTTATTTAGATATATTGGATATTGTGTTAATCAAATATATGTTTCTGTGACCAGTATCTTTTGGATATATTTATTTGCAAGTTATTAATATATATATAATAAGGATAAAAATGAAACTTATATGGTATATTGTTGAATATTTTCAATCATGCTAATCATTTCACATGTGATGATGAAATAAATAAATGCCTACATTTTTAGTATGCGTATAGTGCATGAACCGATATAATAAATATAGTGTTAATTCAAAATGCTGATCATTTAATAATTATCTACATTTTTCTAGCAAACTTAAGCAAAATATCCTGATATATACCTATTGCATAGAAAGGGTACACATGATACTACTCTTATCATTTTCATTCATTTGTAGTGTCCATGATGAAATACATAAATAAAAAATTAATTATACTGTCACTGTGTTGTGTCCATAAAAAGTAAATAAATAAAAATGAATTATTGTGTCAAAAAATAATTATAATAAAATAATTATAACAATTATAATTATCATTAATTCACTCATTCTAAACCAATGAGAATTGACCCCACTTTTCTCCTCTACATGCACAAACAGTAGCCAGAAGTGACATCAGGTACACCCAGCTTCCTCAATGTCTGGTGTGAATTTCATGCAATTTTAAATTGGAATCTTGCAAAAGTTGTTTTCCTCTACACTGGAATCTTGCAAAAGTTATTTCTTCAATCCCTGAAGCCTGCACATATGTGGCTGAGAAATGTTTTGTATAATTTATAATCAAAATACTTCTTTAAATTAAATTTTTACAAAAAAAGATTCTGACATTTTAAATTTTTTTCATTTAAATTACTAAAATGAAAGCATCAACATTATCATTTTTTTCATTAAAATTTTCTACTTAAAATAATATTATTTCATTTTACTTATATCAATAAGAAGAGGGAGAAGTTAATGAGGAATTTTGTAGAGAAGCATTCTCAGAATGAAGATGGGTGGGGAATGGGCAATTAAAATTTCACCTGTTGTAGCATCAAATCTACAGGATGGGAAGTACATTTCAGACAGTTCATCAGGGTCAGAGTGGGTCCTATTTAATAGATTTGACAAAAATAAACCTGGAAAAAACATGGAAGGAATTGTGAAATATTTTCTGCTCTTCTAAATAATGTTCATATTACAGACTGTGATTCCTGACATTGTTGAAAACACTATCTTCTTTTATTTTATTTATTTATCTCTAAATATATTCTTGGCATTACAGTCACAAACTTAGTATTCTTATTTTTTTCCATTATAAAAAATCTACAATCATGACAATTTCCTCTCATAAGCCCTCAACTCAAAATCATCATCTCTTTATGTTAAAGTTTTTATCAGCAGCAGCTCAGTTTTTTGTATGTGTTCATCACTCTTTTATGACTTTCTTTCAGTTCAATGCATATGCAAAGTAAATTTAACTCAAATGCACTGTAAATTTTTCTTGTGATTCTCTGTCACTTTCATGGCCCTATCATTATCACAAAATCTTTAAGTTAATTCACCATCAATAAACCCCATTATTACTAAAATTTCCATTATTCCCCTAAAAGTACTTCATATCAAACACACTGTATATCCTCCAGCAATATGCTTTTCTTACCAATTCTACAGAAAATCACTTAAATCTTCTGGTAATTTTCTATTACCATTTTTTCACAAAATCACTTAAAATCAATATTCCCATGTCCCACTGGACAAATTTTTCCGGTAATCCACCATTACCAACTTTTTCACTTCTCTAAAGCATCTCACCTCATTAACACTTTACTGACTGATGTGTTAAACTCTCCTGAATCACTAATTTGCTTAGACAGTCAGTTGATCCAATATTGCACTATGATCAAAACATTCACTCAGATATTTATGACCTGGAAAATTTATTCAAACTAAATAAACTTCCCTACAGTGCATCAAAATCTGAATTTACTCACCAAATCCCAAAGACTGACCATTATGAATTCAGATTTTAATTGTATTTGCTCCCTTAAAATCTGTAGCATATTCAATGCAATTCTACTTAATGTCCAACAGTAATAATTGCATCTTCATTCAAAACCTTCACAAACAACTAAAACCAAAATTTGTCTCTGTTAAATGAAATATAATCATGATGTAAACCTGGTTTGTGTAGTCAGCAACAGGAACAGCCCAGGATGTGAGCTATAAATTAGAGATATCAAAATATAAATTAGAGATATCAAAATATAAATTAGAGATATCAAAATATAAATTAGCAATATCAAAATTAAGCAAGCATGAAAATTTAAATATCTGGGAAGTGTTTTAACACAGGATAGAAAATGTGACACTGAAATATGAAGACACATTGAGATAGTGACAGATGCCTTCCAAAAGCAAAGCAAAGTATTAAGAAACAGGAAAATTTTGTTAGAACAAAGAAAAGAGCAATGAACTGCTATGTAATACCAGTCCTTAGATATGACAGTGCATGCTAGACAATTTTCACATGGATGAAGAAGAGACAATGCAACAGAGATGTGGTTCTACAGAAGGATACTGAGGACACTGTGAATGGAGCATGTTAACAATGACAGATTTTTAAGGAATATAGGAACAAAAAGGACACTTGTACTTAGAAACTGAAACAGTTGAAATTTCTAGAGCACATAATGATGAAAGAGGGCATAGATCAGGGTTGTCCAAACTTTTTTTGTAATAGGCCAAATTAGAAATTTAGGTCTATATTCACCAGGCCACAAAAGTACATTATATATGTTTTTAAAAAGTTCAAAATGTACGGATATCTAATTTTAGTCAAAAAATATATATAATTAGAAAATATACTTTATTATTAACATTAAAAACAAGAAATTAGACAAGAAGATAGACAAAATAAAATAAATTAAATGTGATTTTTGACATTTGCTTTCCTTTCATAATATTGTCGATATCTGCTTTTATGGTACTGGTCTTTATTCTAAGAATGTTAGTAAAATAGGAATCACTCAAACTATTTCTTTCAGTAGTTTTGATGTATTTCATGCACAAAGAAAATTGTTCATGGCAGTATGTACTACCCCGTATGCATATCAGTTTTCTAGATAAACTAAATAATTTTTATTTAGCTCTAGCTCTTGCCCCATGCACCAGCTGGTGTTTCTTGGCAAAGGCCTTTACCCACTTCCCCTTTTAGTGCAATGGGTAAGTGAACTTACTAGCACAAACTAATTTTCTTGACATATGTTACTAAAGTAAATGAAAATATATGTAAAGATTTTAGGGTGCAGTGGGCTACATTAAAATATTAAGTGAACTGCAGGTTGGATGTTCCAGGCTTAGAACATTTGACATTAGCAAGACATATTGAAGGCAAGATGGGGTAGAAGAAAGCATTGCCTAAGCTACCTAACAGTCTTGTGTAAATGGTTGGTAGAACAGGGTAGCAAAAAGACAAAATTCACTAAAATTTACAAAGGACAGGAAATTGTGGAGAGCCATGATCACCAACGTTCTAAATGGTCACAGCACACAGAAAATGTATAGGTATATTTCAGCTTTTTTTTATTGAATTTACCTTTATTTCACCACTTTCCCTCTTAGTCAGTCTTAATCAGTTACATTTACTAACTCAATATTTCTGGCAGTAAAGAAAACAAATTTCTTAATTACACATTAATTTTACACATTCTTCTTTCTTTTAGTACTTACTCTGTATGTTGTGCATTGTCAGTGGTCAGGAATAAATAAAATTTACTGATGGAATAGGTTATTACATTTATAATGCATTACTAATGATCGTATAGGAATATATTGAAAAGAAGGAAGAAATTGATTGTTCATGATCAGGCATTTACTGCTAGCATTACTGACAGAATATGGTGATTATATGTATCATATAAATGCATTGTAAATGATTTTATTATAAAAATTCAATATCAGAAAGAAAGGAATTGTCAGTGGTCATGAAATTAAGATAGAAAAGTGCAATTATATGTAAAATATTTGGATGTATAAGAAAGGTTTCAATTTGTCATGAAATTTTACAAAATTCTTCACACTGTTAATACTTTTCAGTTAGTGTTTTACATGTATAGAGGCATAGATATGCACAGTGTCATTTCTATATTAGCAAAACTTATTATAGCTTATTTTACTATTTTGATTAGTTATTGATTTTACCTATAGATCACATGAGATGTAAAAACGAAATGCTGCTCTGGTTCAAGTAAATATGAAATCACGACATTTAGAGGCTTTGTGAATTTTTTGGCTAATATACAGAAAGTTTCTTCAGCGCAGTGATACCCAGCACTTTCATGCTTTCTTTAAAATCATCTTGTATTAATTGAACAGTGATAAATGATGTGAAAAACAAAAAGATACTTCATGTCTTTTTACTTTTAAACATCTTCTACATGCCATGTCTCTTCAGGATGGCTCTCCACAATTTCTTGTTCTTTGTCTTTTTGCCATTTCTCCCAATCTCTGCTCTTCCATCGATTCCCTCAAGCTTGCCAGAGAGGTTATGCATTGCTTTCTACTGTCTCTCTTACCTTCAATCTGTCTTGTGAGTACAACATTTTCCAAGCCCTCTTTCCTCATTATGTGCCACAGAAATTTCAGCTGACTCTTCCTGACATTAAGTATAAGTATCCTTTTTGTCACTGTTTCTAGAATTTTGTTGTTGCTCACATGTTCAGTCCATGGTATTCTCAGCATCTGTCTGTAGAGCCATATTTCTGTTGCTTCCAGTCTCTTCTTATCTGTGAGATTGTCCAGGCTGGACGAGGACTGATATGACATAACATCTGAGTACTGTTTTCTTTGAAATTAACAATATTTTTCTGTTTCTTAATATTTTGCTTAGCTTCTGGAAGGCATATTTTGCTATTTCAGTGCACCTTCAGATTTCAGTGTTGCACTTTCCGTCCCCTGTTAATATGCTCCCCAGCTACCTAGATTGTTGCACCTGTTTCATTTTGGTGTCTCTAATTTGTAATTTGCATATTCCTTTTCTTAACAACCATGCATTCAGTCTCCTTGCAATTGATGTTCAACCCTTTCTTCTCACTTTCCTTCTCTATACTCTGTAGGAGTTCTTTTAGTTTCCTTTCCATGTCTGCTATCAGCACTGTCTCAATTGCATATCTTAGGTTGTTAAGATTGTAGCTGCCAATAATGAATCCTGGTAGCACTTCCAATTCTCTCAGAATGACCATGCTGTATAGGTTGAAAAGGTCTGGTGAGAAGACACATCCTTGTTTTACACCCACCCCTTTTTATTTTTGTGTATTTACTGAACTCAGTTCCTATTCACATGCAGGTGCTTCACTGCCAATATAAGTTCTGGTTTATTCTAATATCCTTCTCGGATATGTCAAGGTTACCTAGCAGTTCTTTGTGACAATTTATTAAACACTTTTGCATAATCTATCAAGCATAGGTATACATACTTCTGAGCATAGTGTCTACAGTGACTTAAATTTTTGTACTAACACAGTAAGTATATATTTTATGGTTCAGGAGAGCAGATAGTGGTGGGGGAATTTAAAATGTCAAGGATGAATGAATAACTCAAACAAAAATAATGATCACTCTTTTCTGAATATTGTTAGACAAGGTTTTTAATAGTTGTATGTGCTTTGGTTTGAGTTAAATTTTTGACATTATTGTTTTTTTATTTTTCTGTTCAGCCTTTTGTCAGTAGTTCCTCTGATCTTTTTAATGGTTACTGAATCTTGTATTGAGAGAGCATTCCCCCCCCCCACCATGTACAAGTCCAGTGACTTTGCGTTCTTGGCATCATCTTTTCCTAAACATTGAACTTAACTCACAAACCTCCTACTGAAATTTGCATACATACACACATACATTTATGGAATTCAAAGTTCATCACTTTTTCTTTCATGATTAATTGTTCTTATAAACTATTAATGATTGCTTTGATGATAAAGTTACCTAAGGATATTATGTATGCACAGTCTTAAAACTTTTTCATTCTCCAGTTATGCTCCTTGTTTATTATTCTGACTTCATTTTATTCAAGTGAAAAAAAAAACAACAAAAATACAACAAAGATGAGGAAATTAATAATGATTAATGATTATGTTATAGATATGTTATATTTTTCTTTTATTATGTGAAAGATTTTACAAACCGATGATTATAAATAGGAATTTTTCTTCGGAAATTAACATAGATTAATCAAATAAACCAAATAATATATTCAGAATATTAAAAACAAAAGATTCAATTATATATATATACAGTTCAAATGTTTGGGACACCCTGGTAATTTTTTAAATTGGCCCCAAAATAGTTGTTTTGTACTTTAAATAAGAGAAAATTATCATACATGGTTAAAAATAAGTGAAACATGATTTTTTTTATTAGAAATTTTATCAGAACAAAAGGAAAAAAGCATTTTATGATTAAATTTTGCTCTCATCAAAATAACCTCCTTTAGCCTTGATACTGCAGCACAAAATTTTGGCATTCATTTCAAAAGTTTCTCTAAGTTAGATAATTGATTCTATTCTTTTTTAAATGACTCTAAGAGCTCTTTTTCATTTTTTTTTCAATTTTATGTCAAGTTCATCCCATGCTAATTCTTGGGAGTTTTCAAACTTTTGAACTGTAGTATATATATACTTATCATATGATGTCTTAATTAAACAATAATAGAGAATTTTTAGTTTTGACTTCAAATTGCTGTCAACATATTTGTATTAGGGATCACCTCCAAACAAGGCTAAAAATATCATTTATTTTATTTATTGTTATTATTATAAAGAGCAAAAATATAGACAATTTGGTTGTGATCTAGTTAAGGTCTGAGGTGATGTCAATGGGTTAAACTAAATGAAAACTGATTAATTTTTGAAACCAGACTTTGAATCACATGAGAAATTCATCAAATCTTTTGATTGAATTTCTCAGTAAACAGTGCCAAGCCACTCAAGGATTTGAATTCAGAAATTATATTCAGCCCTTAACACCTATGTATATGTCAAATCAATTTAGCCCTATTAAGCCAGACAGTTCCTAACCCATTTGGGCTAAGGTATCTTGTAGAAATTATGCATAATTTGGATGTTTGACCTAGAGAGTTCAAGCCTTTTGGCATTCATAAACCTTCTTCAAGTTACCTATAAAGAAAAAAAAGAAATTAGCATATCTCCCTCTCTTGCAAGAACAAGAAATGGGAAAATAAAAAATCAAATATGTTTATCAAAGAAAAATTAGAAAACAATTTTAGCAATGACTAAAAGAAAAAATAGGAGACATGGTGGATTAATGGATAGCGGCTCGGATTGAGGAATTGGAGAGCTGAGTTTGAATACCAGTTGAATCCATTACATTCACTTACATGCTAATACCCTTGGGAAAAGTATAAATCCTCTTCTCCCTCCAGCTATGGGTAAATAGCAGGAAAGACTGGGTTCTATAGCCTTGGATGGCAATTGGTCTACTGCAGAAAGAAATAGCAGCCTACTGCAAGAAAAAATCTGCCTCGTCAGTCATGTATTGAAAGATACATGATTGCCTAAGTGTGTATCATGCATGGCACATAACGGACTGAAAAGAAAAAATAGAAGATAAATGAAAGGAGAAAGAAGAAAAGCAGGGGAAATAAAAATTCTTCATATTGTTGCATATGTATATTGTATACATATATTAAACAGTCACTGTTTACACAGTTATCTCCCTTTAACTCCGAAAACAATGTTTATATAATTAATTCCTATTAGAATTTAAGTTCAGAACCACTACTACAATGTTTTACAAGTTCACGTTCTAGCCTCTTTTCTGATCTTTGCCCCAACTTTTTCCCCTGCTTTCAAGTCCAGCTCCCAAAGCCTTGATCCTTATCAGAGATAAGAATATATTTTCTGACGATCGAGAGAGAGGGAAAATATAAAAAGTAATTTGACCACCCTTACTCTGGCCATGGTGCCATAAAGTTGGTTTTAACGTTCACATCTTGTCAGACCCTTGTTTCCAAAATGCAGCTCCCAAACCTTTGATTCTTATCAGAGATAAGAATATATTTTCTGATGAATTAGAAGGCCAGGAAAATGCATAGCAATTTCGGAGGGTAAAGTTCCCAATATTTCTGAGCCTTCTAATCTCAATAAATATGGAGAATATGCACCTCTTTGGCAGTGAGTATTTGATGCCATCTGTGATAATATCAGGTTGGCGATAAAACACCAGTCATCTTTGGAACCTGTTTCAAGAAAGAAATCTACCTGCTGGGCTCTAAAGACAGAACGTTGGCCCTCTACTAAAAACTAATTGAGATATGCTTTCTTGCAACTAGAAATTCCTGTCATCAGCCTATGAACTCACTCAACTACAATATTCATACATTTTCCTCCTCAGCAAACACTCTGAAGAAATCTATGTGAGTGTTTACTCCTTAAGAACCATTTAGTCATTTAAAGAACTTTTAGGCACTCAGAGAAATATTTTGAGCAAGCCTTTTTATGAACATTTTTTCTTCCTTTAAGTTAAAGGAATTTTATTCTCCCTTTCTTTCTCTCTAATTTGTATATATCCTTTTATCTTTTTTGTGTATGTAGATAAACATTTTCTTCTTCTATTGTTACACTCTGAGCAGGAGTTTGAGTCTTTATTCTTCTGCCTAAAAGAGCAAATTGTCTACTCTAATCTTTCAAGCCATTATTGCATTTATCAATTCTGCCACATTTAACCTTAACCCTTTCATGTGGGAAATCCAGGATAAATTTCACACACTCCATTGAGGTAAAGGATCCTATTGGGTAACACTTCCAGAGGAAGGGAACAGGATAAAAAGATGTAGCTAGCAACACACTCAAGTATTTGTTATCTCTTCTACTGTATGTCTTAAAGACTCTATCTCACAGGTTAAATGTCCCACCTAGATTCCCAGAAAGCCTTTTCTTGTTCTTGTCTGTCAAACATATAACATATATCATCACAATTGGATAAGTGGGAATAAAAAAACGAGATTAAATTGAAAAAAGAAATAATAAAATTAAAAAACTGACCAATGTTGAATAAAGAAATGAAAAGTAATTAAGAAAAGGAAAAAAAAATAGAAGCAGTCCATTATGACATCAAGAATCATAAAGTCTTAAGGATTTAGTCAAGACCATATGTATTCATATAAGCTGTCAAATTTTCTAGGAGAAAGATAAATAACAAATGTTGAAATTCTCTCTTGGTACCTTTGTGGAAGGAGTAGCCATGGTCAAATGCAAAATAAGTAACAGAACTGTCCAACAAATAGAATTGACAAAGTCTGGAATAAGCAATAACAAGAAAAAGAAAAGAACAGTGCAAAAAGTAATATAAAGCAAGCAAACAATATATGCAAGGCAATTCAACAGTAATAAAGCAAAGTAACAGCAATGTGGCAAAAGTTCACAAACTAAGAATTGGCATTGACACAGAAAAGCAAGTTTGGACAAGCGAAATTAGAATTCTGACTTCAAGACAAGAGGCATGTGTTTTGCAGTCATTCCCACTGGGATTGAAACCAACAACCTTTGAATTATCAAAATGTTTTCAAGAAAATAATGTAAAAGAAGTTTTATTTCTAAGAAGAATTGGTTCTTGTAATGAAACTTGGGGTCTAGTTTGGCTTAATGTGCCTTTATTGAACATAACTGAAAAGTTTTGCCATTTTGGCTAAGACGATGTGAATTATTTATACAAATCATAAGACAGGGGACGTAATCAGGTTGTCTTACCACATTCTCCCTGGCTTTATTTTCTTCTAGTCTGAGAAAAAATCAGCCAGGTGACTGGGACTTTTAACAATTATCTGGGATCATCTTGGTGGCAGCTGATTTGAGCTTTCAGGTGTTATGGGAACAATCGGCCAGAAGTATTTTTTCTCATACTGTTTCTGTCTCCTTCTTGGAGTAGGACACTCTGATACTGAAAGCTGATCATCAGAGTCTGTGATAGCATTCTCTCATTTTGGGGGAGCTATTCTGGTGTTGATTTCTGAATCATCACTATCATGGCCTTGTTCCTTAGGAGAATCCAATGGCATTATGTTGCTGTTACTATTAAGAGGAAGAAATATTGCTTCAGGGAAGAACTGCTCCACCCTCTTGTTTGATAACTTGCCGGCAGGGGCCAAATCTCTGAGGGCAACATTTGATTGTCTCCCATCAAGGTGCTGGATGCTCACATAGAGTGGGTTTGCCTCGAGCAGTTCCACCTTACTCAGAGGAGAATCATTCTTGCTTTGCCAAACATGGTTTCTAAGTAAAACAGTACCTGACTGTGAGAGCTATGAAGGAAGGGAGATCCTGGCTGAATTGAGCCTTGGAAATCTAAAAAACATTTCATGAGGTGTTGCATTTGTTCTTGTACACAAGAGTGTTCTCATATCAGACAGAGTCTCAGTTATTATGTCTTCCCAATGCCTAATTTGAAAGTTTTGGTTTTCATGTTCTAACTGTACGGTTTTCCATATTATGCCATTGTATCTCTTGCACTCTCCGTTTCCTTGAGGATTGTATGAGGTAGTGTGGCTTACAGCCACTCTCTGTACCAATAGGAATCTTCTTGGTCAGACATAAAAGAGCTCCTGCAGCCTGTATGAATATAAGCTGGTGCTCTGAATATATAGAACAAAGACAGCGTATGGCCATTGTTGCACTTACATCTGCACAGGGAAAGGCAAAAGGGAATCACGTGTACTCATCAACAACAGTTAGTAGATATTTATTTCAGGATTTAGATGGAAGAGAGCCCTTAAAGTTCATGTTCAGCCTTTCTCAATAGCTGTGTAGTGTTTACTAGGGCTCCTGGTTCAGGTTTGTGGAACCTTGGTTTTATTCAAGCACAAATCTGACAACAGTTTGTTATTTGTTTCACATCCTTAATTGAGAAAGATAAATCCAGCTTTGAACCACATGCATCTTCCTCATGATACCTGAATGACCACAATCTTCTTGTAGATTGTTAGTGCTGTTTATGAATGCACACACTCTTGACAGAGTCCACCATTGCATTTCCTGATCGATAGAAAATGTCAAACGAAAACAGGAAAACTCTACCCTTCATCTCGCTATCTTTTCATTTTTGTCATTGCTTGACATCTTGGGATTAAACATAAAAGAGACTGACTTTTGGTCAATCATTAATTTAAAGCAGTGACCAATTAAGAAATTTCACCATTTCTTTAGCACCTCAACTATGGCATAAGCCTCCTTTTTGACAGCTGAATGTCTGTGCTCAGATTTTGACAATGTTTTGAAGAAGAATGCTACAGGGTGCCCAGATTGCCTTAATGCATGATTGGAAGTGTCAGTCTCTACTTCTAGGGGAATGTCAGGATTCCCTGAAGTGATGGGTGAGTTGGCAATATCTCTTTTTAACCCCTCAAAAGCTTTAACAGCAGAAGAAGGTAAAGGAAATTTTGATATTGGAGAATAATGAGTGAATATACCCATGATTTGTTGCAAGGTGGATATTGTGTTGGGAAATAGGTAGTTTTAACAGCGCTTTTAGCCATTCAGGATTCAGTTTCATGATTCCTTTACCCACAATATATCCAGGTAGTCTGATGGTGACTCATAAGAACTTTTGTTATGGTTGAGTGTAAGATTATATTTCTTGACAGCTGCCAAAAGCTGTTTTAGTTTGCAATTGTGGTTGGGCCAGTTATGGTCACACACTGACACATTATCTATGAGGGCAAAGGTGCCTTGTAGTTTTTCTTCAAGAATTATTTTATCGAAGACCTTCTGAAAACTGGAAACCCTGTTAGTGACCCCAAATGGAATCTGTTGGAACTGATAAAGTCATCTGAAGACTTTTAAAGTTTCTATAGCTACTTGGTAGTAAGCACTCCTTAGGTCTAACATGCTAAATATCCTGTATTTAGCAATCTTGTTTATCATCTCATTAATATGGGATATAGGGTATGCATCCAAGACGGTGTACCTAGTTATAGTTTGGGAGTAGTCTATAACCATCCTTTTTTTTTTATTATCAGAGGACATTATTAATACTTGTGCCCTCCATGGTGATCTGCTTTCTTTGATTATTCCTTAACATTCTTGCTTGAATAAATGTTTTGTCTTCAAGAGAATATTTTCAAGATTTGGTGGTCACTGGTTTACAGTTTTTGCTTATGTTTTCGAAAAGAGAGGGGTATTGTACATTTATAGTGGGCAAGCTACAGATATTCAACACCAATTTAAGCTCCCCCCCCTCAAAAGGAAAGTTAATACTAGAATGCTGTTTGAAGAAATCATGGCCCAGTATGACATCACAGCACAGATTTGGCATCAAAAAGTTTGGTGTTAGTGTAGTTAGTTTGATTCAACACTAGGCTGACCAACATATATCCTCTAACCTACAAAGGTAGTGAAGTGCTCACCATAGCTACCTGACTATGACAATATATGATTTTAAATCTGTTTCTTTTTGCAGTATCAGCACTAATAAAACTTTCTGAGCTGTGTTGACGAGAGTATTCAGTTCTACTCCGTTTATTTTTAACATAAATAAATTTAACTTTGAAAGATATTTAGGGTCTGCAGTTGATATGATACTAGTCACAATAGGAACATTCAACCCAGGTGAAAAAAAGGTTGATCGACCAACCTTAGAGAAATATCCCTTCTTTCCACACTGGTAGCATTTAGTTTCCCTGACTGGGCAACACAATTTGCGGTGTAGTTTGAGAGTGCAAAAATAACGTTTTTGTCTGACTGCAGCACTAGCAGTGTATGCAGTGTCTTCCAGAGAGAGAAGATTTTGACCTGATGGAGGAAGGTCAGAAATGAGGAAGTCTTTTTTCCCCTGTTTGGGTTGTTTGAACTGGTGGACTAGTAGGAGTTTGAGTACTTAGTGCAGCCTCTGAAACACTTGTTTGTAGGTATGAACAAAATTGCTTTTCTGACATCCTGTACATGTTCATGAACAGTAGCTAAATCTAGTTATTTATTTTTCAGCAATCTTTGATGGATATAGTTTGATTCTAATCCATTTATAAAGGAGTCTCTGATAAATTCACCCTTTGCCTGATCTACTGTCGTCACTTGGAAGATTTTTAAGCACTGAAGATACTGTACTAATCCCTCTTCAGGGGTTGGTGGGTTGTTGCTAATACGTAGCAAGCAAAGATTATATTTTGTCTCTTCACAAAAATTCCATCCAAAACATCCATGGCACTCTGGTAAGTTTTGCAGTGAAAAATATTGGTATATATGGATATGGAAACATGGTGCATTAGCAGGTTAAGTCTATCGATATCAGTAATAGGAGTGGATGAACTGTTTTTCACTGCAAGCAAGAATCCTTCGAATAATTATTTCCAATATTGCCAGGCACCAGTAGAATATAGTTCTGCAGAGTCTAAATCGAGACATTCTGGTTTAAGGCATTTGTCCATAATTACGTTCAATAAATTGTAATGAAAACTCAGAGTCTAGTTTGGCTTAATGTGTCTTTATTGAATGTAACTGAAGAGTCTTGCCATTTTGGCTAAGACAATGTGACTTATTTATACAAATCATAAGACAGGGGAGGTAATCTGGTTGTTTTACCACAGTCTTGTAATTAATTCATCACTGCATGTGATCTTAAAACTTGAATATATTATGTACTTAGGAAACTATTTACACTAATTACATTGTTCGGACTATTGTCCTTATCTTTATTGTCATATTCATAATGTTTCAGCCATTGTAAACTCTGTCCTTCTTCAGGTGATACATGTTGGAGTTTCAAACCGAACCCTTTATTTAGGTTAGAGTTAGTGAGGAAAAGACGGCCTAAGTGTTGAATTGGCTACAAGTGTTACGGACGAGAGAGAGAGAGAAGAAAACGATTGCAGGCATTAATGATACAATAAGTTTAAAGCTTTTTTTTTGCTACAGTTGCCTACACAAATTTATTAACTAATACAAGAGAAAGCAATATGCAGAAGCATTCAGTATTTATTTGTTTAGCCATTATTTGCTATGATGGCTGTTAGACATTTGTAATCATTTACATATTAATATAAATTAACACCAATTTGTTCCACCCCTATTGATTCTTCCCCAGGGATGATCAATTAAATTTTGGAGATTTCTCTAATGATGTTTAAGCCCCTTCTGTGAATATTATATAGAATTTAAGTGATATAATTGATTGGGCCATTCTGAAAACTTTCTTTTCTTTATGTGGAACTACTCGTTCATTTTTATGGTAGTAGGCTTCTGATTGTTATCATGCTAAAAAAATTCCGTCAGTAGTTTAAGAAATTTCACTGATAGAATCAGATTCTTCAGTATTTTGTGATATGTAGCACTATGCAATGTTTCTTCAATGATATATCATGCACACATGTCTGACTGGAGGAAAAAACCTTAAATCATTACACTTTCATGACCATGTTTAACTATCGTTGGTAGTTTTGTGATTGCATAAAGTGTTCTTCTTTCTCTAAACATTTGAACTTTTACTACCAAAGAGTTCAATTTAAGTCATCAGATCCAGCCCTACCAGGTGGAGTGTTTCCAGATAATTTTATCCTTGCTTACTTGATTCTTCTGAAGTTCTCTATGGGATGTAAATGGCTTGTGCATCCTTTTCCATAAATGGATCTAACTTCCCATTCATGTAATTTAAGAGTATGTTCTTTTCAATACAAATCAGTTTGGTTATTTTCCTTCTATTTTCAAATGATGGTTTTAATTTTACTAATGGGGATTTTCAGTTCATTGGCAATCTTTCAATGTTCCCATCCATAACTAGAAATAATCAGTTACTACATGTAATTCTTGTGAGAGCTTCTTTGTCTTTGCTATTCTGAAAACTTTCACTTATGCTAACCAGATCTTCAATAACCATTGAAAGTACATGTGCATGTTGTAACTTGTTAGATATGGCATATGGCATGTCCTGATTGTTTGGCAGAAATTTAAAAAATATTTGAATAGCAGTCAATCCAAAGCTAAAATATTTTTCTTGCTTCATTTCTATTTTGGGAATTTGTCCAGAACATTTGTGCATTACTTTCTATTTTATTTACCAGTAAATCTAAACAGAGGTAATCATTGATATATATATATGTATATATATATATATATATTGGCTCCTGAAAAATTAATTTCGGTTGAGCTCTTTGGTTTGAGGTGTGAGTTTGTAAACAGTGACTATTTAAGCTAATATTGCACGACTGTCAGTCACTGTGTGTTTATCTAAATCTAAAAATAAACACGCTAAAAATCACCTTCATCCCTGCCGTGCGCCGATGGCTTACTGGTAGAAGTTCCGACTGACGCAAATTCAGTCGGGTTTCAATCCTAGCTAGAGGCAACCGAACGTCTAGCCACACTGATGAGCTGTGAAACAGTGAAACAGTCTGTCTGTGGATGACAAATATATATATATATATATATATATATATATATATATATATATATATATATATATATATTGTAAGTATTTATTATATTCACCTCACCTTGTTTAGCCTTGGTATTCTGAGTAACTGTTCTATACACCACAGTTGTGACATATTCCTTCTTCTTCCTTAAAGTTACTTATAATTTGCACTACAATAGACTTTCTGTTGGCATGGACTTGCTAAGAATTGCATTCATATATATGGACCAGTAGTTTTTCACTTCCGAGAACTGAACATGAGCATCCAACAAGTCAAGCTGCAATTTCCAAAAATGCCCTGACTTTGCTTTCTCGCCATAAAAATTTAGCTTCTATGAAAGCCACTCAAATTTTTCTTCTTAGTAATTTACAAATGAACTACTAGAACTATCTTAACTGCTTAACTGACTCTAACTTTGACATTTGTTTTAATCAATTCACCCCATACAAGATGATAATGCCACTAAGACATAAGGGGCTACTGAGAATGAAAGAGAATGAAAAGATGTTAAAAGGAACCAGAAACCGAATCCTAAACAGGGAACAAAGGATAAACATCTACTGTCTAAAAACTGGGGAGAAGTGTTATCCTGATTATAGGTGGATATATCTACTCCTATTGAGAAGAGAAAAAATAAATAAACAGAAAATAAAATTTCATAGTTCAGGCAGGGATCTTGAAGTAGACTTGAGAAGGAACTGGAAACCCAATCCTAAACAGCAAACAAGCATAGTTGTTATATGACAATAGATGTTATTCTTGTCACATGTTGCTGGTTATAAGGCTTTGACTATTAGTGAATGTATAATCAGTGTTGAATTTTGTTTGTCTTAAGATGTAATATAAAGCATGTTTTGTAGATATAACTTTAGATGTTAAGGTACTTTCTTCTGTTATATTAGGTGAGTTGAAACAATAATAGACGATATATCATTCCTAATGATCAACTAAACAATGCAGTAATTAAATATAGTGAAAAGTGGTTTTTAAGTTTACATTTCCCCATTTTAGGCATTATTTTATCTTACTATGCAGATGGAACAAAATAGCTGAAAGAGAGGAATGACAAATATTCTCAAAGAGATTTTATATACCTCTATGTCATACAAGAAGTTATATAAATACTTGTCACTAATTTGTCTGACATAGAGGAATAAAACAAGCAGAGTGGAAAGGTGAGAAGAAGGTCTTATTTGTAATATTTCCGAAAGGGAAAACAGCCATGGTACCTTGAAGTTCTCTGAACTTCAAGGCACCATGGGTAGGCTATTCTGTTCTCCCTACCAGTTGTAGTCTTGAGATGATGTTTATCAAGAGAAGCTGGAATGAACAGACATGTCTTGACTCTACATGTGCTAAATAGCAACTCCTTTTTGTCACCCCACAAACTCATGTCACTTACTGGTTATCAAGTGACTGTCATGACTTCATCTTAACCAAATGGGAGATAATCACTCTTTGCATCCCTATAATAGTATTTCAAAGGTTGATTTTTACACATAAATGCTTTCCCTTTATTCCAAGTCAGTTTGATTTGTAAAATCCCAAGAATGAATTCAAATACATTTATGACTTCAGTCTAGCATATAAAGCATACTTAAGGTTTTAACTTCTAATTCAATTGGCACAATTTTTTCAGCAAATAAGTAGATAATTTTGCCTGTTTGTTTCATTCTTTTGCATTTTTTGTGAATTTTTCTTTAATTAACTTAATTTTTGACTAGGTGCAAAATTTCAAGTTCTTTTGCTAATTTAGACTAATTTTTCATCAGGTTTAATTAAGAGAAAAAAGTACAAGACAAGAATAAAGAATATTTTGTCTTGCTGAAAAAATTTCTACCATTAATAATTTTAAAAAGAAATACAAATCAAGAATTAGTAATAGATGAAATTTATTTTTATCATTGCCAATCAACATTAAAAACAAAAATTAATGGGACCATTATAAAATTAAAAGGATTAATTTATTTACTGATTTTGATATAAATATAAAGAGTCATGTTACTTAACTTATAAATTACAGAAATAGATTTGAAATATATTTTAATAATAATTTTATTAAATCTTTATTTTAGTAATAATTCTCATAATTCTTTATTATAATAATAAAGGCTTTAAAAATTTGAAGCCCCTTCTTACAGTTATGTACATTATTAATGAGTATTTTAAACAGAAGCTTAGAATTTTTGGAACAAAATCTGGAGCAAGATTGTCACCTGCAGTAAGAATGCTGAATGGATTGAAGCGGTTAAGCATGAGTTACCAAATGATCCTGTATTAGCATATGTGTTGAAGATGTATTCACACAAGTGCAGAAAATCCCAAATTGGAAATCACCTGGCCCTGATGGGATACAGAAATTTGGGCTGCTGAAGAGATTTCCTGCTTGAAACAATGCAGTAGCAGGACACCTGGATGTATGTATATCTAGTGGTTCTATTTCTAATTGGTAGAACAGCACTTGTTATGAAGGGCAAAAGTAAATGCAGTATTCTTGGAAACTACCAGTCAAATGCATGCCTTAATTTATTTTGTAAAGTTCTGACGGGAATCTTCACAGAGAAAACATATTAGTTTCACCATGAAAACAACCTGCTCACTTGTGAGTAAAAAAGGTGTTGCAAAGACACACAAGGTACTAAGGATCATCTGGTGATTGACAAAACAATCCTGAAGCATTGTAAGAAACATAAAATCAGTCTATGGCTTGGACTGATTTCCAAAAGACCTATGATATGGTGCCTCATTCATGGATCTTGGAAACACTCCAGATGTTCAGTATAGCAGATAATATTATTACAGTTTTCAAGAATAGTATGAGTGATTGGAAAACTTGTTTGTATTCAAAAAAGAAATATCTTGGCAACATGATGATAAAGAAAGATATTTTTCAAGGCAATTCATTCTCACCTTTATTATTACATTGATACCTGTTCTTATCAGGAGGGTAAAAATGGGTTACCAGGTTGGAAAGAATAGATGATTTAAAGCTGTTTGAAGAATCAAAGAACCAGGTTGATTCCCTGTAGAAGATAGTGAAAGAATGTAGTGATTTTGGATTTCCAAGTGTGCTGCATTGACTATGAAGCGAGAAAGGAAGGTGCTTTGTTGGGGTATTGTGACTACCATCTGAAGAAGTCATGATGGATCCAAATGAAAGTGGATTCAAATACCTTCACAAACTTGATGATATACTACATCGAGATATGAAAGAGATTTGAGGATAGATATCTGAAGAAGCTCAAACTAGTATTCAAATCAAAACTCCACTTCAAGAACCTGATTGCAGCAGTCAATACATCGGCAGTCACTCTAGTTAAATAAATTGCCAAACTTGATAGGAAAACCCATAAAATACCCACTATTCATGGTGCACTGCACCCAAAGTTTAACATCAGCAGACTATATATAAAGGAATCTGATGGAAGGTAAAGGCACTGTGGACAGAAACAAGGGAATGTCACACATGTAATACAGTGAGGAAAATAAGTATTTCATCCCCTGCTGATTTTTTGAGTTTGCCACCTTACAAAAATAGGAACGGTCTATAATTTTCAGGGTAGGTCAGCTTGAAAGTGAGAGATAGAATATAGAAAAAAAATTCTAGAAAATCACATTATATTAATTTTTGAACATAAAATCAGCAGGGCATTAAATACTTATTTTCCCCATTGTAAGTGGCTGTAAAATTCTGGCACAGAGGGAGTACAAAAGATGACATGACCAAATTGATGTTAACATGCACTGACTCTTGAGTAAAAAAATGGTTATGTGTCTGAGAAATGGTATGATTACATGCCATTGAGAGTAATGGAAGGATAAGGCAAGCCAAAGAGAGTCTGGGACTATGATTTTCCAAACAGATTTTTATTAAACACAGAAAACCAGATATAGTTGTTTTCAACACAACTGAAAATAAATGCCAAATAATTGATGTGGCCATACCTGTTGATTACAATACATCAAAGAACCTACCTTATCCTTAACATGATGGATACCAGATGATCCTACTCTACATTTACCTCACATTCATCCCTGAAAAATACTGAGAAAAAGTTTTAACACCCTGGGCATGTCTAATCATTCTCTAGTCAGTATCCATATTGATGCCAAACCAAAGGCATTCCTTGATTTGCCATTATATAGAATGATTTTTTGCAACACAAAGGCAGACTGAAACAGCTTTAGATCTTGTATGGTAGAAGCTCCTCTCTCAACCTTCTTCAAGCATACAGCCTCCAAAACTACTGCTTTCATCTCACAATTGGATTCTTTCTGGAATGAAGAGTTTTTTACCCCTACCCACCAAAAATAAACAAATATCCAGCCCTGGTTCACCCCTGAATGCACTGCAGCCATAGCATAACCAATATCTGTTGCAAGGAGTGGTGTAGTTTGACTCTTACTCCATTCAGAACCACCCATAATCAATGCAAAAAAATTGTGGAAAATGCAAAGTGTAGCAATGTACAAGGGGTCCTGGTCAAGGTTGAAAGCAAACAAATAAATTTGATTCTGTAAGTGCTGGAAGATTTCTTTCCAACCAAATTATGAGTAGAGGCAAAGCTGTGCCCACTATCATAAAGGGTCCAGAAGTCATATCTTTCTCAACAGATGAGGTGAAGTTCTTCATTTGATATTTGTCTTAAATTCAACATTAGATGACAAAGGCCATCCTTTCTCAACTTCCCATATCTCACTGAGTACAATTTCAGTAATATTTTCATTACAGCCCAAGAAGTCTCAAGATTTATGAAAGGCCTTGACCCTAAGAAAGGCACTAGCGAAGACAAAATCACTGTGGCTGTCCTTAAGAATATCAACTCAGAACTATTCCCGATCCTAGCATATACCTGGTTTTCAAGAATACAGATGAACACTCATCCTCCTCTCTGTATAAATCCATCAGTCTCCTCAGTAACATTAGCAAGCTTTTTGAGGCTATAATCAACAAGAAGATTGTTGAGCACCTAGATAAGAACAGCCTCTTGAATGATCCACTGCTGATATCCTTACTATCATTACTCCCACAATCAGCGAGGCAATGGATGACAAATACACAAGGACTGTAGCATTAGACATTTCAAAGGCCTCCAACAAGGTGTGGCACACAGGATTACTGCTCAAACTCTCTAGTTATGGAATCACTGAAAAAATCCTCTTAATATTAAAGTCCTTCCTAACAGGTTGGTCCCTATAGGTAGTTGTTAACTGCCAGCCCTCTGAGGCCCTAGCAATCAACACAGGTATCCCCCAGGGCTCACTTCTTGGACCAACCCTATTTTTTGCTTGATATAAATGATCTGCCTAAGAGTATACTCAAATCATTTGTGAATATCTATGTAGATGGTACAATGATATATAGGTGCATCTTCAAAACTCATGATGGCAAGAAACTGGCAACTGATCTCTCCTCTGACCTAGCTCTGACATCTCAGTGGGGGAAAAATTGGTTGGTTACATTCAATGCCTTTAAAACAAAACAAGTTACATCGTTGCTGATTGGAGTCCAAACTACTAGCAGTTACAATGAACAGATGTCTCCTCAGGGAAGCCCTGTGGTTTTAGAAACTAATTGGCCTTAAACTCATGTCACTCCTCAAGTGGAACATACATATGATCCATTTCTAAAGATACAGGAAAAATGGTCAGTTCCTTGTACCACTCCAGTAAATACCTGACTCCTCCTGCTATTCTCTACATTTGCAAAAGTCAGATCAGGCCTAAAATGGAGTACTGCTGCCATATTTGGTCAGGAGCTGTCCAGTCCTCACTTTCCACTTGACAGAGTTCAAAAGCATCTCTGTGTCCTTGTGGGTGACAAATTATTTTCCACCCTGCAACCTCTCTCTTGCAGATGGGATGTAGCAGGCCTCTCACTGCACTATGGCTACTTCCATGAAAAGTGCTAGGACAATCTACATGGCTTGGTTGTGTCAGTTTTAACCTTCATAGCCAGGACCTGTCAAGCTACACATATTGTAGCAAACCACCCTCATTCCCTCTGTATTCCACTGGTGAGAAGGAAAGGTCTACTTGAGCAACTTCTCCTCCCAAACCACTGTTCTGTGGAATTGACTCCCAAGAGGATGTTTTTCTAATCACTACAATCTTAACCTGTTCATGTCTAGGGTTAACTGTTATCTTCCCCAGCTAACTGCATAAATTGTAACCCTCTACCTCAAGTGGCCCTTGTACAGCGTGAACCTCACTGTAAGAAAAAAAGCATATCTATAAATATAGTTAGGTCCTGTCCATCTAGTAAAACTTAAAAAACTACAGCTGTTTTAGTTATTTTTATAAAAATTAAAATTATTCAGAATTCTTAGGTTTTGTATAATCATAAATTGTGGGTTATTAAGTTTGAGAATGTAATTGCTTTTAATTTCCTTCTGGCTGTATTGGGAATTAAATGAAGAAGACAGAAGGACACATCTAGCATTTTCTGTGAACTAGTGTCTTTTATACAAGTAATGAGTATTTAATTAGGAGTAATAATTGAGTAATAGGACTAGTCTATATGCCTCCTGGTCAGATAACCAGTCAGTGGGGCCTGAATCATTGCTGGGGGTGAAATATTTATTTTTTTCAATAAAAAAGAAATAAATGTTCAAAAATTAATATAATGTGATTTTCTAGACTTTTTTTATAATCTATCTCTCACTTTCAAGACGGACCTACCCTGAAAATTATAGACCGTTCCTATTTTTGTGAGGTGGCAAGCTTTATTAATTTTTTTATTTTTCCAGTGTTGTTACATATTTCTGTTAGCCCAACATGTGACGGGTCAGAATTAAGGTTCCTACTAGAATTCAAAACCACACAGATAATACATGTCTCACAGTCAAAATAGAAAAAGAAACTAACAACACCAAAAACAAAACCCCCTTGAGAATGGCTGAGGAAGTGGCTGAGGAAGTGGCTGAATGTGCTTGAGACAATGGATGATATCAACAATTTTTGTATTCTCACACTTCCACCAAACGAAAAAATGCAAGAACACTGGAAAAACTAAATAAAAGATTAACAAAATTTTCTTTGTCCATCATATTTATTGAAAGATGTTTAAAAGAAAGGTTACTGCTCAAATATACATACATATATATATACACACACACACACACACACACACACACACACACACACACACACATATATATATATATATACACACACTTACAAACACCGATTTTGACTTTCAAAATTTTGAAATAAATAAGAGTAAATATAAAATCAATTAGGATAGGCCAATGAAAAAGTAACCTTTAATCTGTGTGACACATTGTATATTTTTAAGACATTATTTTTTCAAAAATTAGAATGTTCATTTGTTCATTGCTGGGAATTACTATGCAGGGTGTTTTGGCTAAATTTGACAGAGGCTAATGTTTTTATTTTTTCTGATTGGTTTGGTAAATCTGTAAACAGTCCACAGCATTGTGACACCTAATGACTACAGTTTTAGAGGTGTCAAAATTAACTGACATGGATGAGTGGAATCCACCTGAAGATTGGAAAAGAGTAACCGGCATCATAATGATTCATGGCAGGCATCAAAATGCGACAATCATGACAGCTGCTCAGTGCTCTATGAACATCATGAAAACAATAAGACAGGAAATGGAGGGCTGCAATGGAGACTACGAGGCTATGGCTTGCAGGAAAGAACACAGCAGATGTTCTGATTGCTGCTGTCCACCAGTATTCATACAGCAACTGCAGGAGAAAGTGATAGAAGACCCAGGCAGGGGAATGTGGGACTTGGCATGGTAAATGAGTGTTGCAATTTCCACCATGAACCTGGCATTGAATGAGAACCTTTGTTACAAGTCATACAAGAGGTGTAAAGGTCAAATTCTTTCAAAATATCTTGATAAAACCGTTTGACAAAGGCAAAGAAACTCCTGAACAAGGGGAAACATCATGTTGAACCAGGGACAATCTGATTGTTCTCTGGTGAAAAGAAGGTTTGTCAGTACCAGCTGCCCAACAGCTTGCCTACAATCCATATGACGTTCCTCATGTTATGAAGACCAGGTTTTCCTAAACTGTGATGGTTTTTGGGTGTGTCTCCAGTGAGGGTGATGCCATGCCACCTCACTTCTTTGGACAGGGTCTCATGCTCAATTTGGGTGGCTATGTGGAGTTGCTGAGCCTTGTAGTCAAGCCTTGTTTGGAAGGGTGGCTGCGAAAAGACTATATGTGTGGCAGCAATATTAAGCTCCCTGCTACACCTCCAGGAGGAATCAGAAGTAGTCGTTAGATAATTTTTACAACTTCACCAGCCACAACTTCTGCCCACCTAACTTCCTTGATTGTAATCCCATGTATTATGTGGTGTTGCGAAAGACACCAACTGACCTTCCTGTAAAATCAAGGCCCAGCTGATTGAGAGGATTATTATAACCTGTATGCCACTTTTCTATTTTTCCAATAAACTGATTTTGGGCTTAGATATTCACTTTGTTTTCCATTTTTTTAAAACTGTCAAATTTAGCTCAAATACCCTATATATATATATATATATATATATATATATATATATATATATATATATATATATATATATATATCCCAGTTTGTGTATTGTATTTTAGTAAATATAACTTGCAGTGATTAAAAGATATATAACACTATCTACCTATACATTTGGACAGAAATAATGATAAAAAATCCTTATGCACAACAATATATAACACTGACAATAATCACAACATTAAAATAACTAGAACCAGAATTTATTTCTTCACTGGGCAAAGTTATAGCTCCAAATAAGCTGGAAATTAGTTATATTTTTCTTCCTGACGAAATAGTTCTAAAGTCAGAAATTTTGAGTGAGCATTCAAAATTAAGATACCATATATTTTACTATAATAATTTTCCTACTATGAAAATAATAATACAATATAAATAATATTAGTAGCATTAACAGGTTATAATTAGTGTAGAAAGTTTGAAATGAGAAATGACTGATCATGTGTAGAAGTAGATGGGAGCTCACCAAATACTGTGGGACAAAGTAACAATAACTGACATGTTGAATAAAATGATTGAAGGAATCAGCAGATATGTTATGTTCAGTTCAAGTGAACAGCAGACCAAGCATAGATATATGTTATATCCAGTGTGTGGTTGTAAAAGAAAGAACAAACAAGAATTAAAATTTCAACATTTCAAAATATATACATAATATCCAATGTTAGTGCATGTAGTTGTGTGAAAAGGACTTATCTAGTGTATATACAGTATATGCAGTTGGTAGCACGAGTGGGGTGTTGTTGACAGTGTTGATCTGTGATGAGGTTGAAATTGACACTGGTGAGGTGTGTAGATGGTTCAGAGGTCATGAGGGTAGAATTGATGTGATTTACCAGTATGTTGTTAAGTCAAAGTGCTCTTTGTTGGCAAGACATGCCATTTTTATAGCTCTGGTTTCACAGATGCTAATTATTTTGAATGTGGGTAGAGTTGGTAAAGCCTGGAGTTAGTATGTTTGGTGGGTCGGTTGGCTGCGGTCATGGTGGCAATGATGAGAGAGGTCTGGTGTGGATCAGTGAAGCTATGAATCTGACTTTATTGATACAGAGTGTGCTAGTGAAATGTCTCTATGGGCATAGTTTTTAGTGTTTGGAGGAGGATGGCCTCAATCAGATATGTGTGTAAGGTCGTTTGACCAAAATCACGGTCGAGAGCCTGCTGGTGTCGACAGTTGGCCTGTCAGCCGCATTCTGTGTCAGTCATTTTTCTTTAGCAGCTTAAGCTTTAGCAGCAGTGATTGGCTTCTTTTATATTATATTTTAGATTTTCGCAGCAATTTGTTTTGTGGGCTGGATGTGAATCTTGGAACACCTGTGCAGAAGACTGCTTTTTTATTTGGGGTTTTGCTTTCTTAGCGCTCACATCTATCCAACATGTAAAGTGGATCAGAAAGAGATCTAATTTGCAGTGAAGTATAACAGATATCAGTAACATGGAGGGGCCACTGATTAGAAAATAAACACTAGATTAAAAGTTCCAAAAACATCCAGAGATATGGTTGGGAAAGAATACGCATATCCTTGCAGATCAAAGCTCAGATTTAAAAAATAAGACTAATATACCTGTGGAAAGCCTGAATGCACATCAGCCAAAACATAATAAAAAGAAAGAACAAAAAGCAAGTGAATTAATCTAAACACAGCAATACAGTTATTTGAGTGTCTTGTGAAAAACTATTTAGACAAAAATTATGGCAATACATTTTAAATATTAACATTTTTTCTAACTTCTCAAAATATTAATTTGACTGTATGATAGAATTTACACAAAAATTAATGATCTCTTGAAAGATCTATATTAACATTGATATCTACATTTCATAAGATAATTTTCAAAACATTTTGGTATCTTAAAATAGTTTATGAATTTGAAATCAGATGATAGTGTTTCTTAATGCTATTAAAATGTTTATAATCCAACACTCACATACATATTAACAGCCATTATTTCATTTTGAAGAGAGAATTTTTGCAATTCTTGTTTTTTCTAATGAACTTATTCAACAAATTCTTGATAGTTATTTATGAAGCATTGCTAAGTTTGGCACAAGGCCAATATCTGTTTCTGCTACCTGGTGTTGTTAAGCAGTTATCTAACTACTTATTTGTATTCCTAAGAAATTCTGAGTAGCAATTTAAATGTTTCTAATATTAATCAAAACTACTTTTTTTTAAATTTATTTCAGAAATTTTCCTTTTGCAGCAAAACTTTTATGACAGCCGTTCTTTTAAATAAAAGGAGTCTCTGCTTTAAAGGTAAGAACTTTGGTGTTTGTTATTAAACAGAAACAATAATTTGTTTTTTTTAATTATTATGAAGGGGCAACTCTGTTGTTAAAATGTCAAATTTATTCATCTCGTGCCTTTGATTGGATCAGATATTTGATCATCTAATACATTTGATTGGGTAGAGAGACATTTGGTCATTATACATCTTTAATTGTATACAAATATTTGTTTTTACCATACATTTGGTTGGATGTAAATATTTAGTCATTACACATCTTTCTTTGGGTGCAAATATTTGGTCATTATGCATTTTTCATTGAATGCAAATATTTAGTCCTTACACACATTTTATTGAGTGCAAATATTTGGTCATAATGCAATGTTCATTGGGTGCAAATATTTGGTTACCATGCACGCTTGCTTTGCTGGAAATATTTTAATTCTCAGAAACTCATTAAAATACAAATTTGTCTGAATCTAGTCACATTTTGATAAATAAATCACTTACTTCTTTAATTGTTATTTGCACCAATTTATATATATATATATATATATATATATATATATATATATATATATATATATATATATCCTGTAAAATTCCTTTTTTATTATCCTTTAGACAATGTTTTCTCTGTATGAGAAAGAAAGTAAATGCTATTTTTTATAACTTTAATATTTTTACACATGACCAATAGGACTAAATTATTTAACTGGTTGATTTCTATAAATTAACTTATTTTGTTCATCTTTATTGGTTGATAGCATTCATACTCACCTAAAGATTATGTATTGAGGAAATTTCAAATTGTAATTCTTTTGTCTGGGGCTTGCAGTCAAATTATATTGAAACCATTGATTCTTGGCTAATCCTAGAAGTATCAAATCTTATCAGTACTTATGTGGGTGGCCTTTTAAGAATATCAGTTACCCAAAGCAAATTGTGACCTTATGCCAAATTAAGTGAATAAATGAATAATTTATTTGTTTCTGAATTATAATTTTTTTTACTATTATCTTAATAAATGAATACTGTTTAAAGAATTGAAGTACATTTGTTTTTAATGATTATTAACCATACTACTGTTTCTAGTTTTTTAAAATTTTAGACATAATCATATCTGTCCAGAGGAAAATACAGCAAACTAGTCAACCACCAACAATATAATCAATCCTTCCCAAAATGGTTATCAACCCATTCTAATTATTAAGGCCTAATTCCAACAAATTTTTTATAATATCCTGTGTATACTTAACTATAATTTTTTTTTCCTGATTATACATTTCTTGCAGTAAACCAATGCTTTATGTATGTTAAATTTACCTCCTAATGCTTAGATAATTAAAGGTCATTTATTCTCACTCATCTGGAACAGACAAAAGAATGAGCCTTTGAAGCAAAATTGAAGTATAATAGATATATAATAAGCCAATGACAAAAGAAACAATTCAATCAATTGTTAACATAATAAACCAAGGATGTATTGCCTTTTGGGCAATGACAAACTATTGTCAAAACAAAAAGATCTGGCTTGTGTAATTTTGACTTAAGTTAAATTTTGGAAAGGTGTGTATCTATTAGAATAAACATTATTTTTAGTAGGTACAACTTTTGAGTTTTTCTCTCTGTTTCTATTTTCTTAAACTGTGAAAATAATAACATCTGGTCTAGATCAAGAAGTTCTACTCAAGAAAAGTTGTGCCTCCAGACAGGAATCAAAATCTATCCCTGTTTCCATCTTGGTAATGGCATATTTCATCTATAGCAGTTGTTTCTCTAGTTCATTTCTTATTAATTTCACTGTTTAAGAAAAAGAAAAAGCCAGAATAGCAGCTGAAAATGTTGCTAAAAATGACGTTTATAATAATAAACAATACTGATTAAAAAATACATTTCGAACGGTGTGTATATAACAAAAATCTGTAAATGGATTTACTCATTTTAAATGAGTAAATGAATTATGCATCTTTAACACAAAATAAAAGAATTTGCCAGTATTAATAAAAGTAGTCTTCTATCTTATTATCTTATTCCTAGAGATTAAACTTTGCTTTAGAGACTAGAAATTAATGATTTGTATTTGGATGGGTTAATAATTAGTCTTTTTCATGAAGAGTTAGCTAAGCAGATTAACTTGCTGTAGTTTCTTTGAAATAAGTTACAAAAGCAATAAAAATAAATTGAATCAGCAGGATGTTCAGTTATTTTTATCATGATAAGGGGATTTAATTTCTATGAAATCCTTAGAAAAGTCAAAACCCAAAAACTCATTATAATCCATGTACTTATATGATTTCTGATTAAATTTGACAAATAAGGATATGTAATAAAACAAGGTATATTAGATTTTAATTTTCTGAAGTTTTACTATATTGTAAAACCAGAGACATCATTCAAAAGTGCTCTATAAATTTCTCTCTAGATATTTTATCTAAGTTCTTCATCTGAAAAATATATCTATCTAAAATAATATATGTATGCAGAGAGATAATATGTAATTAACACTTTCATTGTTATAGCATTGTTGCTTGGTTGTGCTGGCCTGTTTTGGGAAAAATATAAAATTGACATTTACTGAAAATAAATAACTATAAAGATATTGATGGCAATTTATCATGGGTTCCACCATTCTGGTTTTGATTGGATACTATGCAATACAGACTAAGTTAAATGACTCCCCAAGTATATACTAAAAGTGCATCACAAAACATGTATGTTTTATCATACACTACTGTATGTTTACATATATTTTGAAATAGCACTAAGTGCTAGTTAGTTTATAACACAAATGATAGGAACTGACTGTATCGTGAAAATATATATATACATCAACAATCATTTGAAAACACAGCCATAAGTTGTATCATAACATATTCTTCTCTCACACTTCTTACTTTTGGATCTCTTTTCCGGCTTCTTGCTTTCTTGTCAACTATGATCTTCAAAAGTTTAAATGCAAGGTTAATCATCACCATCTGTCTCCTTGAATTGTCCTCTTTCTTTAATAAATGTTTTTTTCTCAGATTCATTCACTCCCAGTAGCCTCTTGCATCTTAATGGCTTTATTGCCTTACTTGAGGTGAAATGATTAAAAAGAAAAAAAACAAAAACAAAACAGCAGGTAATGTGTTACATAAAGACATCTAAATGCGTCCACAGTAGCAGAAGGGTTAATAAATGTAATATAAAGCATTTGGTTAGTTATGAAATGGGATAGCATAACAGCAAACATCATATTTTTATTAGAATATATTTTATTCTTTGTTTGTAATAGGACATAGAAAATAGAACTCACTTTGTTTTGATTATGATTGAGAGAATTTAGTTCATTTAGAATCATAAGGCAAATTGAAATGAAAGATTTAAACAAGAGATGAAGTTTCTTCATAACTGAGTCAAACAAGGAACAAGCTTTCTTTATTGCATTTCATCTGACCAATTTTACCAACAATTTAATTGTGACATTCCTCCAACCCGTGCACCTTAAAAGGCTGGGAACATGAAAAGCAGATACAGATACTCTTTGAATCCTCCCTGGGCATATATCTTGGGAATGTTGCTCTTTTGATACTTTTTCCTTGCCTTCATTCTATGATCAAAGCCACATAAACAAAATGTGAATACATGTATCATCCTCACAAAATTATACCTCTCACTGAAATTTTTCTTAAGTTTCTTGTGATTTTAGTGGAAATTAGAATCTGTATATTACACTTATTTGTGTGGCCAAAAATAGGTTACTGTGAAATGAATGAGAATTGCTTGTAAAAGCATATAAAACGTAGCAGCAAGATCCCTTTCTTCCTCTCTCTCTCTCTCTGGACATTGGTCATGAGGCTCAGTCTTTTTTCATTGGTTCATCCTTGTAGAAATATATGTTAATGTCTCCTAAAATGCAGCCAGAACATGTCATCATCCTGAAAAAAAAAACCTTATAAAATTGTAGATTTCAGGTATGGGCATTTGATACACCAAATCACATTTATACATTTTTTTCTCATTAATTGTTTTTTGTGTATGGCTCATAGTGAGAGCAAAATAATAACCCACTTCACATTGGCAGGACTCGGGAAGAAGAAGGTAATGAATTTGTGAGCCTATGTGAAATTTTCTTTGGTTCAATGAAAACTTTGAATTCACAGAAATTGGCCATTGAGTTGAGAAGAAGGAAAGGAATTTGTGATCCTATGTGAAATTGTTTTTGGACCAATGAAAACATTGCCTTCAGATATTATCCACTCAGTCAAGAAGAAGGAAATAAATTTATGACCCTACAGTGGGTAAAATAAGTATTTCATCCCTTGCTGATTTTCTAAGTTTGCCACCTTAAAATAGGAATGGTTTATAACTTTCAGGGTAAGGCTGTCTTGAAAGTGAGAGATAGAATATAAAAAAGGAAATAAATTTATGACCCTATGTGAAATTTTTTTTAATATAAAATAAGGAGAAAAATGAAATTAATAGGTGAAGAGTGTCTGAAGTCATGTGAGAAGTTTTGCTTAAGTTCCATGAGATCAGCATTGAAATACTTGCTAGTGTTAAAATTACTTGCTAATTATATTATCAGCCTTTAACCAGCATGCGTCACCTTAAAGAATTCTCAACAACCCAAGAAAACTAAATATTTTCAAAATATCTCTCTTTGTCTACTTTTGAATGTATGAAAACCATATATCCCTTTAGTGAGCAACAAACTTTCTTACCTTTTTCTTGAACATTTTTTAATATCATTTTTTGTCAGATCATTCTTCAAGATTATATGTTGAAAATACAGACTATAAGAATTGATTTTTTTTTATTGCAATGAGCTACTGACACTACTTCAACTGTGTAAATTCATGAATAAATTCCTCATCTTGTTTTGTTAAAATTACTAGTGTGTTTTTTTATTATCATCCTTCATTGATCTTCTTGATCAACTGTTCACTTTAACCCTTAAGCTTTCCAAATCTGTTTTCTATTACTAGCATTAATGGGAGTGGCAGACAGTAATGTTACTTGTTACTTTCAGGCAGGATGACCATGTTTCTTTATTTGAATGTAATTTAAGGAGTCAGCTTTAAAAGCTTTAGATAAGAAAACAATAATACCTACAACAATGTTATCTTTAACGTTTATTGAACATACAGACGTAACTCCTACCATTACACTCTGGCAACTATATCTATCCTAGTTGATTATATAAACTGAAATATTGCAAGTAGGATAGCCCTGATAAGATAAACAAAACAGCTTAAAATATCTGGCTTTGCCCAGATTTATAAATACCTAAAATACATTCACATGATTAGACTTCACTTTGTATTTTTTATTATTTCTTTCTTTAATTGATTTCACCCCAAGCAAGGCAGCAAAACAGAAGGGAGTTCCACAAGTGGGAAAATAAACCGTTAGCACAGAATGTATGGCTACATCTAGCCAACTCAACTGTAAATTGATGAGATCTCAATGCCAGTCTAGTATGTGCTTAAATTAAAAAAGTCTAGGTACAATAGCAAAGAGCTCATCCAAACAATTACCATGTAAGCATTTATAGAAAAGGTACAGGAAGGCAACCTTATGGTAGTGGGAAAGTGATTGAATCCGAGATGCCAGATCAGAACTGATAATATTGCTGATTCTTTTGATTTTATCAAGTACCTCAAGGTAAATAGCAGAGGCACCATACCATATGTGGTAGCAATATTCTAAGCATGGATGAATGGTGGACTTATAGATATGTATGATAGATTCTGGAGAGAAATATTGTCTTGCATGACACAGTGAACAAACTTTCTTAGCAGCTGACTAACATAGTGGAAATTTTGAAATGAGGAATATATTATTATATGCCTTATTTGGATCAGCTTGTTCATGTTGGTTGTTATATTTACAATGTTTTGGCTGCTTAATCTGCTGGCCTTTTGCCAGGTGTTTTGTACTTGGTAACCTCCTCAGAAATTTGAACTGAATTCTTTATTCAGTCTATAAGGTTAAGTGGTTTTCATTCCACTTTCTATGCTTAGGGGAAATTTCATATCAGTGAATACTCATCCGTCTTATTCACTTTGCTTTACTGAGAGAGACCTGATTTAGTGGATTAAAACACTTTGGTTTAAATATTTGGTTCTCTGGCAGTAGTAAGTTCAAGTGTATGGTCTGATAGTGTTGAAAAGCATATACAGTGTAACCCGGATATAAGAGAGTTGTCGGGGCCGGATAATAAGTCTCTTATATCCGGGTTTCTCTTATATCAGGGTTTGGTCTATTATATATACATTAACACAGGCTCTAATTTGGGACCAGAGACGATCTCTCTTATATCCGGGTTTATCTTATATCCGGGTCTCTTATATCCGGGTTACACTGTACACAGGTTCAGTGTAGTTAACTGAAAAGTAACACAAAAGGTGAATGAGAATGGTGGGGGGGTATTAACTGATATGAAATATCTCTAAGAAAGTGGAATGAGAACAATCTACTCCCATCCAAATGAATGAAGAGTTTGGATTTAAATTTCAAGGTTTCTAATTATGGATAGAGATACCTGAAGAAGGATGGAGGATGCAATAGCTGAAACACTGGATACAATAACCAAGACTAACGTGTTATTCTGAATAATAAAGCATGCACTTGTTTGTATTAAGTGGTTTAAAAAAGAGGTTGGTAAACCTCCCTTGGTCTGTGTTTGTTGATCCAATTAGAACTGTTGTAGCCAGGCAAGTCAGAAGATTATACTATTTTATTTTTTATAAAAATTTGCAAAAACATGAATAAAAAAGAAAAAAATAAATCTTCAAAGAAAAAAGGAATAAAAGTTACATACATATAGACATAGGGCATCTCGACATGGTAATGGCTAGCAAGCTTGTCTTCCTAGAACAGTGATGACCAACAAGTGAGTTTGATCTTCCCTAGGTGCCCCATACTTTCGGCCTTGTGCCATATTTAAGCTGGGCTTAGAAAATCACCATATATATATATAATTAATATCTGTAGGTTTTCAAATTTGCTAAAAATCTAACTAAAAGCATACTTCCAGTAAATCACACAGTCAAGAAAATGTGGTTAATATATTCCTGTACCATTTAGAAAGGGTGCTCATTAATCATATGTAAGTCAATTTCTTTTGGCTTGTAATAAATGTGCGGAATTTGTTTCCTTATGGCAACAGAGTAGTGGTATGAAATTGGGTCAGCCAATCCACCAATACGTCTCTTGTTGACTACAGTCATCACAGTTCTGTCTTTAAGAACATTTTTATAGATTGAGTGACAGTTATAATCTGCATATGCTAAAAGACATTCTTGCAAAAGTCCATCCGATTTTGAGATCTATCTGTTTTAAATATAAGTTTTGTGAAGCCGCCATTTTCTTTATGGTAATATTTTACATGTGAAACATATCCCGGAAGTAAATCATTTTCTCTAGTGTTACACACTATCTTTGTAGATTTTAAGCAAAGTTCATGAAGATGTAAACAAACATATGTTTATCATTCTTCTACAGGATACCTATAGACCAGATTACCTTGAACTATAATACAATTCAGTAGTTAATGTAAATTTAAATTTAAATCTGTATTAATAAATGATTTAATAAAATAAGCAAGAATTTTGTAATATTAAAAATAAATCTGATCCTTTTATAAAATTAGAAAAATGGCATAAATTTCAACTTCAAAAGGTGTACCCCATACCAAATTTCAGATTCATTGGTGAGGAATTGTGGCTTATAACTTGGAAGATACATCAATACATTCAGTTTAACATAGAATATAGGAAAACTTTCACTCACCCTGAATGATTACATATATAATGACAAAATAAATATCTAAATAACAATAAGCAAATGCCAAAAATGTTTCAGATTAAATTCAGCATGTGAACACGTATGACAAATATAATGTTAATAATTCAAAAATTAATATTTTAGTACTAATCTTAAGTTCTATTTGAAAAATTAATGCAAAATATTAACATCAAATATATGCCTAGAGGCTAAGCTGATTTTTGCCTCTTCCTGGAGGTATTTTATTATAACACAGTTTTGATGAGAGTTAGTCTTGTTGCAAAGTGAAAGTCATTCACAGGTCTATTCAATAAATAAATAATTTCATAGTAACATTTAAAATTGGAATCAGGAAGAAAGGTATTTTTAGTGGTTGGTAATTAATGAAAGTTCTATTGACAGAATAGACTATTACATGTATAACTGAGGAAGTTGGAGAGAAATTGTGTGTATACTAGCTGAAGTACATGTCTTCAAGACTGATTATAATGACAATGAAAGAAGGTGATGATTACCTTGCAGTGAAACCATTCCTTATTGATGATGGTGAGATGGTCTGCTTTATGAAACAAACCATAATTAAATTCAATCCCCATAACATTTTGTATCAAAATGAATCAAATAAAATGTAGAACTAAGAAATGTATATTTTACAGTATTTGTTTCCACTAAATACTTGTTATTGTCATTATTCATATGCATAAAGTTTCATTTTCACCCGTCATAAACATGATCAGTGTTTGTATTTGTTGTGTTTTTCTCATTCACTCACAGAGAAAGCACAGTAATAATCCAAATAGGTTAATTAACTGTCTCACCAACAGTGCAAGGACAAAGGCAAAAAAAAATAACTAAACCTGCATTGCTTATATAGCAGTGCAATTAGAACATTCTACAGATTTCTAATACCTTCCATTCAATTCTATTGGGCAGATTCACATGCCAGCAATTCACTTTGGACAGATCTAGATGCTAGCAATGTCCACAACACCTCCCCACTAAAACTGATGCTACACTAAAAACATCAACAAAGTCTGGGCTTGGGTGTTCCCTTAGATTGTTTAAGATTGTTTGGTCTGGGGTAGAAGTGGGGGTCTAGTTTGTCCCTGAGCATGTGGCACTTCTTTCAAGACCTCCATTGGATGACCAGCTGGAATGAAAGCTTAGAAACATTGTCTCTTCGCTATGTCTGTAGTCCTCTGCAGAAGCATAGCACAGATGTAGCTGTTCCCAGTGTCATCTCCATACTGGGCAATGAGGAAAAACCTTGATGTTGAAGCAACAAGTACTCAATGACTTCATCGGGGTTGTTTGTCTTGGTGAGGTTCAAAGTACAGTGCATATACTGGATCATCAGCCTTGTACTGCCTGGTGAGACCTCCTGAGTTTGGAGCCATCTCAGCATTTGATAACACCTTGGGTGGCTTGCCCCAAGCTATGGGTGCTAGTGAGGGCAGCACAGAATCAATCATAGTTCATATCTGCTGGGATATCAAGAGTTCACTTGGAGAGAATCTACACGATGTCAGCATTCTTCAGTACTGCATCAAGAACTCTTGAAGAGCTTGCTTCATGGGCAGATAAGAGTTTCTCAGTGCTTGCTTGAAAGTCTGCACCAAATGCTCTGCTGCTCCATTGGCAGCTGAATGATATGGTGCTCCTGTCAGGTGTGTGATCCCATATTCTTTGAACCAGCTCTGAAATTCTTCAGAAAGGAAAGTCAATGTATTATCCATAATCCGTGTGTGAGCAAAATCCTCCTCCAGCAGATCTAGAGTGGATCTAGTGGATGTGGATGACGTTAGGTGAATACATAGATACTGTGAGAAAGCAGTGATCATCAAACAGTTCATACCTATGAAATTGATGGCATGATCCATGTGTAAGCAGCTTCATGGCTTCTCTGGTAACATCCATGGGTGAAGGATTAGATGGCTGATTTTGATGATTGCCACATGAGTCACATTGTTTAGCCATCTCAATGGTTGCATCAATACTGGTCAAGTAGACAGTGGTTCTTGCCAACTGCTTCATACGTTCCATGCCAAAATGTCTGATATGCAGTAGATCTAGGATATTGGACTGTAGGCTCTTGATCCATGGATGAGGCATCTGTGGTAGATACTGAGTGAATCTAGAACTTTTCAATTTCATCACTGGTCTCAGTGTGCTTTGGTTGGTTGGTTGTTTGGGTTTTATGGCATATCAACCACTATGGGTTATTTAATGCCAGATCCAGTATTTACTAAATATATCAAAAACGTATTGCTGGCAACATCATTGTTTCAAAAACATATAGCTGGCAACATCATTGTTTCAAGACCTGGAAGTTCACTATTTTCCCATAGCTGGGACCCCAACAGGTGCTACCACCCCGGGTCAGGGTGGACCTGGGAACACCAGCAATTAAGAGGTGGTTCCACGCTTCCTCAAAACCTCCTGATCAGAGGCCTTGCTGTTGGATGCTGTTTAACGTCATACCCAGGACGCAGTGTGCTTTGGTGGCCACCCTTTTTGAACATAGCACATCACTGTAGTTATCATTGGATCTTTCCCTGACTCTTGATGGAAGATGTTGGCATCTACAGGTTTGACTTGAAGACTGATGCAGCACACCATATCCATATCTTCTCCCCTTTCCTCCAGATGACAAGCTACTAAGGGCATTTACATTACCATGATCCGCTGTTTTCCAGTACTCAATTGTGCAGTCAAACTGGTTTCGCTACAGGACCCATTGAGCAAGTCAGTTGGCTGCAAGAAGTGGTGTCCCTCTTCTAGGGCTGGACAGTTTCATCAGTGGTTTATGATCAGTAACCAGTATGAATGGGCATTTGTAGAATTTCTGCAAGCCAAATGGCTAGGGCTTCCTTGTAGATTTGGCTGTAGTTTCTTTCTGCAGATGTGAGAGTCTTGAACACATTGTCAATTGGGCACATCTGGATAGTGGTGAAACAGGACTGCTCAAATTCCAGTGTTGGACATATCACAAGACAATCCAAGTGGCTTGAGTTAAAATGTACAAGGACGTGATCTGAGTATAATAAGTTTTTCAACTGTTCAAACACTGCTTGTTCTTCATCACCCCCCACTCCTAGGGAGTTGCTTTTCTTGGTTAAATGGTAAAGTGGTTCAGCCATAGTGGCCAAGTTTAGAATGAACTTACCATAGAACTTAGCCAAGCTCTAGAAAAACCTTAAGATTGAGATTTCTGTAGGAGGTGGCATCTTCATGACTGCCTCAACCTTGGATCCCTGTGTGATTCCTACAGCTGATAATGTGTGGTCATAATATTTCACACTGGGTAGTGCGAACAGGTACTTTTCACAATGGCATCTGAGACCTTTGTTGTTCAAATGAGGAAAGAAATGCCTCAGGTTGCTCAAGTGATCATTGACATCTTCCCCACTGACAAGTATATCATCTTCGAAGACAGAAACTCCAGGCAGATCACTGGTTAGGTTCTCCATAATCTGGAAGTAACCAGGCACTGACTTGATTCAAATGTGAGTCATTACTGCAGGAGTACTGCACAGTGAGTGCTGAGTGTTAGCCTGTGTTGAGTTTCTGGTGCCAGCTTGATCTGGTTGTAGGCATCAGCAAGATCAATCTTTGTGTAACCATATCCACCTCCTAGCTTCTGCATTAGTTCCTCTGGGAGTGGCATCGGATAACAATGTTCCTCCAGTTGATTTTGATGCCTACTGAGTAGTCACCACAGATCTGAAACTTTGGTTTCAGGGTGCTTTGAGAATCGGCATCACAGGCATTCCGTATTTGCTGAATTGGACATGGTTTCTGACTCCTCCTTCGTAACTTTTGACTAGGTCATCCGGAAGAGCGAACGGAATGGGTCGTACTTTTTGAAAAACTGGCTTTGCATCAAACTTGAAATTCACCCCAAGTCTTCTTTGAAAAGATCTGGAAACTCATCACAGAGATAGTGGCAATGCTATTGCAAGGAAACATCAGGCTTGTTAGAGATCATGGGATGCAATGTTTTTTTCACTCTCACTCATGTTTTGACTTTCTATGCATCTCAGTCCAAGAGCATTGTCTATAGAGATTCCCAATGTTTGGATACTTTTTCTCTCTACAAGTTCAGGTCAGGGATCTTGGTGACGATGTGAGGAATTGAGCTTTGTTTACCAGTCCTTTTGGTTTGGCACATAAAATTTCCCAGCATAGGCAGGTCATGCTTGCTGGCAGATTTATAATGATGTCCAGTTTTGGCTTTCCTAGTTGTTTCCAGATTGGCAAAGAAGTGAAATTCCTCATAGTTGCAGTGTCCATTTCCATCATGAACTTTTGGTCCTGGATTGTGATTGGCACAACCAAACTAGATGTATCATCACTGAAGATCATTTTGACAAGCTCTGCTTTTGTGATTCTCTTCACAGGTGGTTGGGAATTGATGTTCCCATTGCTGTTGTTTCTTCTGTCACAAAAGTGGCATTTGACCTCTTTGTAGGGGCAGTCTGTCAATTTATGAGCCTTTCCACATCTGTAACACTTATATTCTGGGTCTGTGAAATTAGGCTGCTTGTAGTTTTTTTATTGACCCTTGTTCTGGCTCTGTTTTACCTTGTTGACAGGCCTAGTCTTGTATCCGCAAAGTTTCCTTGGCAACGTTCACTGCATCTTTGGTCTCAATAGTGACCTGGACCGCATGTATCATTGATCTTGAAAAGAGCCTTCAAGACAGCTTCGTTGTTGACAGAACATATGAATCTCTTAATCTTGTGGGTCAGAGATCGAAGGAAAATCACAAGTAGCATTGTCTTGATATATATGTTCACTACCAAATCAGTTTCACCTGGATTTCGTTGCATGTCACTCCAGAACTTGAAATGTTCTTGCATAATGAAACATTTTGGGTTAAATTGTTCTTTCATAGAGTTGACAATTTCCTCTATCGTAAACTCGTTAATATCCTTGGGTGGATTTTGTTGAGTAACCAAATTCGTCAGTTTCTTATAAATGGTAGGAATTTGATTTGTCAAGAGAACCTGAGACTTATGCTGATCAGCAACAGCATTGGCCACAGTTCTGATGTTGAATCAAAAGCAGCAAATGGTGGGATAGCAGCTGAAGAAGTTGGAAGATAGGAACATGGACTGGAATCCCTTTTGGAAGTTTGAAATTGAATCAACCTTCTCAAAGCCTTTCTGTCTTCTCTGTGCTGCTGTGCCTGTAACTCCATTTGTTGAAGTTGTTGTGTGAATAACTTTATCAGCTCACCGCTTTATTCCACCATTGTTGTCAAAGTAAACAGTCCTCTTGTCAAGGATAGTTTTTCTTATCCTATTGATGATGCCAATTTGTCATGTTTCTCTTATTCACTCATAGAGAAAGCACAGTGATAATCCAAATAACTGTCACTCCAAAAGAGTGTAACAAAGGCAAAAAACAAACAAATCACTCTGCCTGCATTACTTATATAGCAGTGCAATTAAAACATTCTAGAAAGTTCTATAACCTTCCATTCAATTCTATTGGAAAGATTCACATGCATACAATTTGCATTAGGCAGATTTGCATGCCACCAATTTGTATTAGACAGATCTAGATGCTAGCAATCTCTACAACAGTGTTTAGAGAGTATCTTTATATAATAACAACTAGAAATAAATCTAAAGTCATCAAAATTAGGGCAGTTTGATTTTTCACTTTTTAGAAAATTAAAATTGCACTCTGTGTGAAAGCTGGGGTCTGATGTGATAAGTACTAACTTCAAAAATTAGCTTTATAGTTTTACCAATTTTTGAGCAGTTAGGTTTAAAATTGTCTGAAAATATGTACAGAAATAACAAATTTCCGCAGGTTTTTGCTTACAAACTGACTTCAAAATTTTACTATTTCAAGAATAAATCCAAATAAAGTTGATGTATTTTTTATTAAATATATTGAATTAAAAATATATTCAAACCAGAATTTTGAATCACCACAAGCAAAATATGCAATTTTTTTACTGTATTCAATTGGTAAAAAGAAAAGATTAAAAAAAGGTTAGATTTGTTCGATCATTTGATAGATAATAATTAATAAAAACAAAAAATAGATAAAAGTGTATATAACACCATAATACTGCTGGGCACAAATTATAAGACAAAATGTTTTAAGGTTGCATTGTTTATTGAAAGTCACACTAAAACTACTGCACTCTATAATATATTAATTACATCATAATATAGCTAAATTGTCCAGTACAATTTCACTTTGAAGTAAATGAAGGTCTTATTTGATGGCATAATGATTCAGTGCTTGTGCCATGCATCTTGTCCATATACAATTTGTAAATTATAAATTTTATAAGGTTTTCACTGATCACCTCAATGAAATTCAAATGCTATGATTTTGAACCTAAATATATATATATGATCAAATAATTTTCAAAATGTTTAATAAAATCTTATAATTATCTGATTTTCTTTTAACAATTTAAAAATTTAAATTTTTTCTTATCTCCAAATTTGATTTTATTGTTCAGCCCAGTGTAGGGGTTGTCTAGACTCAGTGGAAAGGGAATGCATTATTCCAATGTTTTATTTCAAACTCAGACAAATTGTGCATATATGTGGGTGTGGGTGTCCGTGTGTATACATTAAATGGCACAAGCACATGTAAGTTACTCATAACACAGACATGCCCACATACAGATGAGGAGGGAATCTATCTTCTATCTAAATAAATAAATGGAAAATTCTTATAAAGACTTAAAGCCTGAATCAGAGGTAAAGTGAAGTTTTGAACTTACATTGAGGAATTCAAAATTATTTCTTCAAAATTATTGTTGCTGTTTACTAAGCTGGACCAAAGGTCTTTTTAATTTAGGGCCAATTAGTTCTGCACAGGGTAAAAGTTTTCACAGAATGCAGCTTTTAAGCGAGTTCATAATATAAATAAAAATATTTATATAGTTATTTATATATTTCTAATATATTGCCTACACAATAAAATTATTGAATAATGAACCTATGTTACAAGAAGTGAAGAGTTAATCATAGAGGTAGATTTCATTATTAAAAGGAAGTTGAGATTTTGTCTGTACCAATTAAATGAGTGGGGGGGATCTATAAGAATGAATGACAAGAGAGCAGATGATAAAAATCAGTAGAGACTCTAAGCGAAATTAAATAATATTCAAGTGCGCTCAACATGGTTCTACATTTATTAGTGTATTTTGTTGAAGCTGAATAGCATCATACTTCATCGTTTATTCTTAAACAGATATTGTTTCTTTAAAATGTTTCTTTCAAAGCAATCAAAATTTATGTATCATCATAAATTGGAATTTTAATTTGAGAAAACTTTAAGCAGGATATTAAAATTCCAAATTTATTAATTCTTTTACATTTTAATAGTCTTTTATGCTTATTTTATATTTTTGAAAATATTAGAATAATTTTCTGGAAAAGTGTTCTTACTGCAATGTAAAATATTACAAGATAAAGCACAGCGTAACTGTTTGACGACGGGTGTCAAGCAATATGTGTGCTTAAAGATAAAAGCATGGAACTGTGTCTACACAGTGAAAAGGCATATGTATACCCAAGAGAAGGTATTAGGAAAGCAGGTGGCTAATTAACACTGACAGTTGAAAGATAGTAGGAAATATTTATATTTGGACAGCAGAGCATCTAAAAGAGAGACTGGTCAAGTGGTGTGAGCCATAGCTTATTAGTCACAAAACACTGACTGACAAAATTGTCCCCCAAGCAACTATTTCTGTTTTAATACTATAATGCTTTATTATTTTTTGCAGAAAATAAAATGACTCAATATTTTTTTTTATCCGTACACATTTTTATTTCAGTTGGAGTGAAACAACAAAAGATATAACAATCACAGATCACAACATTTTTAGAGAGACTGATTTTCAGTTTCAAAATTTCCTCAATTCTGTTTCAGGTTTTGGGGAATTCCGTTTTTTTCCATTTTCAGTATAGATTTCTTTTTTTTCTTCATTATAAGACTTGGAGAGAAAGTGTAAAAATATATAAATGTTATTAAAACGAGAGAATAAAAGGAAAATGAAAACGTTTAATACCTGGAATATCCACCTATCGGATAAGTTGCTCCAACTTGATAGGGTTTTGTACCTCATACTTCTGCCCTTAATCTAACTTGATGAGGTTTTAGGACAACCCTTGCAATGAATGCTACAATCTTAATTTTTTTTTTTTTTTTTTTTTAAGCGTATCACCCCAAGCGAGGCTGGAGGCCACTATCACGCAAAGGGTTATAGAAGGTTTGGAGGAAGAGCAGATAGGAGTGGTAAAGGAGAGGATGTGGAGAAAGAGAAAGACAGTGGGTCGATCAAGGCAAGGGGGTTACAGAAGATTTGGAGCGAGAGCAGATAGGAATGAAAGGTGAAAGGATGTGGAGAAGGGAAGTGGATAGATCAAGGCAACTGGAGATGTCGATTGACGCTACACTTAAACTGTTGGAGATTGTATTTGTCAGAAAAACAGTAATAGAGAAGGGAGTTCCATAGGCGAGATGTGCGAGACATGAAGCTATTGGAGTAGAAGAGACATCTACATCTAACAGTTTCAATGGTGAAGGGGTGGGAACGGGATGCCATCCTCATAGGATGTTTAAATTCATGAGTCCTAGGGACAAGTGAAAGCAGCTCCTCGGAGCAATTACCGTGAAAGTATTTGTAAAAAAGACAGAGCGAGGCAACATTGCGTCTGTGAGAGAGCAACTGCAGACGAGATGACAGATCAGGGCCAATCACATTGCATATCCGTTTCTGGATCTTATCAAGAACCCTGAGGCAAACAGCAGGGGCCCCAGACCATATATGGCAGCAATACTCCATGCAAGGGTCGATTTAAGTGAAAGTGGCAAAACCAACAGAAAAGTAGCACCACAAAGTCATCTAAAGACAAAAAGCTGCATTGTCATTTGCTGGCTTTATTGAAATTCTTAAATAAAATTTTAAAAAAAAGTATAACTCATAATATTTGTCTTTCTGAAATGACAAACTATCTTCCACCTCCATTACCATTACCACCTGACCGCATTTTCATCTACTTTTTTCTTAATCAAATTTAATGAGCTCAGTGTTATATAATTTGGGGTATCGATAATTTCTTTTTCTTGATCATGTCTATATATCCAGAAGTTACTTAGTGAATGAATTTCTCAACTGGAAATTCTGAACTACTTTCACATTTTAAACACACCATCAAAATGAGCATGAAATAAATATAATAGAACCCAAGTTATTGCTCAGTATTTTAAACATTATTGACTATTCTGATCTTAGTATGTTGAAACAAACTTTCAACAATATGGTGATATTTTTCCATGTATAAAATACATTTACACTATTTACATTGTTCAAACTATTGTCCTCATGTTTGTTGTCATATTCACTACATTTTGGCCATTGTATTCTCCAGCTTTCTTCAAGTGATATATGTTGGAATTTGAACCAAACCTGTAACAGAGACTTGAGTCAGCCCAATAAGAGACTCCAAGTTGGTTGTATATGGTGTTGTAATCACCAGGAAATATGCCCTGTTCCACAATGGGCTGTTGAGAAAAGACATTCTACTTAGAGTAAGTGGTTCTGACTATTTGCATATGAACAATACTGTACAGGTATTTGCCAATAGTCAGCGTGGAGCTGGGGCTGGGAGAGCTATATAACATCATTTTTTTCTCAGTTGAGAATGGCGCTCTCAATGTGTGGATGTGTGGAAAACCAGACAAGATGAACCCATGCCTTTTCCAGATATCTCAGTTTCAGATAATTCCCTTTTTAGGTACTCAACTCTCTCAAGTTTTTGTTCACCTCTAGCCAGGTATTGAACTCACAACTCTTTGTGAATATGACAACAAAGATGAGGACAACAGTTCAAACAATGTAAATGTGTAAATAGTTCCAATACCTCATCTCAAAAATATAGACAGATCCTGTAGAAGGCTGGAGTGTACAATGGCTGAAACATCATGAATAAAGCAATGAAGATGATGATAACAGTTTGAACAATGTAAATAGTGTAAATAGTTCCAATACGTCATCTCAGAAATATAGACATATAAAATACATAGTTGTTTACATGATTCCTTATTTTCAAGAATAAAACAAGGCCCAGAAGACTTCTGTTCTTTATTATGTAAGATATGAAATTCCTGGCATTTATAAACTTAAAAAATACATACAAAAAAACATTGACAACCTGAGCAAGATGATGGTGGTTGTATTTTGTTTGGATAAGTGATCCACTCAAAAAAAAGGAAGCTACATTGAACAAGAAAAAAAAATTAAATCTATAAAATGAGTTTTAAAAATTCATCGTATTTTACTTTACAAATAAAATCACATTTTTTATTGTTTAAATCAAAGTTCCTCAATGTGGACCATATGGTCCGATTGGTGGGCATGAGATTTTCAGGGCCACAAGGCCAAGTTTGAAAAATGGGGCCACGAGGGGGCACAGAAAATTTAGAACCCACAATATATATATATATATATATATATATATATATATATATATATATATATAGAGAGAGAGAGAGAGAGAGAGAGAAAGAGTATTTTGTAATTAATAATTATTATTTAAAATAAAATATTAAATTTATTATTAAGTTAAATATTAAATTAAGCCATTTTGGCCATTGTGCATTCCAGCCTTCATCAGGTGTATATCAATCTGAATAACCTGCAGGGAATTCTGAACTGAACCCATTATTTAATCTATGGGGGTAGACAGTTCTCATTCTACTGTCCATATCTAGGAATATCTCATCTATTTCTTATTTTTAGTACTGCTCAGTTCATCCTGTTTCCACTGATCTAAGTACACACTGCCTTGCTCTGGAATTGAACTCACAATTATGTTACCAAAATTACAAAACAACACTTTAATCCACTTGGCTATTGTTCTACGGGATAAATACTATATGAGATATCCTTAGACATGGGAAAGGGAACATAAACAGTCTATTCCCATGGATTAAATTGGGGGTTCAGTTCAGAATTCCCTCTAGATGGATTGATATACATCTGATGAAGGCTGGAGGGCACAATGGCCGAAACTTTGTGATAATATCATGAAAAATGAGGACATTAGTCTGAATCTAAACAGTGTAAATATTAACTCATGGTTCTCAAAATTCTGAACTGAACCCTTTATTTAATCTATGGGAGTAGGCAGTTCTTGTTCAACTTATTCTTATCCATTCATAGGGATATTGTCTACTTCTTATTTTTATTGTCTAGTTCTTATTTTTATTTAGTACTTGCTCAGTTGTTGCTCACCCATTTCCACAGAGTGCAAGTCTGGCCCAGGGATTGAACTCACAATCACTATGTCACCAAATTCTCAAACCAAATCATTAATCCACTAGGCCAATCCACTAGGTTTCCTGTAGGAAACTGGTAAGCAATAATAAATACTGAGCAAGTACTAAATAAAAATAAGAACTAGTCAATATCCCTAGACATGAGCAATGGAACGAGAACAGTCTACCCCTGTAGATTAAATAAAGGGTACAGTTCAGAATTCGCTGTAGGTTATCCAGATCAATATACACCTGATGATGGCTGGAGAGCACAATGGTCAAAATGTTATGATAACAACAACAAAGATGAGGACAATAGTCTGAATGTAAATAGTTACTATCAAACAAACTGTATGGACTCACTCTCTCACACTCTCACACGCACACAATAGCTAAATATATAAATATTCTATATTCTGTATAAATGTAAATATAATTTTCACTTTTTCTTCTTTTGTTGTCTTTTATATAAATATGTATGTAAAATTCCTCATGTATTGAAATAAATTTCTTTTGAAAATGTTGAATTCATTTACTTTGAAACTTCTTAACTCCTCTGCAAGAAACTGGTAATCAACAGCAACCCCGTTCAATACAAATTGAAAAGCATTATCGATACAAATTTATTAAAATTAAATATTTACAAGACCTGGAAATTTTGTTTTAGTAATCAGTGTCCTGATACCCAGATAATGTCCCACTGTATATAGAACATGAGAATTTTCACATTTCATTTTTTGAACAAAGTATATATTATAGATCTTAAAATAGAGTAGATATTTATTCTACAAAGATCACTTTGTCAGTAGGCTACATTCATGAAGAAAACTGTGGAGAATTGTTAACAAAGACTGACAAGTGTAGCATGCAACCCTTTAGTGTATGGTAGTTAGTTTTGAAAGGATTAATATAGACAACATAATTGAAAATTCAATTGGGTGGCTGTAGTGGCGGTTGTTGTTATAGATTGCCCAAATTATATTTAATGAGCTCAGTGGTATATAAGTACGGTGACTTGAGATGGATAATACAGCATAATGATTTGTGTATTAGTTAAGCAAGATTAATTCTGGCCTGATTATCAATGTTCACGTTACCTCAAGGACAACTAAAAACAGGTCAGCTTATTGGCCAAATCACATTGAAACACTGAGGCTGGTCCGTACGTAAAAGGGTACCCACTTGGGAATACCCAGGTGTTGTAAGCTTCGATGTGTGGGTAGTGTAATGGATAAGGATTCAGAAATGATAACCAGAGAGTTTCATTATATTGTATATATGGGTTTGTTATATATCACTTACATGAAAATATTCTTGTGAAAGGTATGAACCTATCACGATTCCTCCCAGCTATGGATTAATTAGTAAGATTTATGTCACTAAAATTTCTCACAATCTAAAAATATATTCTGGCTTTAAATAACCTATAAAGGGTTGATAAACCTTTGAAAATTAATCTGTCAATCAATCAATTATACAAGTCAGACATTACACAAATCAAGTTCACTCTAAAAGTAAGTAACAACTTCCTTTTTCTGGTGAATATTTTAGAAAAGTAGATAAACTTATGATAGAAAAGAATTCATGCACACAATTAAAATATGAATGTAGATCAAAACTGTTTTTGTTTAAGCAGGACTTTACACCAAATCTTATATCATTTATAATATCTGAAGACCATTGTTGTACTATATTATTAATATTATTATTATATATATCATATCATTATCAGTACTATTCAGAGGTAGGAATATACAAGTATTGTGATTTTGGTAATTTTCAGGCATTATTTGAAACTGGGCTTGGCAGCTGCTTACAGAATTCATGAAATAGAAGGAAAGGAAACAATATCTGACTGCAGGTTGATGTGATTGAAGGTTGGTGACTTATCTCTTGAAATAAAACTCAGACGACTACCAGTTGTTGATTTTGATGTGTTAAAATGAAATCTAAAGAAAAACCTGACTACCAACATGAAAAACTTTCAGGACCATCGAATGGTATTATGTGTGGAGAATTAAATAAGCTTTTAAAATGTTAAAGAGTTCTTAAGCGAAAAAGTGAAAATACTTCTAATATGCCCTCATAATCTCTACTATTAAAAAATATCTAAATGTGGGACATATTTAAATTTATATAAGTCTTAATGTTTAGCTTATGTTTGAAAAAAATATTTTGGAAAGAAATTGCCAAGCAACAAATAAACTGAAGTGCCCCAAAATTAGAGCTTCCTAATAATGTGCAGTTTATCGCTTTGCCTGAATAATACAGTAATGCATCACTGTATATAGAATATAGTGCTCCAAAGTGCTGGAGACATTTCATGGGTATATATATATATATATATATATATATATATACCAGGGTTGTTTATAACTATGTTAGATTGTTTGCCTGTTCCTGCTGGGAATTTAGTGAGATCTACATTTTCTATACATTCTAAAGGAGTTTAAATCTGGTAAGTGTTGGGCTAGCAGAATACCTGGTAGTCAGTGTTTCTGGGATTAGTTTTGTGTCATCTTCATAGGCTAGAGGTTGTGCTAAATTGATGAAACAATCACCATTGATATGTAGATAAAGGGATAGAAATGGTCTAAAACAAGATCTGCATATGTCACACCGGTCAAGAGAAACTCTGCTTCCATTATTACAGGCCAACTAGCAGCTTGCACAATACCCTGCTGTCAGACTGGATCCATAGTTTTATGCTGGTGTGGGACTTTGGTGTTAAAATGAACAATTAATTTACCCATACCAAGATGGTTAATGGAGGCAGATAATGATGAGGAAACACATGGGTAATTTAAAAAAATCAAAATAAGAATTTATTTATGAATTTACATGCTTGAAGTTGTGTCAGTAGTCCATTTCAAAAAAATAAATCAGAAATTTTTAAAGTCTGTAGTGTCAATGGATTGTCATGAAGTGAAAATATTCATATAATAGATTAAATGATCTGACACAAAATAATATTAAAAAATGTTTCGAACAAAGATAAGAGAGTTTTTTGTTCACCAAAGGGATATACGGTTGCATACATTCAAAAGTAGATGAAGAGAGATAGTTTGAAATACTTAGCTTTCTTGGATTGTTGAATAGAGGAAAGATTTGATAAACCTGTTGAAATAAACTCAGTTTTACCTGATGTAGATGCAACATAGCTATTTTTGGGTAGTTTAAAAAGAACTTATAAAAGAAATTCAGAATCAGATGTCTACTTAACATGTTAGCTCCCAGGCCTCATTTCTCTTGTTGTGCCAGGGTCCTAACACTATATCTTAATTAATTTTGGTACAAGTGACTTTGTTTTAACATTGTTTCATATATAATGCAAGGATATCATAGGTAGTATTTATTACCAATGACTCACCTGTGTGTCATTTAGTACCTGAGTCCATTTTACAAATCAGAGTCCCACACAACCCACATGAATGTATGGTACAGCTCTGTGTATGTAAAAATAGAAAAAAATGATCCAAAAAACAACAGTAGAAATTCCAAAAGGAAAACGAAAAAAGACAAAAAATAAAAAATATTTTAATTTTTTTGAAAAAGATGTGGTTCTGATGTACCATCATATAAGCAATCAATCATAACATCCCACTCCCAATAATTTCTCATAGAAAAAAAATTGGAAAATGATCCACTGGAGGGTCATGTGGAACTTGCAGACATATCACCATTAACTCCCTGCCCCCGTGGTTTGTGTGGAAGCCAATGTGTTAAATCGCTTTCTTGAACTGCAACTTCAAAATCATTTACCTCGTCTTGGGGAGATATTCTTCTCTTTGCAGTCACTTACTCGCAAATGCAGTGTCACAGGCTATTGCTATTCTATTTCTATTTCCATGGTAAATATTCAGATGATCTTCATTCTTTTTTTTCCATCAGTTCAGACCTTTACAGTTAAAACCCATCATGCTACTTCCATGGAGTTGAATCACCTTCATTTCCTCCATATTCTAAATGTAAGGTGAAAGTTCCCTTCAGGCAGCTTTTTCCTTAGAAATGCCACTTTGTGGAACAGACTCCTACATGGTTGCTTAATCTTTTTAAGTTAGGAGTCACTCATTATCTATCCTCCTTATCCTCATAATCTTCACCTTCTACCACTTCTTGCTTCATTCATATAATATCTCATTCATCATAATCATTTTAACAATAACCCTCTACCTTGACTGGCTCTCAAGCTTTGTATTGGATGAACTTTAGTAAAAACAAATCCTTTTCCTTGATTTTATATCATACTCTTCAGTTTCTGAAGATAAGAATTTTACTACAATACCATGATCATGGACCTAATTAAGATTTAAAAAATAGTAAAACATTATATCTTGATTTAAATCTTCTAATAACCTTACAGTCATTCAGTTAATGTAATTTGAGTTCAAACGATATCTTCATAAAAAAAACCTCTCAGTTCAGATAATGCATTACATAAAAAATTCAGCAAATATGCATAAAGGCAGTTTGGCAGATACACTGATTAATCATCTGCCTTTTTTATTTTAATTAGCCTTAGATGAATATGTTGTTTTAATTAAGCAAATTAAAATTTTCATTGACCTTCATCAACTTTAGTGAAAATTACTGGTCCAAAGGAATTGCTCATTTGTAATTATATTCACTTGTAGACAAAACTCATTTAAAACAGCAGTTTCTTCACAAAATGTTTTCAGTTTTTGAAATCCTTTTAGGTTTAAATGTCTTTTATTTGAAGTACTGAAAAGGTATAGTAAAAAGAAATATTGTTATGATCATAGAAGCTGATGAAATATCTATTCATTTTTCTCAGTCAAAGGATAACCACAGAATTACAATACAAGGAACACAGCACACAGAAGATATCAGAGGGCAATCCTAAAATGTTATCGTACTTCATTTATTTTTTCCACTGTATCCAAACTTTTGCATATCATTTTCTGTTGGATTGGTTAATAAGTATATGTGTAGGCAAACATTTTTTTATTCTATTTCTTGTTATATGAAGGTGGGGCTGAAAACTTCATAGTCTGACCATGATGAAATGCTGCTAGAGTTGGGAAAACTTGCATGCATTAATTTCAACTTTTATTAATAACTGCATTGTTTCTTTCCAAGTAAACTGACATTTGACTATTAAAGGATGACTTCCAAACTAACTCATAGTGACTTCACTTGAAAATGAACAAAATTTGGCATTGCGGTATTGTCAAGTACCTGTAGAAAATGGTTTTAGTCCCAAAGAACTTTTATGCTGACATGGTTGCTACATTAGGAGATAACACTCCAGCTTTATCAACAGTGCAAAAGTGGACAGATGAAATTAGGTGGGGAAGGAAGAGTCTTGAAGATCACCCAAGGTTTGAACATCCTGTAACTGTTACTACTGAGGAAAACATTGATCTTGTTCACCACCTGGTGATAGGCGACTGACTATAAATCAAATAGCCAATGTATATCTTGTGAGAAAGTTGAGAATATTCTGCAAAATGAATTTGGCATGATAACGGTTTCTGCTTGGTGGGTGCTATATCTTCTGATGCTTGGTCAAGAACATACCAGACTGAGAACATCATGGGGAAATCGGATACTGAGGCAGATCCAGCTGGTTTCTTTGAATGTTTCCTAACTCAGGATGAGAGGTGGTTTCATCACTTTGAGCCAGAGACAATGGGACAGTCCATGCAGTGGAAACATCCCTCTCCTCTTCTGCTCCAAAGAAGACTGAGGTCATTTCATCAGCAGGGAAGTTGATAACCTCATTCTTTTCGGATGCAAAAGAAATTCTGTTTGACTATCTTCAAAAAAAGTCACACCACCGATAGGGAAAATATGCCAACTTGCTGAGGCAATTACAAAAGGCTATCAAAGACAGTGCTAAATACATGACTGGCATGGAACTGGTAGATTACCCTCCTTATTCTCCTTCTCATCTATCAGCTGTTCCCCAACAAGAAAAATTATTTAACTGGGAACCAGTATCAGTGATGATGTCATACCAGTTGTTGATTAATTATTTGACCAATAGGATGAAAGTTTATTCACCAGTAGGATTTAAGTACTGCAACACCGATTGAAAAACAAAACTCATTTGGTCACATTCCATGAGAGAATCTTGCTCAGCTTATGAACTTTTCAGCTGACCTTCATATGTAGTATATTGTAAGTATTTACTATATTTAGTTCAAGTTTCAGGTTAGTAGCAATTATTATTTTAAAAAACTTGCTTTGCATCCACTACTTCTGTCATTCTATAAAATATGGTAGCTAGAAATGTGTATAAAATGAAGTAAGTTTACATATTTTATTCTCTCTACACAGCAAAGCCCAAATATCAAACATGTGGAAATGGTCAACTTGACAAGGGTGAAGAATGTGATGGAGGTTACTTGAGTTTGATTGGTCAAGACCCTTGTTGCGACAAATCCTGTAACTTTATTGGTGATGCCACATGCAGGTGAGTGATCATAATTAAATTTTCTTAAAATAATATTCATCTTTATATATATATATATATATATATATATATATATATATATATATATGTTTTCCAATTTTCAAATAAGGTGTAGCACCTTGTGCTCAAAATTGTGGATAAGCTGTTCAAAGTTCATATTGTGTTGTTGTTTTGTTCAAGTACTTTTGACCATGCTGGTATATTTTGGAAAGCTGAAGTTTTTAAATTGTCTACAGTGGTATCATGTATAATGGTATATGGAATGAGACTGCACCAAAATGAACCTATTTTTTATATTGATATATATATATATGTTTTCATAATATTTTCTCCTTAAAGTGTTATGTTCTTTTTTAATTAGGCTGGCATTAGTGAAATCAAATTATACCCCCAATTGTCTTGAAGGTGGTGGCAATGATCCTAGTGTTAGGGATGGCTAATTTGTTTGTGAGTTTAGATGTTGAAAGGATTTTTTTTGTATATATATAGAAATAAAACAAATGCCAATTACAGTTTACATGAAAAAAACATTAAAGATAGAGAGACACTCTGCTTTAAATTTTAATTTTGATGTTTGGTGTATCTTGATGTTAGACTTAATTGATTTCATTCAGTTTTTTTTTATCACTTTTGTTTTATTTTTATGGCTATATTTTTCAATTATATCAGCGGTAATTTTATGATAAAAGAGGATATGTTATATGAACCTGGATATAAATTTACTATAGACATTACTGAAATAAGTGTACTTTCTATATATTTTTGTCTTAATAAATTACTTTCTGTTTTTAATCAAGACTTCATTCTTTAAATCAAAATTATGTCCAGGCCTATAATGAACAACTAATTCACTGAGTGTATTGTTCTGTAAAAGATCCCTTTTATATTTAATATAATCTTTTATTTAAATTCTTAGATTTGCTTACTCACTATTTGTTTAGTATACTGGGTTGGAACAAAAGTTTGCAGTGTTTTTCAGTGGTTTTGTTTGAACAGATTTCGTTTCTCATGTGACTGAAATTTGACATCTGAAAGGTTATATTTCAACATGTCTTTCTCTATATGATTTGTGTATGGATTGTGAATGTTAAATGTTTTTATGTTAAATGTGGAAATGGAAGTCAGTGAGAGGCAATTTTGTCACTTGATGCTCTTTTGTTTCTGGAAAGAAAAAAAACTGATGCATAAAGAGCAAAAAAAATATGAAAGAAAATATTGATCTGGAAGACTGAGAACATTCCAGAAGGCCTGGAGTCATTGATGATAACCAAATCTAAATACGGATTAAGGATAATCCTGATAACACAACATAGGACCTTATAGACAGACATATTACAAACATCTTAAGGCATTTGGAAGCATAGATATGTGAATCACTGTTGATGATGATTAGGTGTCACATGATTACAAAGAAAAAATTTAATTGATCTAATCACTTGCAATTCTCTGTTGTTCAAATCCGAACAAAATAACTCATTTTCAAGAAGAATAATCAAAGGTAAAGAAAAATGGATTGTTTACAATAATGTGGAGGAGGAAAGGTCCTGTGGAAAAATGAGATGTTTGCCTTCATTCAAAGACAGTGATGCTGTACATCTGCTGGGATTAAAAAAAGTGTTGTGTATTATAAGCCTTTTTCACAAAATCAATATTAAATTCAAACAAGTTCAGATTGCAATTGCACCAATTAAAGGCAGCATTTGAAGAAATGTGTCTGGAATTGGCCAGTTGGAATGATGTCACCTTCCATCAACACAATGCCAGATGTCATGTCTCTATTGCAAACCCAGTATCAACTGGTACATGTTAGCTGGGATGTTTTACTATATCTGCTATACTCACCTGACCCTTCCCTTTTGGATAACCAGTCATTTTGTTCCCTACAACATTCTCTTTACCCAATCCCTGGCATAGACATGTATATACATTTTTGCTGAAAGTGTCTTTTTCAGACATGGATGAATAAACATGTCCAAAACATAACGTTCAAAAACCAGTTATAGATGTGTTTATACGGTGATCTTGATTCTTTTTATGCTTTTCTGAGCTTGAAACGAGTCAACTCATGTCTGGTAGAGGTGTTAGCCACCGCTCAGGTACTTCTAGGTGCCTCAATTTCTTAGTTACTATATTAAAAACACATAAAAAAATTTGTCTGAAAAAGAAACTTTTTTTCCCAAAATAATTGGCAGGGAAGGGCTTAATGGGAAGAATTTCATTTTTGTAGAAACCTGTAAAAATGACACATATGTGGTTGAATAAATCTGTTAAGAAAGCAGACATGTTTAAGTGAAATTGACACAATTCTTAATAAAAATAATAATAAGAAGAGGGCAAAATAATATAAGACAAAACAATATAATGCAAGGCAAAGCAAAAAAAAACCTATAAAACAGTAACAAAGTAAAAAATTCACAAAATAGAAACAGTCTTCTCATGCAAAAGGATTATACTCAAGTAGTTACAGCCTTCTGGCTTAAAGGCACGAAAGAAGAAAATGTGTGGGTAAGATTGTTTAGTTTTATTGGCTAGAATTTGTCTATAAATTTGGGGAGGGCAATTTCTAAATCTTTGTACAAAATTCACATAAAAAAAATGATCTTTTATTCCAAACCATATTGGTATGTATGTGTGAGTGTGTCTGGGTTTCATCCTGTCAACACATGATCAAAAGAGAAAGGAAAATCTACAATCTTTGCTCAAATGCATGCCAGTTTGGTTAAAATTTGTTACTATTTGATTTTACTCTATTCCTTTCTTTTTCTGAGAGTACTGACCTTTTATTTAAAATGCTTCTAAAATGTAAGCATGGATACAGATTTTAGAAGGAACTTCTCTACCATTGGTAAAGTGGTGGTCAGGGCTCAAAAGGTTAAACAAAAATTAAAACCATTTATCTAAATTTGTAGACAAAAGAATCTTAAGAGATTTTGTTACATTCATCATTTATGTGTGTTGTATCTCTTCTGGATTTGGGCGATCATGACTTCCACAAATTTCTATCCCTCTGACTCTTTTTTTGAAATTATAGGCTTAATAACATACGGAAGCATTGATTTAGACCTTTTCAAGACTGTTTTGTCACTTTCATTTTTGAGAATGTTCTCCTCCTTGGTTTTGTGTTATGTCATACATTCTAGAATTCCATATAATTTAAAGAGTTGTTCTTTGGATTGTTTTAGAATAGAAATTTTCTCAGAAAGTGTTTAATATATATGGCTTCATATATTTAAGAGTTTGGGATTTTACACACACACACACATGACATGAAATAAGTAAATAGATACCATTATTTTAATTAGATTTGACATTTAATAAAAAATATACTTATTGACATTTACAATAATCACTTCATCATAATTTATTCTTCAGAAATTCTGGGTATTTTCAGATTTTAAAAAGTGATAGAGTTTTAACCAGTTAAAAAGTGGAATGACTCACTTTTAAAAGGCATTGCAATTTGAAATACTCTGATATAATCAGTGAATTACAGAAATAGATATGTGGCCAAGTAGTTAGAGCAGTCACTTTCTGACCATGAAACCTGGTTTGAGTCTCAGCATGGTTGATTTGTCAGGAAGGTGACAGGCAATCCCAGCATGTGTCACCTATAAAAAGTATCCCAAAATTATACCATAGCTTGACCCAAGTCTTGTGAGTGGAATTGGGTAGACAGAATTGCTCATCAATGCTTGTGCTACTATGAAGTCACAAATCATTGTGTCCAAAGCTTCGAGCATATTGGCCTTCTTCGGATGCCAGATGCTGTGCTCTCTCATGGAAACTATAACTGCATAGTTGCAGTATAAACCACAGGTAAGTTGTCTGGGTGTTAAATAAGCCCAAATGTGCCCAAGCAATCATCTGTGATTGTGTTAGATAACTGTCCTAGCAGATTCTCGGAAATGAGTGGCCAGCTATTAACATGTTAATACAATTTTTTATGAAGGAAAGGAAACCACTGTATCACATTAATGTTCACATGTGCAATCAGAAATAGTTTTGTTTCAAGTTGATAGTGTGCCAAAATCCATTTTACAATGGCAGTATGGGTTCTTTTTAGCTTTGGTGGGGGTAAGCAATTGAAAAACTAGGCATTCAGTGCTTTTTCGAGTACATGAGAAATTATCAAATTTGGAAAATATTCATTTTGTTGGGAAAGCTTGTGTCCCAGTATCCAGTGAGAGTTACTGGGATAAAAATAACAATATTTTCAAGGAGTGTAATTGATTCTCTGGACATAAATCTGATTGAATATATCTGTGTCATGTTCAGTTCATTAATTATAAAAACACAATATGTATACACACACACACTAACAAAGACACCAGAGAGTTGATTGATAAGTAAGGCATCCTAATAATAATTTCATTCACCATATATGGCTTTAAGACACTTTCCAAGGTGTTGAACACTGGGATTGCCTTGCCAGGCTGATAACATCAGGAAGTCAACTCACTTCCCTGATAAATTAACAAGGTGAGATTCCAACCCTATTCTTATGGTCATAAATCAAATATTTTAATGATTCAGCCATGCACCCATATAAGGTCACATCACAGTGGAGAGAGTAACCACTTTGACTTTGATATGAACATGTATTTAATGCTATTTGAATGTAATTATTGTCATTGAGTATTATTGTTTATTATTGTTTATTACTTATGACCAGAGTATGGCCAAGTTATGGTATTTTTGTAAAAAATTATTTTCTTCTGAACCATTTATATCATAATTTTATTATTTTTAGTGAAACATTATGCAATCAAAATTGATATTACATATTGTTATTGCAAAATTATACAGCATTGAAACACTAACAAGAAACATGAATGTATTGCAGTCCAAGAATAAATACTCTCTTGTGAAGAAAGTTTATTTCAGTCTGTAGCATTAGTATATTTTTAAAATCAAACTTGACTTTTTTCTAAGAAGGATTTAGGTAAAGTTGGATGTAAATAAAGCAAGTGATATAAATCCATTCTTATAAAGACATAGTTTTCAATGTATAGATGTTTATTTCAAACATGGTTACATATAGAAAAAAAACCCTCTCTCCAGATATTAAGGATTGTGTTATTTATTTGTACAGTTATGAGACTGATGTTCAGTAAAAATACTCTTAACAAAATTATGCAAAACAAAGAAAAATGGCTAAGTTAGATGTATGCAAAAATGACCAGGTTGTTGATGTGAGATAAATCCCAAGATCACTTCATTTTAAGATATTGGTAGATGAAAATCCAAATAAATCAGCCAGGATGTTGTTAATGAATTAATAAAATTGTGCCATTCATATTTTGATTAAATAATCAAATGTTCTCTCAACAAGATAACTTTATCTGATTAATGGTTGCATAGGAAAATGCTATTGAATTCAATGCACATATATACATGATCATTTAAAAATTTTAGAGAACAATAAGTTTAAAGTTTTGCAACAGCATATAGTGCTTATGACGTAACAAAATTAGATTGATTTGGGTCTTTGGGCTTGAGCACATTCAATGAGTTTGGAGGCTTCATGTTAAGGTGTACAAGTAAAATTGTTTGGTCCCAACTATTAAAAATGCCAGAAGAAACCTCTGTCTTGAGTTGTATGAGCTCTATGTAATAAAACTTGATTCAACTAAAAATAGTTTAGTACAAAAACATATCGGATTTATAGTAATTTAGACTAGGAGAGTTCTTTAATCAAGGGAGACAATATCCAACAAAGACTGGTAAGTATGTCATTATCTACAACATTCTAATGGCAGTTAAAGCATACATTTTATAAACAGAATCATGAATGCTGAAGATTATGCCAAAAAAAATTGGATGAAAACATGTTAGCTCCACTCAAACACTTGGGAAGAAGAATTATATTCCAGAATGATAATGATCCAAAACATTCCACTAAGAAGAAGACAGAAGAGTCTCTGAGGATGCAAAAACTGAAGCTTCCTGATTGGTTGAACATGCCACTAGATTTAAATCTAATTGAACAAATGTGGAATTTACTTAAACTGGAAACAGGAAAATGGCATCTCTCCAAGACAGAATTGAAAAACTGTAAGAATGGAAAACCATTCCATGCATTGTACATATCAAGACTACAAATGATAGGAAAAATAAAGGAGGCTACACTAAATATTGATTTGAAATAACTTTTTTACAGGGGCTTCATTTTTGAACTGCTACATATTCATAATTAGGGAGTCATTTACAAGGAATCAGATTGATGATTGATGTAGAAAGAAGGTATTGTGAAACTTTACAACCACTCAACACATCTTCAGAATAAAGACTGAAAGGAGAATTTATATTTTAGTATTAAGATAACTTGATTTAATTGAATTTAAATTGCTAGATGTAACCATTACGTTCTATGCTAACAGTTTCTTCTACCACACTTGCTTGTGGAACAATTTCCAGCTTCTTACTTCTCAGTCAACTTTGATCGTCAAAAGTTTAAATGCAAAGTCAATTGTTATCTTCTGTCTTTTTAATTTTTGTTCTTTTATTGTCCTTTCTTCTTAATAGACGTATTTCTCATATTCTCTAACACTCAGAACTCTTTGTGTCCTAGTGGCTTTACTGCCTGCCTTGCTTGGAGTGAAATGGTTAAAAAAAAAAACTCCCACCCTATCTCTGCGCACTTCAGAATTAGCAGCCAGTCTAGGAGAAGAACAATTCTGAATTCAAAATCATGTGTAGCCCTGGTGAAGCACACACTATGCAACTAGTAAAAAGATTGCAGAGTTTACAATGACTTTATGATCCTAACTGGGAGTTTTTTTTTTTTAATGTTTACAATGCAAAGCCATACTGCAGTAAACAGTGTAAATAGTGAGAAGCTTGAAGTTTACAGTTGTTGCACATCCTATATACACCTCTAGTTTGGGACCATTAGATTTTTCTAGTTGTTCTCAAAAATTGAAATAGGCATTAGAAGGTTAACTTCCAATGCCACAACACAAATGCAGTTAGATCAAAAGTAAGCAAGAAACTTCTTTCAAAAACTGAATAAAAAAGAAGAGAAAATGTTCAGAAAATATATACCACTAAATGATAACAATGTTAGAAATTAACTTGTAACTTTGAAGAGAGATAAATTTAATTAATTTTGATACCAGTTTCATTATTCTGTTTGACCTAAAACTTGTTTTATAGGATTAAAAAATTTATTCATCAATAAACCCTCATATATTGTCTATGTGTGCAACATTTTTTGCTCAGAGTTCACACAGCCTGTACTTTGATCCTAGACAGAAGTGCACAGGCACATTGATCCTTGACAGAATTGTTGATCTATATATAAGTAATCCCATCATTTTTTATGAGTATGATACAAGAAAAGAAATAAAGAAAATGCCCAGAGAACCCTCTAAAAGATTTGCTTCATGTTTTCAATTCAACTTAATTCAATGTTACAGAAAAGAAGAAAGCAGGTCCATAAAATTGACATATTAATTTGTATAGTAAAACATTCTTTATTTATGCTTGCTTTCCACTCAAGGCATCTCGTCATGTTAAATTTGTCATGAGGGTAACTTCTTGGTGTTTTCAGTCTGGGGAGGGGATCACAACATGCAGAACCTTTGGAAAGTGCCTGAAAACGATACTACAAGTTGACTCAAGTCTTGTGAGTGAAAATTGGTAGACAAAACTCTTCAGAAGTCCCCAGTCATTGTGCTAGGATGCTCAAAATTCATCATGACCAAGGGTTTGAGTGTAACAGCATTTTTCAAACTTGTTTGCTTTTTATTTGGCCAACAGCAGAGTATAGTAGGGTCAGTTGGGCACCATCTGAGAAAAAGAGCACCATGACACAATTCATTCTATCAGAAATTTGGAAATGGTATGCTGTACTGTTTGGTATTCATGCTGGAAGCTGCCAATATGAACATTTCAGAGTGTTTGTGTGCCAATCTGTGCAGAGGATTTGGAAAGAGTTGGATGAGCCCAATGGTGACAAAGGTAAGCAGCTTGGAAAATTCCTTCTGATGAGAAATGAACTCCTGAATTTGTTGGTGAGGGTTTCAGACTCAACCTAGAGGCCCACATTGTGCCTTGAGTGCCCTGGGTCAAGAGGGTGGCTGTTGGAAAACACTATGTCTAGCAACAGGACTCTGCACCATACCACACAAGCAGGAGAACCAAGTCATGGCTGTCAGACAATTTCTGCACCAACATCACCTCTTAAATTTGACTGCCTAATTCCCCAGACTACAACTCCTTTGATTATTATGTGTGGGGCGTACAAAACTCCTTGTAACACCAAAGAAGAACTGAGGCCAAGGATTATGGCAGCATTCACCAACTTAAACAAGGAGACTGTCCAGAAAAATTGCAAGAGATTCTGAATTTACCTGGAGGCCATGGTTGAAGCCAATGGTGATTTTATTGAATAAATTTACTCTTTATTATTTCAAGACATTTTTGTGTAATTTTGGTGAATAGATCTTTTAAAATGAGATGCCACTGTTATTTTCATTTTTGTGCAATTTAGACGACAATTTATCCATCGCACACTGTATATAAAGTGATGCAAAGATTGTGTTAAAAAATGAAACACAATCATCACATGAAGTTCACCTGACTTTTATATTCACTTTTATTATTTTTACATACGCTCTATCCCTGTTACTGACCACTTTTACCCATAAATATAGCATACCTTCAAACTATATTTGTATCATAATGTATATGATACAAATATATATACTAGTGAGGATATCCGGCATTGCTCGGATGATCTCTGAATAATAGTTTATTATTGACAATTTATTGATATTTTTCTGCCATCTTATCGAAAATAATTTTTTATTCAATCTTTAACAAATAAACTGCATTGTTTGTTTTTTTTGTTACAAAATAACTAAATTTAGGAAAATACCACACTACCAATACCACACTCAGGAGGCGGGAGGAGGGACTTAGTGTACTGAGCATCACCATATTATTATTCAAAAAGACACATTATTTTCTGATTTAAATACAAACATAAATACCCTGTTAATGTTGTTTTCAAACAATCAAACTTAGATAAAATTCATTAACATTTTTCAAATTATTATTAATAAAAATGTTAATAAGCTTAAATTAAGATATATTTAAACATATTTAATTTAATCATTTTTTCAAGCAAAAACCCTAGTGAGCCTTACTTCTTTGAAAAATAATTATTTACTATTTATTTTGGAGGGGAATCTAGATTTTTTTAAGTAAATAAAGATTTTACTTTTAAACATTAATTACTAACTATTTTGAAAGAGTGTAGAAACAAGATATATTGAGAATTTAGTTTTGAAAAGCGATTATGTTTAAATTCCAAGTAATATTTGTATTTGAAAAGAAAAAAAACTTTAGTTAAATAAAAATTAGCAGAGACAGACATTACTTACGGTCAACATTAGTCATGTTGAATATTTGTTTTACGAATTTAACTATATTTTATTTAAATTGATTTTCAAAAAAATAAGGCTTGCTATAGTTTTTCTTTAATAAAAACTTAATTGAAAATTATTTATTTTTTTATGTTAGTTACAAACCAAAAAACAATGAAGTTTATTTTTTAAAGATTGAATAAAAAATTATTTTCTATTAGATGGCCAAAAAATATTAATGTCAATAATACATACATGCATACACACACACATTAAGTATTGTAGGTTTTTAGTTTTAGCTGGACGCACACACATTCAAATATTTGAATAAATAAATATTAAACTTTTTATCAAATAATTGTATTTAATACTCTGTTGTGGACCCGATAGCGGTGCAGATCTGGCTTACGAAAATAAGGCCTTGTGCCAGACGCTACACACTACTACCGAATCCACAAACAAAGTAAAAAAAAAAGAAAAATATAAAGACGTGCTCTTTCCACCGTACAAACGTACAAAGTGAAAAGAAGTAGACAGGCAAAACAACAAAAGGTTAAGAACAAACATAAATTTTATTAGAGTTTAACAAGTAAATTATCTTCAGTGAAGACCTTCAGTAAATGTACTGGAAATGTAGTTGAAGAAGAGGCCAAGTAGATTGTCTTCAGTAAGGTACTGGAAATGTTGTAGTGAATGAAATTTAATTGTCTTGAGTGAAGACCTTCAGTAAGATACGGGAAATATGGTAGTTGACAAGATAAGATTCTGCGCCAAAATTCAAATCCAAGATGGCTAAATGGCGGGAAGGAGTTCCTTCAGGAAGAAAGTCAGTTGTAATGCATAACATACGCCAAGGAAAAAAAATACTCACTGCGAGAGTTTATAATTGTGAGTGTATGTAATTCTTTTTAAAGTAACAGGTTCTGAAAGTACAGTTCGAAGAATATGAAAAATGCTTGTTCATCAGGTTGGAAGTTTTTTGAAAGTTCCTGGAAGTTGGCAGCTCGGTAGATGTTAGCTTCTGTCATGAAGGTGACGACCGTGTCGTATGTATTAAGATACCGAGATGAGCCATAAGGTCTAGGCAAGGTTTTGCCGAATAAAATGTCTCTGTCTGTATATATGGGGTTACCGGCGAGAGACAAGTGAGCCAACCCAGCCGATGGTCAGACGACCACAGGGGCGACTAATTTTGAAAAACCAAATTTGCCGTGACGTCAGCGCAAAAGCGCGCGAAAAAAATGAATTCTTCCTCATCTTCGGCTAAGACAACGGTTTACTACTATAACCGGCCGAAAGTGAGAGGAAGGGGTGAAAATGTCGCGCGTGCGTCAAAATGAAGGTGGGGGGTAGTGATAATCCCACAACTCTTCTTCTTTAAATTTGCTTTGTTGTTTTAACATTTATTCTTTTAAAGTTACGTTTTTATTTACTATAGATGGGAAAATAAATTCAGAAGAATAGAAATTTAAAAAATGCATACATGTATAGTATTTAGCAGAATAAAATGTAAGAATGAACAGTAATCCTAATCTGGAATAAGAATTATGACCGTTCATTTTTTACTTTTTAATTCTGAGAATTTTGAATGCATTCTAAAGCATTTTAATTTTAAAATATCTTCATAAATACAAATCATGCAATGATAATTTTTTTTACAGAAAGCTGGCTTGGATGATAATCAGTTTGTTTACATATTTACTTTGTCATAACTATTGTAGTTTTTTAGGTGGACACACACACACAGAGACAACTACCCTTTATATATATATATATATAATATATATATATATATATATATATATATATATATATATATATATATATATATATATATATATTTAAAATTTGCGTATTTAGGCAGAAATCCTTCTTTCATGCACATTTCATTTGGACAGTTTTTATATAATTTATCATCTGAAAAGAAAAACATTATTAGATCGCACGAGAAATTATGTAAAAAACTAAATAAAAGCACCTTGTCAGTTGTTTTTAATGAAATATATATATATATATATATATATATATATATGTGGATAGAATTATTCCCTCCCCACTTCCATAATTACAAATAAAGCTGTAATACCTCAAATTTTCATGGAAACTTCATGTGCTTTTTTCATAAATGATGAAATAATGGATTTGAAAGAATGTGCAGTGATGCCAACAACAAAATTGCCTCAGTAATCACTTGTGTAACCTTTATCCTTGATTATTGCCTTTAATCATTTCTGATAGTTCCTTACAAGATCACTACAGACACTGAGAGGTATTTTCCTCCATTCTTCCTTGGCAATAGCTTCTAGTATCTCCAAATTCAAGGGACTCCTTTCTCTTACTTTTTTCCTTCAAATATGCCCATAAATTTTCAATGGGGTTTAAGTTAAGTCATTGTGTGGGGGTACAGCAATACCACAATTTTGCTGCCATCTAAGTATTTTGTAACAATTTGTGCCACGTGTTTCAGGTTATTGTCGTGTTGAAATGTCCAGTGGTACCCCAAATATATAGCATAAGCTAATCAGCATTTTAGATGTTTAGCCTTAAGCAAGGGAATTTTCCTTGGGTGACAAGCTCAAAGTCCTGCTTGATGAAAGCATCTAGTGACTGTCTTTGTCAATACATTCAACCCTGATGTCTTTACATTATTGACAATGTCCTTTTTCATTAACTGAGTATTCTTCAAAACATCTCTAACAATTTCCTTTCCATTCTCAGAAATTAACAGTTTTCTGCCAGTCCTTAATTTATTCTCAACACAATGTTGTACTTCTTGGTAATGCTATGAATTTTCAATCTAGGAATATTTAAATGCTTGGAAAGTGTATATCCATCACCTTGTTTGTACTCAACTATCTTCATTTGGGGCTTCTTGCCATGTTTAGTCATCTTTGCCATGGTTATAAACAGGAATATTATTTCATAATTTGCATAATTAGGTGTTTAGCCTTAAGCAAAGGAATAATTTTGGACTGCCCCAATTTTTAGAAAAATCTATAGCTATGACTATAATAGATTGAAACTTCTAAAAAATTCACAAATTATTCAAAACTAAATACAGAATCAACTATTTATGGCAAATTCAGTAAGTACTTGCAAATATTCACATTATTTGAATATTCAGTTGGGCAGGGGCAAATAATTCTGTCCACAACTGTATATATATATATATATATATATATATATATATATACAGACACACACACACACACACGCACATATATATATGGGATGTCAAAATTTCTATACTTCTTTTTGAAAATTTTCACAGTTCTAGACACCCTCTGCTTTAAAGAAATGGCTGGTTTAGACATGATTACCTAAACCTTACATTTAAATCATGAATCTAGGCTTAACAATTTTCAAGTGTTTATGAGAAATGAAAACTGTTAGACATTATAAAAATGTAGGAGAAAATGCTGAATAAATAAGTTGGCAACAGAATGAATTTAGCTTTACCTTCAAATACAGCAGCTTTTTTTTTCTAAACAAAAAATGATAGAAATAAAACAATATGTAGATATTGATCTCACAGGTTGTATTTTATGCTTACACTTTTAGTAATACTCTCAAACAGAAATTGTGTAACTTCCCCAAGCATCTCAGTCAAGTCTGTTATCACCAATGTACAATGATTACAGTTTACACCCTGCAAAGCATTCCTTCACTGGTACGATATAATCTTCTGACCTGCACACTTACCATTTGTGCTTGTGATTTGCTAAATTTGGTAAATTTCTAGATGCATTTAATTTATTAACAGGACTGTTGAAAGTAAATAAAAGTAATAAACTGAAGTGCCAAAAAATTACAGACAGTTCTACATTGGATGGTTTTACCCCCTCTCAGCTAGATGAAATATATGTGATGTAATAGGTAAAGAGGTAGTGTAGTCATGGCATTTAACACTGACTCCAAAATGATTTTTGGGTTAGAAAGATGGAGGACTTTAAAGTGACAACTGCTCTTGTTTTTTCTAAGTCAACAGTAACAAGCGTATGCCAGGAATATTTAAATTCTGGATAGACATGTGAAATTTATGTGCACAAGTAATGTAAGAATAAAGCTGTCAGTAATTAACAATGATTGTAACTATTCAACAAAGGTGAATGTTGTATAAAATCAAATTCAGTTGTGGTGTCATTTATCCCAGCAGTCAGTGTACAATACATTTTATGGTCTTTCATAGTCATCAACCAACTTGAGTACCATTACTGACACCATAGCATTGATCACTACAATATACCTGGGCCAAACAAAACTGCCATATAGAAAGCTTGGAAGTGTATTATCTGGTCAGAATTACATTTTCAATTTATGGCAACTGCTCTGATGAGTTATCTTCACTGGTGCCCCAACTGCATGAATTTTAGCATGCTACTAGGTTGGCATCTCAGTCACACCCTTTTACTGTCGAAACAGTAAAAATGTAACTGCCTCTTCTACTCCAACAGTTTCTTCTCTCACACTTCCCGACAGTGGAACTCCCTTCCTCTTACTTCCTTCCCTGAAAACTATAATCTTCAAATATTCAAATGTAATGCCAATCAACATCTTCTGATGCCTTGATCTTGATCCCTGTCCTTCTCTTTATCCTTTCCTCAAACACTCCACTTTGCTCTTACTTTCACTCTCTGTAACCCCTTGCATGCTAGTGGCACTTGCTTGGGGTGAAATGTTTTAAAAAGGAAAAATAGGTAGTCATTTTCATGTGTGAAGCTGACTGCATGAGGCTACGAATTCAGCCTATCAGTAGAAAATTGTACAAGATATTTTAGTAGTTCTGTAATGATATTGAGTGTATTTGATTGGAGTTTAAAAGGATTATTAGAAAAAGCTGGAATTCTCTCTTTGGAATATTTTGTTGCAGACCTTATGCATTCCTTTATGTTCTCCATGTTTCTCAATGGTGATGGTTTTTTCCAGCATAATAATGTAACCCCATCATCCATGAGTGACACAACACTGATTACACAAATACTTTGGTGATTTCCAACTACTCCATTGGCTTCAGCCATCACCAAGTTTAAAACTCATTGAGTAAGTGTGAGATGTTGCAGATGTCATTAGATTCCCTTCAACCACATTTACTGAAAACAATTCACCTTGTAAACTCAATGCCACATTGTATTATTTATTCAGTCAAAATGAGGAGATAAAATTTATTAGATAGCTGTCTGTAATTTATGGTATTATACTGAAAACAAGGAATTATTTTCTTGTAAAGATACAGAAGGTGATTATGTCACTTTGCTGTAGATAAGTCACATGGGTCAAGTGACGGTAAGTTAGTGACATCACTCCATACAGTGATGAAAGTGGCAGTCAATTTCAGTTTGTTTACAGCAGCCAAACCAAGCAGTTTTATTTTTTTAGCCAGGGCCAAATCTGCTTCCTCCAGCAAAAGCTAGAGTTTACAAGTCCATGGTGCCATTTCCCATTCACGGAATATGTCCTCATCCAGGACATATTTGATGAATCTGTCCTGTTTGAATCAAGAGTTCTAAACATGGCTTCTACATGAACAGAAAAATTTCCATATATGTAAGACCCTATCTTTTTGTTCTCCTTGTACTTTGCTTGCTGTGTTATGATATATTATTCTCTGCGTGGAGCATGTGTATATATGTATATATAGTTTTGTGTATATCTTAGTGGTATAAAAGTCACTCTGAGATTAAAGCCTGTCTGTCATTCCTTTTCTATTGAGCTATTCTTTTCCATCTGTGAAGTATGGTGTTATTATATCATGGATATAATAATGCCCTTAATGGGGGAATTGTAAATGGCAGAATAAACCTTTCGACCATAGCTCTCTCTCCCATTATATTGCATTTTAATGTTAACATCAGCAACTGGGCAACAACTAATATCATTAAACCAGTAGCAGTCCAACAGTGGCATAACCCAGGAAATGTAAAATAAGCTTAATTGAAATTATATGAGAATAAAGAGTGAAATCACTTTACAGGTAAGTGAATTTGTAATGGTCAGCCTGTACAAATCTAGAGATTTAAATTTTTAATTTTAATATTTTTAAATGGAAATATTACAATAAAGTTCACTAACAGAAGACAATATTTTTGTTGACGATTTTTTATAACTTTCAGTTTAATGTTTGGGCACTTTTACTGTTTCATATTTTAATGTTGATGTTACTTGAATCAATTTAGGTTAGCAACAATGTTGCCTTAGATTTTTACTTGATACTTTCCAACAAGATATGAAGAAAAGATAAGGGTGATACTTGTTGGAGTTTCATAAGTTGAAATTTACAATTTATAATAAATTATGGAACAACATTTAATCTTCTTTTGTATGATTTATTATTACATTGTTTAGTTTACCAAATATATATGGGTGCCTTAATGGCACCTGCCATAGGTAGATGTATTTATCCAAACATTAAAAACAACAAAATAAAAAATGGCTACTGAGAAGTTGAAAGTCTGTGTAAAACTGCCTTCTCTCTGACACTGATAAAAGAGAAGCTAGCAAATATTACAAAAGTTTATCCGTAATCATAAATTCAGCATGTCTTTTGCAGAAGGTTGTGTTTTTTCTATGTGATAGGGTTGCATCTTCTCATCATAGTGTTTGCCTGCAAACTGTCCTCTGTACAGAATGTGTTTCACTGTCTGCCATTAAGGGTCACCAGCTAATAATGGAAGGAGAAAGAAAGTTAAACCAACAACATTACTTTCCCATTATATTTGTATTCTGTTTTCATTATTTTTATTCAGATTATCCAATTTTTTTAAAGAAACCTCTTTCACATTAAACCAGAATATAAACTCAACCTGATGGCCTTTGGTCTTACATGCTGTTACTGGGCTATGTATTCAAAGTATTTGTAACTATATGACTCTTAAAATTTTTACTTTTCAAGCACATTACATTGTAAGTTAAATAATTACAGAATTAAGAATACATTTGATCTTAGGACAGAAAACTTGAGAAATTACTAACAAAAACTGAAAAATACCCAAGTATGAAAAACACTGAAAGGTGATAACATGTTAAATTAATCTTGTGAAGTTATCTTCTTCAATATTTCAAATGAATTAAATATTTTTTATTAATTTATTATATCGCCTACAAACCTAAAACTTTGAAAAAAGTACCTGTATGTATGTGTGTATGCATAGATACATGTGAAATTAAAAGTAAACCAAAATGAGTAATTAAAAAATTAAATAAAATGTCTATGAAAAATTAGAAAAAAACCTTATATTTTAAAGTGAATTTAAGCAAGAATTAAAATGTATAAATAACTTTTAAAAAAGAAACCAAGGAGAATGTTTACAAATAACAAGTTTAGGTGAATAAAAAAAATGAAATAGCAATAAAATTTAAAATTTAAAATAAAAAGATAAATGCACATAAAAATCATCAATGAAAGCTTTTAGCAAAGTTATGTTCCAACATTAAAATAAAAAAACAACAAACTTTATTTGCATATTTCTCTTATTCTGCTTGTGTGAACTTTCAGATTTCAACATCTTTGAAAGATCAAATATATCAGGATTTTAAAAATCATGCTAGGAACCTTGCAGAAAAATATTTTACAGGAAAAGAAAAAATATTAAGTGAGTTTTAGCCGGAGGTTATATGGCAATAACGTCATAAAGAGTTTTTAATGAGAATGACTTGAAATTTTATATTTTTAAATAATATTTTTTTTATCTGAAGTGATTTTTTAATCATAAAATTTGGCTGAAGTCTGAAGAAACTATGTGCACCTATTCAGAGCTTGGACAGAAGTTTCTTGACTCCTTCTTTCTGAAATTATAATATATAACAATTTCTGAATATCTTAAATACTATTAATTTGGATCTCTGCATTCATTTACATGCTTAACTTCTTTACTTAGGAGCCATGTCCTGAAAGACCATGGCTCTTCACAACTTCTTTCACTTTATCATCACCTTTGTCTGTGTTCTATTGTCCATTCACTTAAATTGATTAGGTAGGTTACTATCTGTTTTCTCCTGCTGTTCTGGCCTTCCATATATCCTGTGAGTGTTAAATTTTCCGTGCTCTCTTTCCTCATTATCTGATTTACAAATTTCAAACATCTCTTTCTGACTGTAAGTATATGTTTCCTTGTAGTTCCTATTTTTCTAAAATTTCCCCATTATTCTTTTTGTGATATTCTTAGCTCTTGTTGACATTCAAATTTCTGTCTCTTCTTAAACCTGTCAAGAGATTGTCAAGTGTTCACCACTTTATAGGTGATTAGATATTAAAATTCAGCATTTTTTTCTTTATTTTTAAGGATATTTGCTTATCTATTAATGGTAAATTTTCAGATTAAGCCCCAGAAACCAATTGTAATGAAAATTTCCATTTTGGTGTAAATTTGCATGCTTATTTTGAAAATAATAGAAGTTTGTGGCAGAAAAATGTTTAGGAGTTATCAGCAATATAAGTTCACCCTCATTTGCATCACAGTTACAGCCCAGACGCTATTACTGGCTTTGTTTACATATGTTTGTCTCAAGTAGTAATGCACAGAAGCTTCACTAGTCATGATTACTGTGCAATGCATGAACTTTAAATTAAATTTTGTGCATTGCACAGTAATCAAGATGAGTAAGAAGATTAGAAAATCAGTAAAAAGGCCATTAATTAAGTACGCTTCTGCACATTATTACTTGAAGAAAATGTATGTAAACAACACTAGTAATGCTAGCTGGGCTGGATGCAAATAAGGCCAAACTTATATTGTTGATAACTCCTAAATGATTTTCTTCCACAAACTTTTATTGTTATTTTGGAATTAATCCTGCAATTTCACACCAGAATGGAAATATTCATTACAATTGGTTTATGGGGCTTAATCTGCAAATTTACCCTCTTAGTACTGTGTTTTGTTTCTGGAAGACGTTTTTCACTATTGTTTTTGATTTCTGTATCTCATTTTTCATCATCTGCCACTATACTACCGAAACAGTTAAATTTCTGTAATTGTTTGAGTTTGGTATCCCCAATATATAGCTCGTAGCTTGGGCTGTTTCTTTTGCTGACAACTATGCATTCTGTCTTCTTACAATTAATGGACTTTTTCCATGCTATCCTTTATTACCTTGTCTAAGAGTTTTTTCATTTGTTTTATGAGTATGTCATCTATCCAGTCTCATCTATCTTAAGTTTTTAAGATTATGTCTGTTGATAATAAATCCTGGTCATCAAGTTTTCTTCATTTTCTTTTTAGTCTCTCTCTCTCTTTTTATAGGTAAAATAAATCCAGTTAGACTATGCATCCTTGTCTTATACCACATTTTTGCATTCTCTATCTGTACACAGGCTATTTGTTCCCAGTAAACATTAATAATTACTTGAATATATTTCTGATATAAATCAACCATTCCCAATATTTCAAGTATCTCTTTGTCTTGTTCCATATCCAATGCCTTTAAATATAGGTATAGGTCTTTCTGTAAATGTATTGATTGTTTTGATAGCATTCTTATAGTAAAAATAGTATTTCCTGTTCTTGTATCTTCAACAAAGCCAAATTGTTTTTATTTTATTTCATGGCTAATTCTCCTATGAGCTAAGTTCAGTAAGTTTACTGAAGTGGCTCATCAAGTTGACTCTCCAACACAGTTTGCATTAATTTGCTCCTGGTTTCTTTAAGATCAGTAAGAAGAAAGATCACCAGAGGTCTTCCAGTATTTTGCTGCTGTTAAATAATTCATTTACCATTTCCATGACCTTATTGACCCCTAAATCATTGAAAGCTGACAATATCTCCATTATCATTTCTTTTGATCCTGATGCTCTCTTTCTGCTCATCTTAGCCAGTGCTAATCTTAACTTAGATTTTATGAGTCCTTTCAAGTTTTTATGTATTATAGATTTCACTTTTGTCGTGGAAGTGCTCACCAATGTATTCGATCCATGTTTGTATTATCTTTTCTTTTACTATTATACTTGTTTCGCTTTTTAGATGTTATGCACAATCAACTTGTCCTTCTATTTCTTTTATTGTTTTATGTACATCTTCTATGTCCATGTTCTATGTCGTTTTTCTATACTAGCATGCATTTTGTTGAGGTATTCATCTTTTGCTTGCTTGCATTTATTTCTAATGTTTTTGCTTGATTTATTCTATGCTATTCTTTGACATTATCCACTGTTTGTTTTTCATTACATCTTTTTTTCATTCTCTCTTCCCTTGGGATGACCTTTTTTGACATTGTCAATAATATTCTTCTTCATTGATTCTAACATTGAAGATGAAGAAAATAGACAGCATTTTTGAAACATGCTTTTTTTTTATTTTAAGAAAGGTTAAAATATATGTGCAGTTTATGGTAAATGTAATGTCAGTGATTGAATGTTTCTAAAAGGATTTGCAAAGTTTTTGTGCTAGAGATTCCTTACTGATTCCTTGCTTCACTGTTACAAGAATGAATTGATGTTGATCAAATCAAGAATTGAGAATAATCAGTGTTCTCTGGTATAGAAGATTATATACTTAAAATCTATGATAATGTAGAAAACATTTTTGTGTGAGGAGTTTTGTCCTTTAGGACTTCATTGGACCAAAGTGACGCTTATGTTGATGCAAATATGCCTGCATGCAAAAAAGGGATAATTTTGAGAATTTTAAATTTAAATATATTTTTTAAATATATGTTTTGAGTATATAGTCTATTGATATATTGATATGTCTTGACTTCTTTTCAAACTCATTTTTCTTTTGCTGAACAAGTGACATTAATAAATGTTTTACATGGTAATTCAGTGACATAAAAGTGTTGTGTTGGGAGTTAGCATGAACTGTACAACACTGCTAGTCAATAAAAAAATGTAGCTGGGAAAGTAAATTGCTAAAGATTTATATACAGTACCCTCCAAAAGTATTGGTATGGTAAGGCCAATTCCTTTGATTTTGTTGTTCACTGAAGGCATTTGGATTTAAGATGAATATGAAATAAGAGTTCAGAATTTCAGCTTTTATTTCCTAGTGTTTATGTTTAGATGTGTTAAAAAGCTTAGCACATAGCACCTTTTGAATCAGATCACTTCATTTTTAGGTGAGCAAAAGTAAAGAAACAGATAGTCTTAAAGTAAATAACATTTAATATTTGGTTGCATAAGCCTTGCTTGCAATAACTTCATCAAGCCTGTAACTGATTGACATCAAACTGTTGCATTCTTTATTTGTGATACTTTTCCAAACTTTTAGCCCAGACTCCTTCAGTCCTTGATTGTTTTGAGGGCGTTTCTTTCTTCAGTGTCCTCTTTAGGAGATTAAATGCATGCTTTATTGGATTAAGGTGGTTGACATGGCTAGTCTAAAATTGTCCTCTTTTTTCCTCTGATGAAGTCCTTTGTTGTGTTGGCTATATATTTTGGGTCATTGTCCTACTGCATGATATACCAAATTAGTTTGGATGCATTTCTCTGTAGATTGGAAAAAAATGTTTCTGTAGACTTCTGAATTTATTCTACTGCTACCATCATGAGTTGCATCATCAATAAATATGAATGAGCCTGTTCCAGAAACAGATATGCAGGCCCAAGACACTGCCTCCACTATACTTCACAGAAGAAATTGTATTCTTTCTTTCTCCACCCTTTGGCCTTTGCATCACATTGGTAGAGATTAATCTTGGTCTCATCTGTTCATAAAACTTTCTTTCAGAACCTTTGTTACTTATCTTTGTACTTCCTTGCACATTCTAATCTGGACTTCCAATTCTTACTGCTGATAAGTGGGTCTGCTCTTGAAGTCTTCTTTGAATGGTGGATTCTGAAACCTTCACCCCTGCTTTGTGGAGGTTGTTAGTGATGTCACTGATTGTTGTTTTGGGGTTTTCCCTCATATCTCTCACAATGGTTCTGTCATAAACTCCTGTTGTATTCCTTGACTGACCTGTTCCATGTCTGTGGCTCAGTACACCAGTAGTTTCATTTCTTTTTTTCATGACATTCCAAATTGTTGTGTTGGCAATGCCCACTGGTAGTCCAATGGCTCTGATCGATTCTATTTATTTTCTCAGCTTCAAACTAACCTGCTTTCCTCCCATAGACAGCTCTCTTGTCTTTGTGTTGATTTATCCTTTTTAACAAGAAATGCAGTCTTTACATGTAAAAACCAGGGCTAAAATGAAGTGTAGTCATTCAGAGCTATTTAATGTTTAAACAATCAATCTAAAAGGCAACACCTGGGCAACAAGAAACAATTGTCAGTCACATTTTCCAATAGTTTTGATCATTTGAAAAATGGGTGGGTTCAAACAAAAGGTAGTATGTCCTAAGTTGTTTAACGCATCTAAATGTAAATACCAGGAAATAAAAGCTGAAATTCTGAACTCTTGTCACATATTTATCTTTTGATCTTAAACACAAATGTTTTCAGTGAAGAACAAAAACAAAAGAATTGGCCTTGCCATTCCAATACTTTTGGAGGAGACTGTATATACAGGGGTTAAGTAAAAAATTATCTGCACATATGCCATAACATATCTTTAGGTTTGTCACACAGTCTTCTGCTCATGCATGCTTATAGTTGGTACTGTTGTGGTCAGATGATCAAAGTTTAAGCTTGATTGTGACAGTTTTATCCCAAGGAATACATAGGAGAAACCTTAAAGAATTTAAATAAAAGGTTATATGAAAAGAGGAGGTATCTTTTACAAAACAGTATACTAAATACATTAGTTGCTAACTATTATTTTGATTTAAAAAATGCTACTTTATTTAAAAGAGAAAAGCAATTTACAAAGATGAAAATGTTTAGAAAGTGCTTTAATTGCTAGGTCATCCACTGTAAATTTATGTACAAGCTCTTGCAATATTTCACCTTTTTTGGTAGATCTTCTATTACCACAATTTGTGATATTTAATAACAAAAGTAATGGCAACATAAAAAAGAAATTAACTGAATTTGTCTAGACTATATAACCAAAACATATTAAAAAAAAACATTTTAATTTAAAGTTCTCAGTGTCGCCCTTTCCCTTGTGCACATGTGTAATTGCATCAATGTAAGCATCACTTTAGTTCAATGAAGTCTAAAAGGAGAAAATGCATCGCACAAAACCTTTTTCTACTTTGTCATTAATTTTAGCCCTAAAATTGTTCTTGGTGTAAACAAATTTATATATCATTTTCCTATACTCAAAATATCTAAATCAAAAATTGAAAATCTTTTGTGTTAGTTAAGATATATTAGTTACTTTAATGTATTGCTTCCAAATAAGTAAAATAAAAAAAAAACCTTATAGACCATTTTCTGTATAAAAGCCACTACTTAATGAAAATATTCCATGTTTTAAATAATTTATGGTGGCAATAATTTACAGCAATGTGGAACACAAGAAAATGTGATTCAAGTGAAATAAAACAAGTAATTGTACCAGGTTTTCATTCAAAGAAAATGGTGTGGTATATTATATGTAACAGAATTGGAAAAGGGTCTTATTATACACTCCTTGCAGAGAAGCTAATAATTGATTCAAATAAGTAATGCTCCTAATTAGACAAAAAAAAGACTCTGAAATTATGAGAAATGGTGTAATTTTACATCAGGACAAAGCTAAACTGTATCTTTCTTTGATATTCAGGTAAAATCTTTCAGTGCTTAGCTTAAATCTTACTGTTATGGTCCAATATCCTCGCACCACGGTTATGATCCAAGGTTAGGACCAAGGAAGAACAACACGAACACAAGAGAAGGAAATAACAAAGATATATTACAACGGAAATATAATACAAGAAGTTGAAGGTGTTAGTATTAACTGTCAGTCTGGTTTAGAGTGAACTAATATTGTCTTGACTTGTTAGGTCTCGACTCGTTCGACTCGTTCCTCTCTCTCAGAGAGGCACAGTATTTATAGAGTCAGGAAGAGTCCATTATCCTTATAGGTAAGTTCCCATTAATATGGCTGGCGCGACCTTAATCCCGAATGGTAATCTTTGGAACTTGTATAATCCCTTATGTGTGTTTATGCACAATAATCTCGAGCTTTCTTCGCTCAAGTCTATTTTTGAGAAAAATTTTCCTCCGTTTAATTTTATGAAAACTTCTTCTGGACTGGGTAGAGGATAGTGGTAATCCTTAATCGCTGCGTTCAATCCCATTGAGAAATCAGCGCATACTCGTATCCCACCTGATTTCTTTTTGACATAAACCGTAGGTGTGGCCCATTGACTATATTCCACTTTTGTCAATATACTGATTTTTTCGAGTCTATCCAACTCTTGATCTATTTTTTCTATTGAAGCAAAAGGTACGTTCCATTTCTTCTTGAAGATAGGTTGTACATTTTCTTTTATTTCTATATTTGCTGCCATTTTTTTACACCTCCCGAGGCCGGCTGAAAATACTTCGGGGAAACTCTCTTTTAATTTCTCCTTTAATTTATCTGCCTCGGTTGATAAACTTTTTACTTTTTGGCAGTAAGTACTTATTGGTAAATCCCAGAGGTCGGATTTCTGCATCCAGTCCGTTCCAAATAAATTTTCTGTATTTCTTAGCAAATACATTTTTAAATTTTTGGTCATTCCTTTGAATGTCACATTTGTAATAACTTCTCCCTCAAATTTTAATTTTCTCCCAGTTACTGACCTAGTAATTTTATCGGTTCTCAACATGGTCGGTTTGTTCAATTTTCTCCATGCTTATACGTTAATAATAGTTAAATCCGATCCGGAATCCAATTGTAGTCTGACTTTTCTGTTTAACATTTCTACTTGCACGTATTTTCATATGTTTGTCTCGTCCATTTGGTCAGTCCTAGTGACTCTTACTCTGCTTTTGCTTTCTTTCCTAGTCCAACAATAAGAACTTTTATGAACCACTTTTTTGCACGACAGACAAGTCTTAAAGTGGTATGGACAATCTTTATACCAATGCAAAATCCCACAGTGATAGCATGGAGTGGGTGGTAGTTTTTTCTGATATTGACTTTTTGAAGTAGAAAAATTTGTTTGACCTGTTTTTGAGGCGGGAAAATTGGTTTGGTTTGTTTTTGAGGAGGGACAAAAACGTGTTTGTCATTGTAATTTACGTATGTGAGTGATGCCAGACTCTTCTATATCTTTCGAGTCCTTCTTTACTCTTATACAGTCCTCAGCCAATTTTTGTAGTATCAATTCTGGTTCACTCTCAAGTTTTGTAAGAATTCTGCGTCTGATCTCCGCATCTTTAGTCAAAACCAGGCCTTGAACGAATATTAAACATTTAAAATTGTCTGGGCTGAGTTCAGATAACTTAAAGTCATCACAGTGTTTGTTTACAATGGAAGCGAATGTTATATATTCTTCGCTGTCCTTTTTTGTTAGATTCAGACATTTCCATCTTTTATGGAATAATGAGGTGTTTGGGCTAAATAGTTCTGTTAACAGTTTTATGGCTTCCTTGAAAGTTAACTCATTTGTTTTCCTCGGTAGGATGTAGTCTACGAATTTAGTGTATTCACTTGACCCTAATTTTCTTAGTAGTAGACGTACTTTTCTCGCGTCTGACCAATTCCCACAATCAAACTCATATAAATCTTTGTACCTTCTGAAGTAAGCTGTGATGGTTTTGTCTTCATCCGGTGCATACGTGAAGTCTTTGATAGAGCTCCATATAGCATTTTGCGAGAGAACTGTTTCATTTTCAGAATTTTGCCCTGTATTTGTTATTACCTGTAGCAATAATTCTTGTAGTTCAAGATGCTTCTGTTCATTTTTCTGTTGCTGCTCAAATTGTATTTTCATAAGTTGCAATATGGTTGCCTTAAAGTCTTCCATATTTACCGTAATTATGTATAAGAATTTTTCTTTTAGTTTAGACTTCAGGTTTTTGTTACTACTGTAAAGTTGGTGTCCAAAAAGAAAATTTTCTCCTTTTTTTTTATGTTCGCGTATAACTTGTTTTTTTTTCACTACCAACATTACCTCTGTTATGGATGACCTATAGTAAAAGATTTTTTTGTAGATTCTCCACGTAGAACTTGTTTTTTTCAATATTCTTTTTTTATGATTTCTCTGCGTAGAATTTTGTTTCTTCAATATACTTTTAGATTTCTCCGAGTAGAGTTTGTTTCTTCAGTCCTCGTCACCACTGTTATGGTCCAATATCCTCACACCACAGTTATGATCCAAGGTTAGGACCAAGGAAGAACACAAGAGTAGAAAATAACAAAGATATATTACAACGGAAATATAATACAAGAAGTTGAAGGTGTTAGTATTAACTGTCAGTCTGGTTTAGAGTGAACTAATATTGTCTTGACTCGTTAGGTCTCGACTCGTTCCTCTCTCTCAGAGAGGCGCAGTATTTATAGAGTCAGGAAGAGTCCATTATCATTATAGGTACATTCCCATAACACTTACTCATCTGTTGTATTGCATTTTATGTGGTTCTACAGAAAGATGCTTAGGATATCATAGACTGAACATGTGTGCAATGACAAGATTTTAGAGAAAATGAAAACAAAAAGGAAACTTATACTTAACCTCAAGAAGAAGCAATTGAAATTTCTGGGACATATAATGAAGAAGGAGGGCTTGGAAAATCTGACACTCACATGACAGATTGAGGGACAAAGAAAAACAGCATATGACATACTTGATGAGCTTGAGTAAACAGATGGTATAACAGGGTTTGGGAGAAATAAAAAAAGACAAAACTTATTAAGAGCTACAAAGGACAGGAAGATGTGGAGGGCCAAATCATCCCCGTCATGAAAGGACACAGCACATAAAGGAAATAAAGTATTTACTTTGAGGTATTCATTGAAGTGTCTTTATGAAAAATATTTTCTGTGGAGGCACCTTGAGTACTTCTTTGCTGAGAATTTTTTTTGAGAAATTCCAGTTGTTTGAAAGATGTCAGATGTGAATCAAATTCCAAAGTAAATATATCATTCAATAAAGTTTCTTGTCAAACTTTTTTAAAAATAATTCTTTATTTTTAAGTAATAAACTGAACAAATTTTTTAGCCAATGCAATAAATCTAGAAAAGGAAAAGATGTATGCTATGGATCGATTCCATTTCCCAAATAAAATATATCTTTATTAGTCATTTATAATATAATCAATATTTATATTAGTTAAATTGTAAACAAGTTCATCAAGCTGCATATATATGTTCATTATCACATAGCCACTTTCTTGCATATATATGTTCATTATCACATAGCCACTTTCTTGCATATATATGTTCATTATCACATAGCCACTTTCTTGCATATATATGTTCATTATCACATAGCCACTTTCTTGAAATGTTGCAGTGAGTTTCAGCATTGCCTGGTATGTCTACATTTATTCTTGACATTTCCATGAGAAGGATATTAAACATTTTGCCTTCATTGAGTATTATACCATTTCAATTTCCATATTTTGTTATAATGCAATCTTTGGGCAGATTACTAATGCGCTCATATTCAGCCAGACAAAGAGTAATCAGTTGGGAATTAAAGATTTAATAATAATCAGTTCTATAGTATAGACCTTGCTCAAGGTTATCTACATCAGAGAAAGGAGGACATAAGAAGGCTCTCAGCGTTTGAAAGCAATACCTTCAGAGCCATTTTTAAGAAAGATGTGAGAATGGCTGCCATGAGGATAAAGCCAGATATAAAAACTGACATAAGTATCCTGATTAGAAAGAGGTTGAAGTGGTTTCGCATATAATCAGAAGAGGAGGATAAAACTTTGTGCATAGATTATATCAAGAGAACTTACCTATCAAAAGACCAAATGGAAAACCCATTAGAGATGAGATGATGAAATCAGAAAAAATACCAAAATGCTACTTCTGACACTTGAAAGGATTGCTTTGGCCAAGAAGTTTCCAATGATCTCTTTGGGATTATGAAACTATTGTAATATAAAATATATTATTTGGGATGCTATGGAAAATATTGGCTAAGGCTAGAGACTATAGCGAGAGTAGAGGAAGGTGCCTAAAATATCTTGAAATCCTAAAGAGTAAATTTATTCAATAAAGTCGCCATTGCCTACAACCATAGCCTCCCAGATGAAGTCAGAATCTCATACAACTCTTTGGGAGATTTCCTGGTTTAAGTTGGTGAATGCTGCCATAACCCTTGCCTTCAGTTCATCTTTGGTGATACAAAGAGTTTTGTTGGTTTCTCGCTCAACTGTACCCCACACATAATAATCAAAAGGATTGCAGTCTGGGAAGTTAGGTGGCCAGATGTAGTCACAGAAAGAGTCTGACAGCCATGACTAGGTTCTCCTGCTTGTGTGGTATGGTGCAGAGTCCTGTTACCAGACATAGGATCTTTCAGCAGCCACCCTTTTGACACAGGGCAACACTACCACCTGAAGGCCATTGATGTGGGCCACTGTATTGAGTCTGAGGATCTCACAAACAAATTTGAGAGTATTTTTCTTATCAAAACGATAAGAGTGAGTTTTTTGAACTGTTGTACCTTTGTAATCACCATTAGACAAATTGAGTTCTTTCTGAATCCACTACACTGTGAACATATTGACACCCAATCACTCTGAAATGTTCAATTTGGAGCTTCTAATGCAAATACCAAGCAGTTCAGCATATCGTTTCCAAATTTCTGGCAGAGTAAATTGTGTCATGTTGCTCTTTTTCTCACAGAGAGTGCCTGACTGACCCTATTATAACTATGTAGTTGACAAAATCAAAAACAAACAATGCACACGCATGAAATTAAAAATATAAATAAATATGCAACCATTGAAGAGGGTCTTAGATGAGATTGAAAGTAGTTGCGAAAATAAAAATTATTTGAAAGAAAATTTTGGAATTTTTATTAATCAATTAAAACTGAGAAATTAATCTGTGGACTTGAAAGGATTTAAACTAAAATAAATAGACATAATCTAAATTATTTAACCATGCATGCTTTAATGAAAATATGCTGCCTCAATATATATATATATATATATATATATATATATATGTGTGTGTGTGTGTGTGTGTGTGTGTGTGTGTGTGTGTGTGTGTGTGCACAGTGCAGGAAACAAATATTCATAAACATACAAATTTTTAATTTATTGTATTTCCAACTAATAAATAAATATACTTTTCATATAATTAACTGTACACAGATGCATAATAACTAAATATGCATAGAAAACAGAATTTGATTTAATAGAAATAATTTCCATTTATCCATTTTAATGGGTAAAAAAGTATTTATACAATACAAAAAAGAATACATAATCTTTGTTTAATATTTTATAGAATAGCCATTATTCATTTCTACAGCAACCAACTTTTTCTTGTAGTTCTCAATGATTTGCAAATTTTAGTTGGTATTTTGTTCCATTCTTCTTTGCATATGGTCTTCAGATCCAGGATGTTTGTTGGAGCTCTCAGTTGGATTTGAATTTTCAAATAATGTCACAGATTCTCGATTGGGTTTAAATCTGGGGACTGACTTGGCCATTTCAGGATATTTACATTATTTTCAGCAAGCCATTTCTTCGTAGATTTTGCAGTGTACTTAAGATCATTATCTTGTTGGAAGAAGGAGGAAGTTCAAGATTTTCAACCGAAATCATTAAATTTGCTTCCAAAATATTTTGATATGCTGTGACATTCATTCTACCATCTTTTACTGATATGTTGCCAGTACCTTTTGCAGAAAAACATCCCCAAACCCTGATGCTGCCACCACCAAATTTCACTGTTGGAACTGTGTTCTTTTGTTTGAAGGCATATCCATTTTTCTTCCATACATGATTTCTAGAATTACATTCAAACAACTCAATTTTGTTTTCCTTTGTCCATAATACTCTTTCCCGATACAATTTTTCCTTATCCCTATGTTCATGAACAAATTTTAATCTACTATCTCTGTGTCTTTTCAATAGCAGTGGCGTTTTCTGAGGGAAGTGTAACTTTGGCTTGTTCCTAGGAATTTCATTGCTTATTGTCTATTTAGTGACAGAGATTCCTGATAAAAGCAAATCATCTTGCAACTCAACTCTTGATGAGTAACTATTGGATTTTGTTTAATTTGATGTATTAATTTTCCTCGAAGATCTTGAAGAATCTTCCGTGGAGCACCTGTTCTTCTTTGTTTTCAACAGTTTTGAGTTTTTATACCTTGCAATGAATGAACTAATGGTAGTAAATGGAATAATCGGGTTGTCTGAGATTTTCCTGTAACTTGTACCTACTTTCCAGAGCTTAACAATCAGTTCTTTTTGTGAATTTGTCAATTCATAACCCCTTGCAAAGATGATAACCTTCTTGCACAGATATCAATTACAAAATGTTGTTTGTATTTTTTAGGCTAAATAACTATTGATAACATTATTGGAACATTCTAAAATATTTCACTTGAATAATCTAGAGTATTAAAGCAATTTAAAAGTTTTAAAATCTGCATTGTACAAATACTTTTTCACCCATTAAAATGGATATATGGGATTTATTTCTATTAAATCAATTTTTTCTGTTTTCTATGCATATTTAGTTATCATGCATATGTGTACAATTAATTATATGAAAGTAAGTTTATTCATTAGTTAGAAATACAATAAATTAAAAATTTGTATGTGTACAAATATTAGTTTCCCCCCACAGTATATATGTATGTATGTATACATCTACATATACATATATGTGTGTGTGTGTGTGTGTGTGCGCGCGTGTGTGTGTGTGTGTGTGTGCAGATATGTAGAAAAATAGGTAGGAACACGTTAAGTAAATAATCCGGAGTTCTTTAGTATTTTTGTTTTTATTTTTAAAAAATAGTGCTCAATACAGGAGTAGAACTTAAATTATAATTATTTAAAAATAAATATGATTCCTTTGCTACATAAGAGTTGTCATGTTTCAAAACGAGAGCCTAAACCCTCAATATAATTATTAAAATTAAATTGAATTAAAGTATCAAGCCCTGTTTCATCCTCAAGCGAAAATTTAGGAATAACCATTCTTGAAATTTACACATCTTTATAAGCATGTTCATTCACAAAAATTAATTACTATGGAAATGGCTGGGGGGGGGGGGCGATCATTTTGATAAAGGTCCTAACAGTTCATTTTTATCCACATATCAGTCACCTTTGGAAAGAGGTCAAGCCAAGGTAGGGTGGGGTGTCCATTTCAAAGCGAATGATGGCATTCATGTACGCACATGTCTTTAAGTGTCTAGAGAATTTTGTTTTATTTTATTTTATCTATTTTTTTTTTTATTTTTTTTTCCAAAGGGCTGTTTCATATATAAACGTGTCGCACTGAACTACAATTTGTTTTTTTGACGACTTCATAAAGGGTTTTTCTATCTTATGATTGGGTTAAGCTTTTAAGCCTTTTATTAGACTATGAAATTTAATTTTTTTTTTTAAGCTAATTATTTAATGCGAAAATTTGTTGATGTCAGCAAAAAACCATTAACTCATGTGTATGGTTTAATAAATTTTCATTATTTAGAAACTTAATAATATGTAGTTTTTCATGTAGGCATAAATGGGATGACCCATGCCCTTTATGCCTACATGAAAAACTACACATTATTAAGTTTCTGAATAATGAAATTTTATTAAATCATAGACATGAGTTACCGTTTTTTTTGCCGAAATCAACAAATTTTTGCATTAAATTTAATTCCCCCCCACACACACATATATATTGTACATTAAACATATAATACATTCTGATCCTTGTGAGAGTGCTATGGTGTGACACTTTTATCCTAGCCAAAGTGCACAGATACTCAGATCCTTGAGTGCCAATCCATATGGAAACAAATTTCATCAATTTTTGATAGATTTTGTGCTATTTGCTTCATAAAATATAGATATTCATATAAAAGTTTAGTTACATCTTTTCTTTATGGAATTTGAGTTCATACATTTTGTTGTTATGACATAAAAAGAAAAAATGAATTAAGATGAAAATATGTTACAATCATAAATTCTGTTTTGTTGAACTTATCCGTCTGCAGCCATTGTAGTTTTTAATTATTCCATCAGCCAATGGAAACTGCTTTTCTATCTTCTGCATAACCATTTATTCTCATGCACATAAACTGAATTCATTTATTTTATTATGTGAATAGAGCAAATGTCTGGGTTTGTTTTACAAAGATAATTTTGGAGACTAAAATAACTGGGCACATTATTTTAATGGCAACTGAACGCAAAGAACCAAAATTGTCTTTAAAAATTGAAGAACATCCTGATAAACGTCTTCCTAATTTTATTCAATTAAGGATTATTTTGATAGATAAATACTTTTTTCTTTATCCTTTATAAATCACTTGATAGGGCAGATACTTTTAGCATTTTATAATAGTTTTCAGAAATAGAAGAGAAAGTGGAAACATTACTTTCATGACTAAAAGAAAATTTTAAAAAATAACACTTGATTGATTTGAGCACAATTCCAGTGACTTGTGTGGCCAAACTTTTGAGTAATAGTTCAAGGATTATTTTAGATTACATTTTTTCATCGATTGCTTTGAATTGGTATCATCCAACCTGATGGCAACTAAATAATGAATGCAAATTTCTTAAACCTTTAGCATTCTGATCATCAGACGAAAGTGTCACTGAATTTTGTGCTAGTGTTGTCATATCCTACTATGGCATCAGGAAATGAACTAACTGAATATCGATGATGCTATTGCAGTTATCTGACCCCTTATACCCAATGAGTGAAATACTTGTGAATATTGCAGAGTGATAAAGTTTAAAATCAGTAATCTTTGGAAAGGAAACAAAACTGTGTGTTTCTTTTGAATTTCCAGGCAATATTTTATCAATATACAATTACACAATATCATTTTATGTATATATAATGCAGTCATAATTTTGTTTGACATTATTAAAAAATAAAAACAAGAATGTTTACTGTTGAAATTGATCTTTCTGATGCATCATAATTGAGAAAGAAGTAATCTTGAATCTTCTGAGATGATTGGAATTTTGTTGGATGCAATGAATGAGAAGAAAATATAGCATGAGAGGACAGAGAAAGATAAGAAGTTTATTTCTGCTCAGTCATCAAAGAAAAAAAGAATACCAATATTCAGTTAACTCTTTGTTATTATTCTGATATTTTGATTCACCCAGAAATTTGCTAAGTTTTAACCTAAATCAATTCCCAAACACTCCTGTTATTTCAGGAATAATTTCACATTTCTCTAAAACAAATAGGTTCAGTGTCAAGTACCTTTCTCTTTAAAATGTTTTTCTTCAGAAAATTTATCAATTTAAAAAGCTTATTTTTTATCATCTCACTCCACACTAGACAATGAAGCCACTAAGGTGCAAAGTGTTATTAAGGGTGAAGGAAACTGAGAAAATGTTATGAGGAGAAAGAGCAATAAAAGAACACGACTCAAAAGTATAGAAAATGATGATTGACATTGTATTTAAAATTTTTGAAGATCATTGTTTACAGGAAAGCAAGAAACTAGAAGGGAATTCTAAAACAAAAAGTGATTAGAAAAAAACTGTTAGTATATGTTAGTATAGTTAGTTTTTTTGTTTTTTTAAGCTTATCACCCCAAGCAAGGCTGGAAGCCACTAGCATGCAAGGGGTTACAGAAGGTTTGGAGGAAGAGCAGATAGGAGTGGTAAAGGAGAGGATGTGGAGAAAGATAGTGGATCGATCAAGGCAAGGGAGTTACAGAAGATTTGGAGCGAGAGCAGATAAGAATGAAAGGTGAAAGGATGTGGAGAAGGGAAGTGGATAGATAAAGGCAACTGGAGATGTCGATTGACGTTACACTTAAATAGTTGGAGATTGTATTTGTCAGGGAAACAGGAATAAGGAAGGGAGTTCCACAGGCGAGATGTGCGAGACATGAAGCTATTGGAGTAGGAGAGACGTCTACATCTAACAGTTTAGTTTGTAAGTATCTTATAATTGCATAAAGGAATTTCAACAGTAAAAAGATGGGACCAAACTGCCAATCTAGAACTGCACTTGAATTTGCAAAGTCAAGGTACCCAAGAGGAAAACTCATCAGAATAATTACCATGAAAATATTTATAGAAAAGGCACAGGAAAGCTATGCTATGGTGATGAGAAAGTGATTGAAGATTATATGCCAGGCCAGGGCCAATAACATTGTAGATTCTTTTTTGATTTTTGTTAAGAGTCTCCAGATACATAGCAAAAGTACCAGACCAGATGTGCATTCAATGCACAGATGAAAGGTAGACTTATGAAGGTGTAAGATAGATTATAGTGAGAAAAATTGTCTAGAATGACACTGTTATAATTTTATTTACTGTCTAAAAAATAACATGCCAAAAATCTGTTTTTGATAATGTGTGATGGCTTGGGCTTTGAACTAAAGTGTTGGGATTTATATATTTTACTGTACTAGCAAACTGATTATCTGTTGTGGAGTTATTTCGCAGTGGAGGCTTGTATTTGTACTAAAATCGGTCCTAAATAAGTTTGACGTACCAAACGTTAGGAACTTGATATAGTAGGTATTACGCAGAGTAACCTTGTTGTGGTCGCTGACTACTTTCATTTTCGACTACTGTCGTCCGACATCGACTGACCATCGTTCCTCTTACTACTCCTACTTATATTAGGTGGGAGAGTCTAATAACTATAGAATAGGTGTGTTTCAACATAACACCCACCCCCTCCTAAAACTTTACTCCGTAGGAGTAAAACAGTTTTCTTTATTTTTTATTTTTTACAGGAAATATGAAGAAAAAACAAAAAAATCTCCTACGTTTTGGATCCACTTTTAAATGATCAGTTGCCTTTCTTCTTGGATCGGCGTACCTCAGGTAAAATCGTTGCTAGCGTTGTTAGATCAAACGTATCGAAAATCATCTCCATAGGCGTTTCTTCCGCGGGATCACTATCAACCACGTCTGAAGAGCGTCGTCTGATCTGGTTAATGTGCCGTCTGCACGTGAATTTTTCGCCTTTCACCAAGTACATCATGTTGCCAATCCGCTTTTATATTTTTCCAATCTCCCAGAATGATTTATTCTGTTTATAGACCTTAACTTTTTCACCAGGATTGTATTTTTTTACTTGAATAAATTTTTCTCTACCTGGATTTGTCTTTTTTGGTAGTAATGTTTCGAAGACAGATCTTACCCGACGTGCAAACATCACCTCGGCTAGCGATTGTGAGGCTGGTGTTCCGTTATTTGGGGTAATTCTGTATACCTGTAGAAACTTCTGTAGGGCTTCATCTGCAGGTATTTCCCTAGCTTTCTTTAGAGCTCTTTTCAGGGTGTCCACAAATTTTTCAGCTAACCCGTTGGATCTTGGGTGATATGGAGCTGTGGTAACATGTTCGACGTTGTATTCCTTGCAGAAATCTTTAAATTGCTCCAACGTAAATTGACTTCCGTTGTCCGTCACAATTGTGTCTACTACACCAAAGCTTGCGAACAATTCCAGCAGGAAGTTTTTAGTACTTTGCGTCGTCGGTTTTCTTATCCTTTGTATCTCAGGCCATTTCGAGAAACTACCCACTACTATGATGTAATGGTATCCATTCAGTGGACCTACGAAATCCACATGTAACCTAGACCATAGTAGGTCTGCTTTTGGCCAGGGATTAAATTTTATTGGGGGTGCCTTTGCAGCTATAGCACAGCCTTTACATTTTGCCACTGCGTTCTCAATGTCACTGTCCATATTCGGCCAATATACAAAACTTCGCATTAGGCTCTTCATCCTAGTGCTGCCCGGATGACCAGTATGAAAATCCTTTAGTATTTGCTTTTGCAGTGTGTATGGAATCACCACACGTTCTCTGTAGAACAATACTGTATCGCAAAGCGAAAAAACATGTGTTGTGTACTGGGCCCTCTCGGCTATTTTTTATTTTATTTTCAAGATATACTTGTCCCTGGTGGCTTCTTTTATTTTTCTAGAGTTACCGGAAGTTCCCGAACTGCATTACACACAGTAAATTTCAGCTCTTCTTCTGACTTCAGTGAGGCAATTACCGTGTCTTCTAATGGTTCGCTCATTTTAGGAATTAACCTGGACAGCCCATCAGCATAGCCAAATTTATTCGATGGTATGTACTCCATGCTGAAGTTATAATTTAGCAGTATTGTACCCATCTCTGTAGTCGGTTGGCTGTATGCATCGGCAAGCCCTTTTTTTATCCAAAAATCGAAATTAGAGGCTTATGATCAGCTTGTAGCTTAAAATGTCGACCGAGGACAAAACGGTGAAATTTCGCTACTGCAAATATTATTCCTAGCGCCCCTTTCTCTATCTGAGAGTAATTCTTCTCAGCCGGAAGTACTGCTCTAGAAGCATGAGCAATTGGTTTTACTTGACCATCTGTCATTTTGTGTAAGATGCATGCTCCTACTCCATACACACTTGCGTCGCAAATCCGGGTTGTAATGAGTTACAAATAATTCCAAGATTAACACTTCCTTTATCTTTTCAAATGCTTTCTGGCATTCATTAGTCCATTTCCAGGATTTTCCTTTCTTCAGTAATTCATTTAATGGTGCCCGCAGATCATACATTTTAGGGATGTATATTTGGTAATAATTAGCTAATCCTAAAAAACTTTGTAATGTGGTAATATCATTCGGAGCCGGCATGTCTTTTATAACAGCTGCTCGCTCTGGGTCTGGCCTTCTACCATTCTTATCGATGATCTGCCCCAGATATTTTACTTTCTCCATAAAAAAACTCGCATTTGCTATCCTTGAGTTTAAATCCCAAATCCTGTATTCTTAAAACTACTGCATTTACATGTTCCACGTGTTCTGCTATACTTGTACTTCTCATGAGGATGTCGTCCAGATACGCTACACCAAAATGTAGACCACCCAACATCGAATCCATTACTTGTTGGAAAAGGTAGTCTGTTAAATTTATACAGACCCCGATGTGTGTTTATACACAAAAGTTTTGACGTTTCTTTTTCTACCGGTATTTGCAGATATGCGTCGCTGAGGTCTATCTTATAAAATATTGTGCCTCCATTAAGCTTCGCAAATATTTCTTCTGCTGTTGGTAGAGGATAATTATAGTTTTTGGGTGCCGCATTTAAACCTGTCGAGAAATCAGCACACACACGAATTTCTTTAGACTTTTTTTTCATATATACCGTCGGTGTTGCCCATTCACTATACTCAACTTTTTTAAGTACACTGGTTTTCTCTAATCTGTCCAATTCTTTATCTGTCTGTTCAATTGAGGCAAACGGCACATTCCTTTTCTTTTTGAATACCGCCTGAGCGTTTTCTTTTAGCTGGAATTTTGCCTCCATCTTTGTACACGTTCCCAACCCTGGAGAAAAAACCTTTAAGAGAAAGAATTCATCGGTAGATCCCATAATTGGAATTCTGTTATCCAATTCGTACCCAGTAAGTTCGTGGTATTTTCTATGACAAATAGTTTAGCTTTTCGCGTTTTTTTATTTAACGTGACGTTTGTAACAAATTCTCCAATAAATTGTATTTTTTCTCCCGTCACTGACCTCGCGATTTTCTTTGTCTTCATTAAAGTTGGTTTCCCCAACTTCTCTCCACGTATGCAAATTTATGATAGATCCAAACCAGTGTCAAGTTGCATTTTTATATTTTTATTACTTATTTCGACAGTAACAAATTTTCTGGTTATTCCGTATTTTACCTCGTTAGACATTAATTTTCTTATTTTATTGTCTTTATTTTTTGACCTGAAATGCGTGCTTTTATGTCCCACTCTTTTACAGTTGAAACATTTTTTATTCCTAAAATCGCAATATCTGTACCAGTGTAGTTTACCGCAAGCAAAACATGCCTTCGGGAGTTTTTGTTTATTTTTCTCTGGTATATTTCCCTTACATGCGAAACGCCAGACTGTTCTATCTTTTGTTAATCTTTCTCTACGCTAACATATATTGTGCAGTCTTCTGCCAATTTCTGCACCGTAATACTTGGATCGCTTTCCAATTTTGCCAGTACTAATTTTCTCAACTCTGCGTCTCTTTCCGATATCAGTCTCTGAACAAACACCAAGCACTTAAAATTGTCCGCGCTTAACTCTGCCAGCTTGAATTCTTCACAATGCTTATTCACATTGGCTGCGTACGTTATATAGTCTTGTTCATCATCTTTCATCAGATTCAAACATTTCCACCTCTTGTGGAACAGAGATGTCTTTTTACTAAATAATTCACTTAATATATTTACCGCCTCGGTAAATGTCAACTCGTTAAATTTTTTTCGGTAAAATGTAGTTTACCAATTTGTTATGCTCAGTAGTTCCTAATTTGCTTAAAAGAAGCCTAACCGTCTTTCCTTCAGACCACGAGTGGCAGTCCTCATTATACACGTCCGTATATTTTTTACAATACTCCGCAAAAGTTATCTCTTCATCTGGACTGTACGTGAATATTTCATTTGAATTCCATATTGTATTCTCTGGGAAAGAATCATTTTGTAGATTTTTTTCTTTCCTCTTCTCAGTTATTTCCAGAATTTTGTTTTGAAACTCCCTATGCATCTGTTCCATTTTTTGTTGGAATTGCATTTGTCTATTGAAAGTTTCCTCCTGTAGCTGCATCTGGAATGTTGTTTGTTGCTCTAATATTTTCGTCTGTTGTTCCGACTGGAACTTAAAGAATTCCCGGAATAGACTTTTGCATTCCTCCATCTTCGCAAAAAGTTTACACAATGTCTAAATACTGTAGAGGGGAGGGGGTCCTACGAATTTGCAATTTGTGACCTATTTGAGCAAACTGTATTATCGAGAAAAATATTTCTTTTCTCGACAGATTTTTTCGTCACTAAGTTGCCGTCTTGGCTTGCAACAAACTTTGCCAAGTTTTTTTTTTTTTTTTTTTAAGTGTGAATCCGAGACTTTGTCGCCGAAGTTATTGCGGCGAGCGAATTTTTTCTTCCTACGTATGAGTGCGAATCCTCGTCGCCAAAGTTGTTGTGGAGTTATTTCGCAGTGGAGGCTTGTATTTGTACTAAAATCGGTCCTAAATAAGTTCGATGTACCAAACGTTAGGTACTTGATATAATAGGTATTATGCAGAGTAATCTTGTTGTGGTCACTGACTACTTTTTGGATCCGACTAACTGTCGACGTCTGTCATCCGACATCGACTGACCCTCGTTCCTCTTACTACTCCTACTTTTATTAGGTGAGAGAGTCTAATAACTATAGAATCGGTTTGTTTCACCATAACATTATCTCAATATTATATTCAAGGGAAAAACACAGTATAAAAAAGAGCAAAAGGTTGTTATTATTATTTCAGTTAATCACAGAATAGCTTCCAAAAATTAGATATTATAATCTAGCTTTAGAATGAAATACAAAGTGCCATCTAAAAGTTTTGGGGATTTAACTATAAAATAAACAATTTATATTATATTTGATTTTCACTATTTAATTTAAAGTAGTCCTTCTTGGAATCTATATATTGGTCTTACAAAAGGAGCAGCTCACAAAGGATAGTGACAAAAGTCAATACTACATTTGGTTTATGCATACTGTTCAGATTCTGTAAAATTTTTTATAACATCTTGTATAATATATAAATCTTTTAAATACAAGTATAATAATTTGGTTACAATTTCATTATTTATGGGCCAATGAAAACATTTCCTTTTGCCAAAATATTAAATATCTTGAAATTTTTAAGACAAGAATTGTAAAAAATATTGGATACAAGAGTATAAAATTTAAGAAGCATGACATTAATAGAGAATATATTAATTAACAGAGAGGTAATACTAAGGAGGATAAAGCGTAATGATTATTGATATGGAAAGTGGAACTGGTAAACCGAATTCAAATTCCGGTCTAATATGCTGCTTTCACTTTTACACTAACGCTTTTGGGATATACTGGACTTTCTACCCATGGCTGACAGCCAGTCCAGGGAAAGGGTAACTATATTCAAATTCATGGAGAAGTCAACAGGAAACCACTTCACTATCTTTACCAAGCAGTCATGACATTTCACAAATCATAAAAAAAGGAATCTAGAGAAAGTCATGACTATGTACATCCTTTGGGGATATGACATTTTGAAAGAATATTAATAGAGAATATATTAATCAATGGCAAAATAATATTAATTTCAGCATTGAAATCTTCATTTTACATCTTGAAGTCACTTTTCAGAAAATCAGGAAAAATTATCAGTACAGTTTTATTGTATGCTATTTTCAGCAAAAGTAAGAGTATTTTTTACTTGCCTGAAACAGAAAATTAATTTCTTGCCTTCAGAGAATAATATTTAGTGAATAAATTTAATTTCTCAGATGTTTTTTGTCACTTTTTCATGAAAGCAAAGAAATTCAATTTTGATTTGTCTAACATGAAAACAGATCTATAATAATATTAAAAAAAAGATTTGGCAGTATTTCATCACTTCTAAACCATGACTGTAGAAATTTTGGAATCATTTTTATCATATGTATTAAATATATTTTTTTTATTTTTCAACATTTACACAGAAGAATATAAATAAACATAAGAGTAATTAGTATTTCACAATGGAAGAAATTTTATGTTTGAGTCAATTTTTGTCACTTAAAGTCTTTTCTGCTTTGTAAATTTCATTAACTCAGTTACATGGGTTTTGGCATTTCTACATCTACATCATTGCATCTGGTTTTTGCCTTTTCTTCTTCCTTCTTAAATGTTTCTCTTCTACAAAGAAGACTTGTATATAGCAACAGCTAATTTAATGGTGTGAATATTCACCACTTAACTCTTATCAAACATCCAAGATCCCAGACAAGATATAGTCTAATAAAAATAAAATTTCCTGTGTATGATTTTCACTGTTTATAACCAATATAAGAGAATGATTCGAATAAAATTTATTTTTATGTTGGATCAAAGTACATCTTTTACTGATAATCCAGTACTATCTGCTGCCTCAGTCAGGTCATTAGCAATAAAACTGGTCCCTGAACCAGGCTTTTATGGTAAGGAGAGTGGTTAGACACCCAGTAAAATTAAAAGCAAGACTTTTCGAAGGGCAGGTGAACCGTCTTGTATGGTCAATGTCCATCAAGCACAATAGGATCCATAGATCCATAGTTATGTATGTAGCCATTGCAATGATGACACAGCATTGCTAGGTGCTTCATAGACTGAAATTAACAACCAGAGCAGAGCGTCCCCACAGTAGAATCAACACCTGTGTATATATGACTAAGGCAAGCCCTCAAGTTGGAGGAACACTGGCTGTGGTTAGTTCTGGAGAAGGAGGGGCTCCACCAGATCAACTTGCGCAAAACATACTACACATAAATGAATACCTCTTCAGCTTTCAACCTTGATATGCAGAGGGAAGTTGTCAGGTACTAAACAACCTTACAACCACACCCAGTCATGGGACTGAGGATGATAGTGAAAGATTATTTAATGAATAACATATAAATATGACTGTCTTAGTCAATCAATGTAAGTAATGTTATCTAATTGTAGGATTATTTGATGACCAGTTTTTACTCTTGACTAAAGAGAACTTTAATGTCATATATGAATCATAATAATAATAATAATAATAATAATGATGATGATATCTATATTTCTGAGATGAGATATTGTAATTATTTACATTATTTACACTGCTCAGCCTGTTGTCCTCATCTTTATTGCCATGAATAACGTTTCAATCTCCTGAAGAAGGTCGAAATGTGGCGAATATGGCAATAAAGATGAGGACAACAGTTTGAACAATGTAAATAATGTAAACAATAATAATAATAATGCTAATGGATAGAGAATAAAGAACAATTCGGAAATGTCTTGGGGCTGGAAATCTGGGACACAATCAAGATTTAACAACCCTACTGCCTAAAGAAATAAGAATACTGAAGAGAGTGCTAAAGTATTGAAGAAAAAATGCTGTTCCTTGATCTCAAGTGTAATTTATCAATTATGACTGGTGTAATAATAATAATAATAATAATAATAATAATAATAATAATAATAATAATAATAATAATGTTATTATCTTTTATAAATTCATGTAAGTCTCGGTATATTTACCTAGCCTCCACACCATTGCTGGATGTGACACAAGGTTGTTTTAATGTGAGGAGCACCATATTCATAAGTATGCATATGAGCCAAGGACAAAATTTGTTGTTTTGCTCATAACCCCAAGACCACTGTCATGCTGGCATCAGTATAACACTGACCCCACCTCTCTTACTGCAATGAGGAAAGTGCTGCCACAGGGTTGGAATCCCCAGGGCTCAGCCACTTCTCCCATCTAAAATGAAGAGAAGCATGCTCCATTTACAGAACAGGAGCAAAGTAAATCCTCATTTGTTAATGGTTAACTTTTTTTAAATCACTAGAACAAACAAGGTAGACCAATTATTTTACTATCAGCTTCTTATCTATATTACTAATAAATTGTGTTTATACATAAATGGTAGCATTTAATTTGCATAACAATTTTTTAAAGCATATTTTAATAAATATTTCATTTGTGTTATTTATTTTTCATTCAAATTTGGAGATTGAGAAATGTAAGCAATGTTTCTGTTAAAGTTTTTTTCAGTTCATTGAGTTGGTATAGAATGAATTTATATCTGCTTTGTCAAAATTCAGTTGTAGCTTATCAGAAAAATATCAGTGTGTTTAGATTTAAATAAATTATAAATGTGATCTTGACTTCTAAAAATAACTTTTTTAAGAAGTGGACACATATACAATAAATTATTTAAAAAGTATTAAAATTGTTGTAGAATTCTATGATTTTAGGCCCAGCAACATCAGTTATGATTTTATCTGTTTATATCTTCATAGTAATCATTGTTGTTGTCTGATATTTCACATTACAATAAATTAGTCAAATGGAGCTGAAAAAAATTACGGTATTATCCAAGTTAAAATAATCTGTTTAGTTAGATTTTCTTAAAACTGTACAGAAATATTTAAATAAATGAAAAAATAGTTAGTTTGCTGAATTTATTATTATCATTATTATTATTATTATTATTATTATTATTATTGTTATTGTTGTTGTTGTTGTTGTTGTTGCTGCTGCTGCTGCTGCTGTTGTTGTTGTTGTTGTTGTTAATAATAATAATAATAATAATAATAATAATAATAATAATAATACTACAAACATTAGAAAATTATTCAAATGTTACTTTCATGGTCATCTCTATGTAGCTATGTTTAAAGTAGAAAATTCAAGTCAACCTAACATAATGACAAAATGAACTTTAAAAATGGATGTCTTGCTGAAAATGTTTTTTTACAGGTAAAAGAACTATTACAACTTACTTTCATCTGTTTGCAAGAAATTTGTACAACCTTTCTGATAATGGCTTTCTCCTTGGATTTTCCCTGTTGAAAATAAGATGTAGAAAAACTTTGCATGCAAGATCAGATCAGAAAAATAGAGTATTGATGCTTCTTTTTGGTTTGTGATTTTTTTTTGCTGGGTGTTTTCTAATTTAGATTGTTTCCCTTACGTTTTCCAACTTCTCAGAGTAGATACTGGCTTTGCATTTTTATTTTGTGTTTGTTTTCAAATATTTTTGACATTCATTGTAAATTAGTTTCCATTGTATTGCATTGCCTTCAAGGTTAAATTTAGCTTATCCTTAATTTTCTTTTCATCATAATTTTGCTATAGAATGAATGAATATTTTTTCCTAGCAAAAATAGTGTCCTGTGAAGAATTTTGATTGGGCAATATCTTTTTTCTTTTTCTCTATTATGGTGTGTTTATTTTTCTTTTTACCTACTTGCAAACAAGTGAAAAAAAGAGAACCTCATCCACCATTTTTTTAAAATAACAAAACAAAATCAGCTAAAAACGTTTCCAAATGACTCTTACATATTCTACTTTGAATAACAGTTTTATATATTTGCATAAAGGTAGTTGAATTAACTTTATGTGTATGTGTAAGCACAACAACAGCAGCAGCAGCACATGGCATGGTCTTATTTTATTTTTACTTTAAACACTTGTTAGATTAGTTCTAAAACAGAAATATGGTTCTACAGAAATATACTAAGGATACCATGGACCAAACATGTGAGCAATGACAAGGTTTTAGAGAAAATGGAAACAAAAAGGAAACTTATACTTAACATCAGGAAGAGGAAGAATTTTCTGGGGCATATAACGAGGAAGGAGGGCTTGTAAAATATGATACTCACAGGACATAATTGAGGGACAGAGGAAAGCAGTGCACAACATACTTGATGAGCTTGAGTAAATGAATGGTAGAACAGGGTTTGTGAGAAATCACAAAAAGGTAAGCTCTACAAGACACAGGAAGATGTGGTGGGCCATGATTTCCTATGACCTGAAGGGACACTGCACATAAAAGAAGAAGGAAGTTGCTTTAATGGACATCATTGATATTTCCTGTCTTTTTATATACATGCTATTAATTAAGAAGTTCTAGCAGTGGTTTGCCACTTTTTTTTGGTTGACAATATATCATTAGCTAAAAAGCCCAATTTTCAAATTTAAAAGCCTTAGGTTTATTTCTACACATTTACTTTTGTTATTGTAGCTCATAATCTCCATGTATAGTAAATTAAAATGGGATATTTCTTACTCTGTGAACAAACTTATTGCTGTACAATTTAATAAGACAAGCTGAAAGACAAATGAAACAAGATTAATGAAAGCCTGAAAAAATGCTGGGATACAGTTTTCTCAAGCATTTTTATAATAGCCATGTCAATTATAATATTTATAATATTTCACTGAGATAAGGTTGTAGCTGTTGGAACTTTTCTTTTCATTTCTCAATTTTGCTTTCTCCTTCAGGCTTTTTCCTGGTTTCCGTGGCTGCATTCACTAATCTTGGTAATTTCCAATGGGAAATATGTTTCCTTCTCATTATTCATCATTTACTTTCAGCTCTTTGCTTCGAGCTTCACTTTCTCTCTATTGAACTGAAAGAAAATAAGATTTAGATTTCGATAAAGAGGCTCAATTTAATGACATATCTCCCATTTCTCTGATTTTTAATGTTTGCTATAAGTCACAATGAACCAATAGCCAGCCTTTCTACATTAATCATCAAAACTACCTCCATAGATGTTTTAAGGTTTTATTGAATTTTATTTATTTTTATAAAATTTACAATGTCGAATTAAAATATGAATATACATATCATTTATAAAATTTAAGAATTAGCCATTTTGCGATGAGCTACTTCAATAATTAAATGTGTAAGGTTTCTTACAGGAACATTTTATAGTGCATGAAATAATGATGGTGAAAAAGATTACATGCACAAAATAAAAGACCAATTGATTTGCAATGCAAGATAACATTAGTAGACAAATTAACAAAACGAAAGTTTAAAACGAGTTTCTTTTGTTAGATGTAAATTGTATACACAACAAAATGTTCATGAATATGTTTTAGTGGAACTTACTTTGTGTGTTTAGCATTCACAACTCTTTTAGCTTCAGCATGAAAAGTTCATGACACCAGTTCGAAAGAGGAAAACCCTGGAAGAGAGAGAGTTACTTCAGGGTTCACATGTTTTTATATTTGAGAGCTGCTGTTGATAAGTTTTATTTAGAGCTGCTACTGCTACTAGGGATCTCTTTTTTGGGGTTATTGACACAGAACATCTTTCAACAGAAATGAGATAGACTGGAAATCTTTGAGATTTCTTTTCAGGATTTAGGCTTGGTAGGTGAATTTTGGATGTTGGGAGTAGGGATTTATAGTTAAGACATTGTGACATGTTTTCTTCATTTTTTTTTCATTTTAAAGTCAAACGTATATAGTGTCTCACTTTCTTGATGGTGTACCCTATTTTGAATTCTTTTTTGTATTTGGCATACGTTGAAGGTAAATATATATGTTTTCATTTGAATTAAGTTGTCTTTCATTTTTATGCTTATTCTTCTAAGGTCTATAACTTCTTGACTTTTGAGAACTGTTTTCATCTTGTCCAATATGCAAAGGGATTGTTTGGTGTTTTTCACTTTTTCTTTTATTTTTTAGTGAGGATGTGCTTTTAGTTTTATATGACCATTATCAGTAATATTTCCATTTGCTTCTTTTTTTCCCACCTTAACCAGAAGATTCTTCTTATTGTCTTTGGGCTCAATCTAGAAGATATATTTTTTTTCAATAATAAATGTTGGTATTTTTGAAAGGAAAGTGTAGTCTTCCAATTTTATACCACCAGAAATTTTAGAAATTCAGACAAGCAACTCCTGTTCCTTCTAATTATCTGAACATGTAGTTGTTTGGTTGGTTTATGATATGCCATTTTTTTTCAATAACCTTCATTGTCCATGTGACCCCACTCAGATTGCAGCCTAATATTGGGAAATGTCAAGTAGGAAATACATTCACTTTGCCATGACAAAGACACACACTCAGTATACTCATGTTTGAAGGACATTCTGAACTCCTGCAAACTGTTAGCTATTCTATCAAGGTTTTAGTGCAACAGCCAATTGTTTTAAAGTCATGTTGAAGTTTTTAGTCTTTTGAATTAATTGACTCTCAGTCATCGCCTTCTGAGACATATATGGAAATAGGCTTGGTGTTGATCTGGATGGTATTAGGTTGGTGCAAAAATAATGTCGTTTTCTCACATGAAGTTGAACGTCAAAAAACGACATTATTTTTGCACCAACCTAATATTTCAGTTCTTAAAAACTGAGTAATTTATTATGCACATACACACATACATATATAATATGTACATGAATTTTAGGATTTGGTATGACCAGCTGGTTAAGTGGATCGGAACTATCCAACCACCCATCTAGCCCAAGTGCCAAAGTGGAGAAGCATTGTTCACTTGTCCACTCAGTCTCCTGTCTACAGTCATCATGAGTTGCCACCTATGCCTAACAGATGGTCTCTTTGATGGGGAGTGGGGTCTTAAAACTCTGCAGGGGAAACAATTAGCCTATTCTAATCCCTGCCAACAGACCAGGTAAAGAGGGATAATTTGCTTTTATTTAAGTTAATAAGTATATTTCATAATACTCCAAATGACACGATCTGTTCCTTCTGTTTACTTTTGTTTTTATAATCTTTTCATGAAAATTTAATTTAAACCTTTAATTTAACATTTCTTTAAAAATCAGGGTTAATGTCACATCCTGACACTGTGTATATGAGTTATAATATATCTGCTTTATAAAAATGATTTATTATTTACTATATTATTATACATTTCTAAGAAAATGTTGACTATATTAATACACCAACAAGTTTTCACAAAAAAATTACAATTGTATCTAATTTTAGAAAGAGTGGATTTGAGATATAATAGAAGTTTAGTATATGTTGAATAAAAGGCTTGTCTTTTGCCAACAGCTTACATTGTTCTCTCTCATTGCTAATAGGAAACAACATTATTAGATTTTCAAAGGAAACAGTTCTTGGATGTTGCTGAATAGCTAATCCAATAAGCTAAAGCAACACTTCAAAGGTCAAATTAGCTATTTTTATTGAGCTTTTTTTCTTTATAGTTAGAAGAATGACACCTAAAATTAGCCCATTCTGTTTTTTTTTTATTTCCAAGAGACTTCATTGTATGATCCAATAAGATTGTCAATAAACATGGGAACAACAGACCAAATGATGTAAATAGTATAAATAATTCCATTTACTTTTCTTTATATTAGATTTTCTTGAGTTGAATCAGTTATATGTTAAAAATATTTTTTAAAAATTTCAAGCAATTATTTTAGTAATACTAACATTATTATCTTCAATGTGTTATATACATTTATGTTTTGGGTGATCATGGCTCTCCACAACTTCATGTCTTTTGTTGTCCTAAGTGATGTCTCACCCTTTGTCAATTGCACAAACTCATTAAGCAGGTTACTCACTGTTTTCTTTGCTTTTGTTTTATTGACAATAACTGATAACTCTTTAGTGATGAGTTATTGATTCTTAAAAATATATTGACTGCTGTTATCACATTCATCAATTTTATTGACCTTAAATTACCAAAACAACCTTTAACTAAATAATTCATTATTTTTTCAAATTTCTTCGATCTGAACTGATTATGCATAATTTACCTTCTTTAAAACATCAGTGAAGAACTACAGATACTGAGAGATAAGTTGGAAAACCAGTGATTAACATTCCTTGTAAACTGAACAATTAGAGTTACTCTGACTGCCAATACAGTGGAACTTCATGTCTTTTGTTGTCCTAAGTAATTAACAAATCAGTTCACCAAAAAATTTTCCAAACAAAAAAGTCTTGGTTGACAAACAGTGTCTCATGCTATGAACACACAATCTAGTGACAACATAGGGTGAAAATCTAGGAGTAGCAAGTAGACTCGAGTGGTGCTGAGAGATAGAAAAGAGAAAGAGAAGAAATCACCAGAAAGACCCGATGTTTTTCATGGAAGGGGGCTCTCCTACCAAACAATAACCTCTCTCCCTTTCCTCTTGCATCATCAACTCTCCTCCATACAGGTATAGTAAAATTAAATTAAGTTTTCATCTCTATTGGTTTTGTGAATGAACTTGTGCACAAAGATATAAAACTTGTAAAATTTTAAATAAGCAATCATCTGTTGTCGAGGAATGGATTAATGCATTTTACATTGATTCCTACAGCAAAAATAGTTTTGGTTTATGAACTTTCTTCAAGAATTAATTAAATTTGGGAACTGTTGTTCCACTGTATTTTACTTGATAAACTAGTTACAGACCAATTCTTATGGAAAAAATATGGAAAGTTAAAAACTGATTACTTTATATTACTATTACTCTTTTATTTTCAGATTGAAATACATTTAATCTTTTCCTATTAAATGAGAAATCATGTCCTACCGAAGGAAATTAAGATAATCTTCATCAAGAATTAATATTTTCATGTCTGATATGATGGTGACATGTTTGCAAAATTTAAACTAGGTTTTTACCTAATGATTATAAAAAGCAGTTTATGTAAACATTCATAGAAATGAATAACATTGATTTTACAAACACATGATAATTTACACTGACAGCTTAATATCTGCTATTCATAATGAACCTGAATTGTACAGCTAAAAAATCCTATATTTTGAGAAAATGAATTTGGCATTGGTTTTGTTTCTGAAAAAGAATTGAAAATGCCAATGTTTATGTCTGGTTACCACCTCTCTGGTTACCACCTCTCAGTACAAAATGTCTCTTGGAGGTACAATCTAAGCAAACAGTAATATATATTTATCAAACAAAAGTATACCCTGATTAGGCAAATGTTTATTGATTAAAGTTCCTTTTGTTTACTTCTGATGGATAACCATCTTATGAAAAGCCATGTTTTAAAGGTAATTTTGCAACCTTATTTAGGCATCTGAAACATTGTTTGATAAGAAAATTTGTTTATAAGATTCCTTTTTTATTTTATAAAAAATGTGGCAATTAATTTGTGAAAGTAAATTTAATATAAAAATGAATACTACATTTATATATTTATTATATGATAAAGGAAATACAAAAGGTATGTTGTTCATAATAATATTACTATATTCATAAGGCATCAGTGTTAAACGATTATAATCACTAATTGAAAGTCTTTTTTTTTACAGAGATGTTCATTCTGTACAAGGTCTAAGAACCGCTCGAGATAAAGGTTTACAAAGTAAGAGGCACAGTTTATATAAACTGTGCCTCTTACTTTGTAGAGATCAGGGAAGCATCCTTTTGGGAGTCAGTCCCACAAAACAACAGGTTGTGGGAAGAAGCTGTTTGAGTAGAACTTATATCTCTCCAATGCTAAGGGAATGTGGATCATTTACTACAATGTGCGTGTTTTTTAAACTTGAAGGTTAGAACTGATAGAACTAAGGAATTTAGTTTGCCTGAACACTTTCCATGGAAATAGTGATAGAGCAGCGAAAGGCTTGCAACATTCCATCTGTGAGAAATAGGTTGTAGGGTGGAAAATAATTCATCACCCACAAGGATGTGGAGATGCTTTTGAACTCTATCAAGTCTATATAAAATATGAGAAATGTTTGATGGATTGTCTTGTCAAGAATGTTTTACTGAATTATAATGAAGTTATTCAATATTGAAGAAATTATTCACATCACATCACAAGTCCTGTAACCTATTAGTGTCATAGAGGCAACACATGTGCTGCAGCCATAGCAGTAGTGATGTATCAAGAGCAAGATATTTTGACAGAGCTTGTCTCTCTTCAGGAGGTCGGTTTTGAATTCAGAGTTTTCCTTTTATTAGAATGATTGCTACCACAAGGCAACAGAGCCTAGTCTTTCAAACTATTTAATCCATAATTGGGGAAAGAAGAGATGGATTCACAGCTTTCCTAAGGGCATTTATGTGAAATTAATAAACTTGGCTGTAATTTGAACTCATCATGCCATTTTTCTCTTTGCAATTCAGTCACACTACCTCCCACATCTAGACTACTGTAATTTGCAATAAATAAAATGAACAAAGAGCAAAATTTTAATGTATCTATTTACTAAAAACTTCATCACATCACAATAAGATAAAATAGAGATCAATTGAGAATGACTTATTTGTATTCAGAGAATCCAAAATCTGTAAAACTAAGATCTTTCATAACATGATGTGATGAATAAAATCTTATAAATTCCAGATGAATTTAAAATCTTCTTATCAAAACTATATTTGAGGTAAATTATTACTTGTCTTTTAATTTTAATCATGTATATTCCAGTGCACTTTCCCAAGAGATTAAACACAAGAAAGAATTTTCTGTTGATGACAGAACCTCTTTTGTAATATGTTTTGACAGATGATGCATTCAAGACAGATCTACACAAATATGCCTTTCTTATAAGGAGTCCCATAAGGTTATTCATTATCATCAAGAAAACCTTGATGAAGAGATATTCTGAAGACAAACCATTCATCAAAATTTAGTTGTTTTTTTTATCATCTTTAATTACACTTGCAGTTGAAACATCATTCATTGTGTCCCATGGTATCTACCCATGCTGGGACACACCAACCAATTCAGTCTTTCATTAAAGTTTTGATTTTCTATAATATGCACATGCATTTGTATTTTCATTTAACAAAGAATTCAAATTCACATTTAACATTTTTGTTTGCACTAGAATTAAACTGTAAAATACATTATGTATGATTTTATAATGCAAGTAGATTGTTATTAACCAACAAATGTGTGTAAAATTTTCAAGATATAAATGCTAAATATTTACGATAACTTATTGGGTGGTGTAATTTGCATGCAATTCATATTGGTAACAAATGTAAATAATAATATAGTTTTCTTCTTCTTTTACGTGCGGTGTCCATTCAGGACATGAGCAATCATGGTTCTGCATAACTTATTCTCCCTTGTCAATCTTAGCAATGTTTTTATTTATTTTTTTACTGTCCACTGTTGGTTTCAATCTTTGTGGGAAAGACTGCAAAACACTTCCCCCTCCTCATTTTATAGGCAGAAGCACACAAATGCATGCTGGGATTTCTTCCTAACCAATAAATTAAGCCTGTTTTCAGTTTCCTCTGTCTTGTCTGGAAGTCAGAATACTACGTACGCTTATCCAAACTTGCTCTTGTGTGTCAACACCAATTCTTAGTTTGTGAACTTTTTGCCTTATTACTGTTGCTTTGCCTTATTACTGTTAATTTGTCTTGCATATATTGTTTGTTTGCTTTATATTATTTTTTAACCTTTTTTTTTTGCTTTTCATTACCTATTGCAAACTTTGTCAATTCTGTTCACTGGACAGTTCTGTTATTTTTCATTCAACCATGGCTACTCCCTCCTCATTCTGCAATCCATTTACACAAGCTAATTAGGTAAAAGAGTTATTCACTGTTAACCTCTGCTCCACTTTCCTTCAGTATGTACTGTGAATGTCAAATTTCCCAAGCCACATTTCCTCATCATGTGTCTCCTTTAAGAAAATGCCACAAAGAGATTTGTATAATTTTGTTAGTGTTGAATATAGAGCTACATTTGAAAAACCGGCTGGTTGAAGGTTTGCTTTTTTTATGAACTTTCAACCAACATAACTGTAGTGAAAGAGATAATCAGTTACCCCGAAAAAAGGTTCGTGTTTTGTGTGCGATCTGCCGAAGAAAAATTACCAAAAAGTAGCAAAAATCTACGTCAATGATTAGAATCTACGCTAATGTTCTTCCCTCCGCTGAATGGCATGACCAATCAGATAATTCTTTCGATGAACAGAAGCCGTTGTTTTTTTTTCGCTTATAAAAGGAGATTTTTTGAGCTTGCGACCACGCGTTTTTGCTGGTGAGAAGTGAAGGTTGGACGTGTGACCTCATTTTGTCGTTTCTACGTTCTTCGTTTGACTGTTACGTCGGACTATCGTTTTAACTGTGATTTGGCTACAATTGTTGCAGTCGAGAGACGGAAGAAATCTATTGCAGACGTTTGTTGCTACTTTAAGTTGACAGTCTGTTTTTTTTTGTTTTTTTTTACTACTACAAGCTATTTCGGCATTTACTTTGTCTCTAGCAAGATGGCGGAAAGACCGGTCGACTGGTGATACGAGTGGACAGTCTGTGGTTGAATGGATCGAAAATGTGGAACTGGTTTGCGAATTATGCGAGATCACGATGATTGAACGGATTCTTCCACTGCGCTTGAAAGGCGGTGAGCAAAGAACAGATAAGTGACATTGAGCAAATAAAGCGCGCCCTACTAACCGCGTTTAGAACTGACAGGTTCGTGGCCTATGACCAATTCCAGGCACGGCGTCTGCGACCTGGCGAGACATTAGACATATATTTGGCAGAATTAAAGAAGCTTGCCGTTCTGATTGCACCGCTTCCTGAAGAATGGATGACATGTGCCTTCGTGTCTGGATTGCCCAATCATGTTAAGCAGATACTCCGCGCATCATCCAGAATGGAAGACATGACGCTCAATCAATTGTTAACCAGAGCCCGTGCTATCATGACCGACGAAAAAGAGGCTGATGAACCAGTGGCCGCAGTCGTTCAACCAATTGAAGTCAAAGAGGATACGACCCCAACCATCCGTCGCCATGGCGATTTTACTTGCTATCGGTGCTCTGGGCCGAATCATTTTGCCAAAGACTGCCGCTATCAACGCGAAGAAATGCGCAGCGGGTCGGCGCGAAAGGTACGTCTCGATCTACGATGTTTCCAATGTCATAAATTAGGTCATATTGCCTCTAAATGTTCGGGAAATGGAATGGGGGACGCGACGTCAGCGCCGGTCTCTTCCCCCGCACCGAGCATGAAAGAGGCGCTCCCTGTGATTAAGGTGCACATCAATGGAATAACGCGTACCTCTTTAGTAGATTCGGGCTGTTCTCGGTCACTCACGAACGGTTCGATCTGTCGGCAGTGGAGCAGACAAAAGATGGACGTACTAACGGCCGATGGAAGGGCTCTCAGAAGCCGTGGAGTTGGAAACATCAAACTCAGTATCAACAACGGTAACCCCGTCACAGTCAGTGTGTTGGTCGTGAACAGCGCGTTATTAGGTTTTAATCTGCTCCTTGGGATGGACATTATTAAGGAGCTGGGCGGCGTACGCATCACAGAGGCGGGCGAAGTCAAATTTTCTGATCCTCCCATCTGTGCTACTTTGAAGATCAACGAGCTCGACTTTAGCACAGAGTTCGACCAAAGGACGAAGACATGGACAGCACTGTAGAAATGGTCGGAAAATAACCCACCAGAAAAGCTCCAGAACCGAGTGTCAGAGTATTCGGTGCCCGAACGCGTCAAGGAAGAATACCAGCGCGAATTGCAGGTGTGGCTGGACAATGGATGGCTGACTCCGTATCCCGAGAAAGAGCTTGGTCCTCCAAGAGGCCTCATCCCGCTGATGGCTGTGGTACAGAAGAACAAAGGAAAGGTGCGCCCTGTATTAGATTATAGAGAACTGAACGAGCATGTAGACACATACACGGCTCATGCTGATGTGTGTGCACACAAATTGAGAGAATGGAGAAGAAAGGGGTCCAATGTCTCTGTGATTGACCTTCGAAAGGCCTACTTGCAGATACACGTGCACAAGTCACTGTGGCCATTTCAGACGGTGATCCTTAATGGGAGGAGATACTGCTTAACGCGAATGGGATTTGGACTCGATGTGGCGCCGGCCATCGTGAAAGCCATCGTAGATGCTGTGCTATCCAAGGATGAGACAATTCGTCAAGCGACGTCGGCTTACATTGACGACATCTACATCAACGAAACCTTAGTGCCCGCTGCACAGGTGAGAAAGCATCTTGCTGACTTTGGGCTCGAGTGTAAGAACTCAGAACGACTGGAGGACGGTGTTCGAGTGCTCGGCTTGCAGGTCTGGGGGGAGCACAACGTGCTTTACTGTAAACGTGGAAGTGAGCTCCCGGACATTCCCAGACACATGACACGACGCAGCGTGTTCTCGTTATGTGGAAAGCTGGTGGGACATTTTCCCGTGGGCGGGTGGATCCGCATTGCAACTGCATTTATCAAACAATGGGTGACTGCTGTCACTTCCGGCTGGAATGACAAAACAAATGATGCTCCCCTTAGACACATGATAGCGGAAGTCATTAACAGGGTGCGTCAAGACGACCCCGTACGTGGTAAATGGTGCGTTGACGGATATGAATTTGACGTCTGGGTCGACGCGAACTTCCATGCAACAGGAGTGTATCTAGAGGTGAAACTGTCGTGGAAGACGCGTGTTGGTTGCATCCCGAGAAGGATACACAACATATCAACCTGTTGGAATTGGACGCCGTTATCAAAAGAGTAACCCCGGCCCTTCAATGGAATGCAAATGTATTGCATTTATCCACGGATTCCGCATACGTGCATAAGTGGATAGCAGACACTCTTACGGGGAAGGCCAGGATACGTACAAAGGTTGCGAGCGAGATGCTCATTCGAAGGCGGCTAGATACACTGGGAAATTTGGTAAGTGAATACAACTTATCCGTAGATATACAGCTGGGAAGATCACATCAGAACAAGGCCGATACCTTAATAAGGGTACCCCAAAAATGGCTTGACGCTATTAAGAAAGAGGTAGAGCCGGTAGGACATGTCTGTGCAACATCAGCGAGTGACCGTAACTCAGATTTACTCAAATCTGTGCATTGTCAAAGCGGACATCCCGATGTAAAACGGACCCTATATTTCGTGAGGAAGATTGATCCCTCCGTATCCAAAGTTGCTGTCAGTGCATTGGTCAGGGAATGCAAGGAGTGTCAGTCCATCGACCCAGCACCTGTGCAATGGCCAAAAGGACAACTGAGTGTGAGCAAGATGTGGCACCGTGTTGGAATGGATATCACCCATTATAATGGACATCACTATTTAACCCTAATTGACTGTGGTCCAACCCGGTTCACTATTTGGCGACGCCTGTGTCGTCATTGACCACTTGTGGGCATTGTTCTTTGAGCGTGGACCTCCGACGGAACTCCTCACTGACAACGACACTGCATTCCGCAGTGGACTATTCAAAGATTTTTTGGATTCGTGGGGAGTACACCTCAGATTTCGCTGCGCATATGTCTCAGGAAATGGCATAATCAAGCGATGTCACCGGAGCATCAAAAGAATTGCTGCTAGGAAGCAGTGTTCCATAATGGAGGCGGTGTATTGGTACAACGTTACTCCTAGAGACAATAATGTATCACCCTCAACTGCGCCAGCCAACATGATTTACCGGTACAAAGTCCGGCTACGAGGCATCGACGCGTTCAACTGAACAGATAAAAAAAGAACGAGCGCCGTATGACTTGGGCGATCGCGTGTGGGTAAAAGCTCCACAGAGCCGGTGTACAACTCGGTACCGGGTGGAGCATGTCACTGGAGTAAGTAACTCGCACTCTGTGCTGGTTGATGGAATACCAAGACACAGACTTGCGTCTCTATGTAGGTACAGATACTTCAACAAGTGACACTAGCAGTGAGTGCTCAGAAAGTGAACGAATAATTACCATCGGAGGTAGGGCTAGCACCTCTTCAGATGACGAAGACTCTGTGCGTGAGGTTGTCAGATCAGAAGAATCCTCAGAACATAACACACAATCCCCTCCAACAGTCGCCCCACTCCGGAGAAGCTTAAGAATAAAGAGGCCTGCCCCTGAGTGTCACTTATGTAAAAAGGGGGGAATGTAGTGAAAGAGATAATCAGTTACCCCGAAAAAAGTTCGTGTTTTGTGTGCGATCTGCCGAAGAAAAATTACCAAAAATTAGTTAGCAAAAATCTACTTCAATGACTAGAATCTATGCTAATGTTCTTCCCTCCCCTGAATGGCATGACCAATCAGATAATTCTCTCGATGAACAGAAGCCGTTGTTTTTCGCTTATAAAAGGAGATTTTTTGAGCTTGCGACCACGCGTTTTTGCTGGTGAGAAGTGAAGGTTGGACGTGTGACCCCATTTTGTCGTTTCTACGTTGGTTGTTGGACTGTTACGTCGGACTATCGTTTTAACTGTGATTTGGCTACAAGTGTTGCGGTCGAGAGACGGAAGAAATCTATTGCAGACGTTTGTTGCTACTTAAGTTGACAGTATGTTTTTTCTTTACTTTTTTTTTTTTTACTACTACAGACAAGAAGAAGACAACACGGAGATACTTTGGGCTAGCAGGCATTAAAATTATAAATCCATTTAAAGTTATTTATTGTCCAAGATAATGCAGAGAATTATTTTAAGTTTTTAGACAAGACTATTTTGAATGATACAGATCACAACCAAGATTTAGCTGAAGAATATATCACAAGATAATGTTCTTTCACATTGTGCTGATTAGATTTCTTTGGCATATATTTTTAGTATTTATTTTTAAAATCGAAAAATTAACTTAATTTTTTCATAATAAAATCTGACAGTTATGTGCCATGCATGATACACGCTTAGGTGATCATGTATCTTTTGATGAGGCAGATTTTTTCCCGCAGTAGATTGCCATTTCTTTCTGCATTTGACCAATTGCCTCAATCTGAGCCACTAACCATTACTCCATCATGATTAGTATAAACTATAACTTGTAAAAATATAAGTATATATTCTATAACTTTTATTAGCATTCATACTAATTTTATCATGAAAACACAAAATCTGAAAAAAAAACACCTATAGGTGAGCTGGTTATTTAGTGTGTATGTGTGTGTATATATATATATATATATATATATATGTGTGTGTGGGGGGGGGAGTGAGCAAGATGGATATGGTGTGCCTCTAAGCATATAATTTCATATGAAGATGCAACTAGTTACATTTGAAGAGAAAGGAATAAGTGATATCTCCAAAGTTATCTTGCATGTTGAGCTGAGATTCTTTTCATCTTGTTGCAACCTGAAGTAGTAATATAAGGATATGTTTTTTAAGATTTCACATCCATCCTTGAAAGAACTGACGAAGAACAATGTTTCTAATTAGCAGTATCATGACTGAAAATGGGGAAAAGTCTAAGAGAGTAGAAATCAGCTCAAGGCACGAAGATGATGGCCAAAAGAATTCTTTCTTGTATTTTCAAAGTACACAAAATTGGAAACTTTGGCAAACTAAACTCACCAGAAATAGACTGAATGCTTAGAGAAATTGCCAGATATAGAGAATTAACTTTATTTTGGAATGAGAAATATATTTATATGAAGACTATCAGAACTTGCTTTCTGGCACTAGATTTATAAAATAGTGTTAGATTAATGAGAATCAATTTTTCTTCTTATGACTTTTATTAAAATAAAGGAAAAATGATATTCATTAGCTTAATGTTTAGAAAGACAATGTTTGGAAAAAGAATATTTCAAGGATAATAATAAGTAAAAAATTGTCAAAAATCTTAATGATTATCTTGAGAAATATTTTAACCTGAGAGATGTCAGGTCAAGCTTACTGAAAGAATAAATGAACAAAGTGATAAGTAATTGCTTTTGTTGTTCAAAGATGATAAACAGGAATAATGTCAATAAGGATAATCTTTACAATAAAATCATTGTCATCACTGATAATAATGATAACATAAGAATTAACCTAACCTGCTGTAATGAAAAATTAATGAACTCCTTGATGATCCAAGGAATATAAAATGATATTAAAAAATGTTGTTTGGTTTGTATTAACAAAATATCAATGGATAGTAATCATAGCTGTATAAAATATTAGATGAAGGGAAAATTGATCAAGATCTATATTCTGTACTGGCATGATTATTAGACTAGACCAAAAATAGCTGGAATTGCTCAACTATCCATGTTTGATAGAGTTCAAAACTGTTTACACAGTTTTGTGGAGGAAGACATTCCCACTCAGCATCCTCTTTCCTACATCTTCTATTGTCAGTTCCATGACAAGTGTTCAGTTCAACTCCATTCTTAAGTCACACCAGTTCAAATCTTTATTATCAGGACATGTCATGCTATTCCCACATATTTAAACAACCTCATTTATTCTGGTTGAACTATCTACTTCTCAAAAACCATTACACATAGAGTAGCTTATATAGTTCAGTGCCATAAGAAAGGAACTACATTTTTCTTTTATATCTTTTTAATTTTCTAGTGCCACTTCTTCACAAAGTTCTATTGTTTAAACCTAGACTTTGTATTATTTTATTATTAATTTTCAAAAGCCAATTTTACTATTAAAATAGATAAGAATCTTTGGAGCTAATTTATAGGCATTAATTGTTTTGTATTTATTTATTCATATATATATTTTTGAATTGGACATAGTCCGACAATTTATTTAAAGACATTTTTATATATATTATGTTTAACGTTCTTTTTATAGATACAAGTATTTAAGCAAATGCTCTGTTTTATAATAAACAGTATTAAATAACATTTACTGGCCTGAATGTCCGAGAAATTTTCATAGAAAATTTTCGCTCTCCGACAGGTTTGATTCTATGAAAATTTCTCGGACATTCAGGCCGGTAAATGTTATTTAATACTGTTTATTATAAAACAGAGCATTTGCTTAAATACTTGTATCTATAAAAAGAACGTTAAACATAATATATATAAAAATGTCTTTAAATATATATATATATATATATATATTTGTGTGTGTTGTACGATTAGGCAGGAAGACAAAATCCATCATAAGGTCTCATTAAGTAAAAGCCATACTGATTAAAATAATTGATCATTTATAATGCATATTTTGTGTGAATGATCCAAAGAATCTTTTATAATCAAGCTGGATCAAGTATAAAAGTTGTAATTAACTTGGAGTACTTTCTTTTTGAAGGTATTGTTTGTTAAATATTATGTAGAAGTAAGTTATTCCTTGAGTCTTAGTGAAAATAAAATGGAAATATATACATTTGTAATCATACTTCGCTCAATGGCTTCCTTTTTCATGTACATGGGAATGTATATTTGCATTAGTGTGTGCATAGATATATGTGTATGGGTACATTTTTATGGAAAGAGGATTTTTTTCAAAATTATTACTATGGCTATATATAATATGTACAAATGTGCATGTGTTAAATATGTGGGAATGTGCATTGTACATGTGTGTATGAGGTTCAAATAGCACAATGGACTTAATATGGAAAAAAAGAATTGACAAACTCTGTTTGAATTTCAGCAGAGGCTGCCAATGTTAATCTAATATTAATTCCCCTTGGAAACAATATGAATCTATATTCCTGTCTCCTGTAGCATCACAAGCAAAAATTAAGAAGAATGTCTCGTCTCTTGCATGCCATACTGACTGAAGAAGAACAGAATATGTGAGTATTTAAGCAAATCATTCTCTGAGGAAGTAATAACTGTAAAAATTTGTTACACCCTTTTTCAGTCTTAGCAGACTCAGCACACATAAAAATTATTTTAATTAAAAAAAAAAACAAATTCTTTAATTCATGGAGAAATAAACATCTTTTTAGGTTCTTAATCCATGATATACAATAGAAATAATATTCAGTTTGCAAGGGAATAAAATATTCAATGTGAAGAATAACTTTTCAGAAAAGAATTAGTTCACATAATCATTACCTATATATATATATATATATATATATATATATATAGGTAACTATACTCATGTCAAAAAACCATTGAATTCTTGATTTACCAATAGTTAAATCAATCTCGAAGGGAAAAAAAGGTTTTAAAAAAGAAAGAGCCAGGAACATGAAAGTCTGTCGAAAATAATCACAGATACAGGTTCAAGGCCCAAAGAAAAAACCCTGATATGAGTAAACAACTAACTAAAGAGCTCGATACAAACGTAGAGCAGACCTAGACCTAATGAGCCAGACAAACCTACCAAGGTTTCACTTAGGCGGATCTGACCCTGACGATCCGCCTAAGTGAAACCTTGGTAGGTTTGTTTGGCTCATTAGGTCTATATATATATATATATATATACATATGATAGCAATTTTATAAAATAAAAAAAACAGGGATGGCAACTCAAACATATATGCCCACTAAAATAACATTCATAATAATAAGAAACAAGGAATACTATATTTATGGGTTGAAATGCTCAATATCAGGGATAGTGCATATGGAAATATATTAGTAGACATTGAAGTCAACACCAAGCGGTAACAGTTTGCTTCATGCTTAAACACAGTCGTTAGGCCTGAAGATTGTGATTAAGTATAAAACAGTTACCAGTGTTGACCTCAATGTCCATTTTAACACACACACACACACACACACACACACAGACACGTGCACACACGCACACACGCGCACACACACACACACATATATATAATATGAATAAGGACAAAAGTAAAACATATCTTAGCTAATGTCTTTTAGCCTCTGCAGGACTTTATAAAGGCAAATGTAAGGATTTTATTTTGCAACAAGTATTTATATACAAGACCAAAAATGTTGTCTTTTGAATATTTTTCAATTTTAAAGATGCTCATAAATATTCATCAGGTCAACCGAAAAGTTCGGCAAGCTATGGAGGACACAAAGTGACAAAATTCAATTTTTAAGAAATGTAAGTTAATAAATGATGTTCTTGAATATTTTTTAAAAAAATTAGTAATTAAATTGTTTCAGTTTCGGATTAATTTATGTGTTATATATTTTAAATAACATGAGGTTATGAATTTAACCATTTTCTTTTAATTTTTTAACCTTTTTATACTCATGTATGTTGACTTGGGAAATAGGAATGTAGATATTGGAAAAAATCTGGGGCAAATATTTATATTTTGATAAGATTCGATAGCGACACTCTCAAGAATTTTCCTTCTAAGTAATTTAGTTTCTCTTTTAAGAAATATGCTATTCTTTAGATCAAAGTTGTGGTTGAATTTATTTCTCTGTATATAACCAATGCATTTGATAAATTGTTGTGTATAAGATCCTTTTGTGTTCATAAATACATTTTTTTTTAATTTCTGCAAGTTTCTCCAATATTGTGAGGAGCAGTTCTGGCAATTTATTTTATATATACCTGCTTCTGAAGTATTGTATAATAATACAGCAAACATTTTTACTTAGTCTTACTTGGCAATCAGTATGGAAGTAGGACAATTTTACATTCAAAGCCTCTTATGATCCAATGATCAAACCTCATATTTTTTGGGAACAGCATCTTAATCAGACAGTCTCACTCATATGTGCATGCACATACGTTATTCATAAATGCATACTTTTAAGCTTATGTAAATAAATTGTGATGATAAGAAGTATATCCACAAAAGTCATTTGAAAGAAACTGTTCCAAGATAAATTTAAAAAATAATTTTTAAAACTACACAATAAACAGGATTTCAGCATATATTGTTTTTTCCAGATAAAATGTCATAAAATTTCCCTCTTCTTTATTATGCTGCACCTCCAACTTTTATTAAAGATAAGTTTTCACCAAAAAAAGAGAAAGAAAATGTTCTTGATGAAAGAACACTTGATTCTGAGTCATGTCAAGATAAAATTCGTTTTTTTGTTATAGAATTAAGTTGATATGTATAAAGATCACATGGCCAGAATTTTTTTCCCAGAATCTTAATTATAAATAGATTGTGAGATTCAGCCTTTTCCTTTTTATTTAATGAGATTTTTGTTGATTTATCACCTTTAAATGATTTATTTTCTTCATTGCTTTAATATTTAAGGATTTTGTCAATTCCTGAAAATCCTGAATTAAATAACATTTCTGCATGACAGCTGCACATGTATTGCATTCTTCAAGACATCTTGTTTGGGGTTTTTCTTTTTGCTGTAAATCTTGTGTGACATGAATGCTTGAGTTTTGCAAGAACATACACATAAGCTGTTTTTACTATATATATATATATATATATATATATATATATATATACACACACACACACATTAATAAAGCAACAGAAAAATATTCTTATTTTAACTTTTTTCTTTTAGTTTATCCATTTTCTAAGGTTTACTAAATTCACATCCTTGGAAATGACAGTAGCAATTTCCATTATGGATAGATTTAAAGATTTCCAAATAATCCATCTTGAAAACTACAGCATTAATCCTAAATACCTTGAGATGTTTTTGACAAATGTTTTACAAAAAACACTTTGTTGTATATTATGATGCAACCATTGTTCACCTGTTATGATTGCATTTGATTCCTTTGTAAATAGGAAATGAAAGGTGTTATACAGTTCTTTCTAAATATTTGTTACTCATGTTTTCTTTTCACTCCTGATGTGTTATCAAGATTAAGGGATTTTATGGAATTTATTTGTTTTATATATTTTTAGTAGCAAGAGCTTCAATAGTATTTGGTATGTGATGTTAAATATTATATCTGTGCAAAAATTCCCAGTGAAATACTGTTTCAATTGTGCATTCAGTCTTAAGGTTTCAAAAGTGAATACTAAGAACATTTGTACGTGCCTAATAAATCTGAAAAATATGAGATCAGGTGATTTTCACAGCAGAAGAGTTCACAATGCATTATTCACAAGGTTATTTGTACGTGCCTAATAAATCTCAAAAATATGAGATCAGGTGATTTTCACAGCAGAAGAGTTCACAATGCATTATTCACAAGGTTATTTGTACGTGCCTAATAAATCTCAAAAATATGAGATCAAGTGATTTTCACAGCAGAAGAGTTCACAATGCATTATTCACAAGGTTGGTGTACATAGAAAACTGTACTGAAGCAATGGCCAAAATGCTTTTATGTTGCATGTTATTTTTTTTGGAAAAAATGATATATGCCTCTCTCCTGGATGAGGCCAATAAATCACAAATGTCACCGAGTGAGTCAGCTGCTGTGGAGAATATGCTAATAAATTTCATTACTCTGTGAATGGAAAAATGTAGTAGGCATGGTGATTTTTCTGTGGAAAAACTGACCAGGCCCGATGTGGCAGCAAATGGATTTGTTTTTGAGAAATTGATTTTGCCCTTTTATTGGTTATTTTGCCAAACATTAAAATATGGCAGACAAGTTGTTTGGCATAAAACTGATTCCCAAATTAAACAGGACAGTGACAGACCCCTTATGCTTGAATGGCTTGAAATAGATTTTATTTGCAGAATGTATGCAATCAAAAAACTAGACCTCATTCTTCAACTGTGACTGAGCCCTTTGCTGTATAACAGCAGCTTAGTGAGGAGTCAGGCATTGTGCAAATAAAACCAGCCCTACAAACTGCTTTTGCAACAGATTATAAGTTTATGGCCTACGAGCAAATTTTGGTTTATCATCTACACTCTGGAGAGTCTGTTGATGTATGTCTTGCAGATATGTGAAAGTTTGCTTAATTGTTTAGGAGAATATTGGGACAGGGTCTGGCATGTGGTTTTATGGCATCATCGAGGACAGACAACATGACTGTAGGCCAACTGCTGGCTAGGGTGCATGCAGCTATGACGGATAAAATGACAATTCAAAAACTAGTTGCAGTATGTTATACTCCGTTGCAATTAGATCTCTTTCTGATTCACTCTACATATCATATGTATGGGAATGCTAAGAAAGCAAAACACAAAATAAAAAAGTTGTTTTCTTTGTCATGGCTTATGAACATCACAGCCAGTTCACAAAACAAATCTCAGCAATAAAATACAATAGCTTATCCCAAATGTTCCTGCTAGAAGAAAGATGAAGTTTGGGACCACCAGATTTGCTTAAAATAAAGCACCTTGTAAATGATGAATACAACAGCAAGCTGAAAAGCCACCTGTTGGCATGCATGTACACTGTTGCCATTATCACCATGATCGCTTCTTTCATTCTCTCACCCAAGTTTCCGTAATCTCACTTGATTCTTTACATACAGAATGTGGCCAATAGGCCAGCTCTGATGCTACTGGGCACCCGATGTCACCGTGATTTTTAACATCTCCACGTCTTCACTATCCAGTGCCAGGTCTCCATGATTGTTACTATTGTGAACCTGTTTTGTTAATACCACATTTGACCAGAATCCAACAGAGACATTCCGCCTGATCAACCATCACTACCCACTCCAGGACCTCCATGTCACCACTCCCATAACCTTGGCAACAAACCTGCCAATATGCCCTATCACAAATCAACCCACCAATGTGATCTCGATTGATCAACCCACCAAACATATTTTACCATGCCTTACCATCTATTTCCACCATAAAAAATACAGTTCAACTTTAACACTGGTCTCATCACATGACCGACAACCCATTAAACACCTCACCAATGTCAATTTCAATTATGAAGAAGAGCTTATGTCAAGACACAATAATGACTCTACATTTGGCTTCACTAATCCATCCCAGACTTATTTCCTGCGACCTCAGCCAAACAACCCCAGAAAACAGTAAACTCACAGCCTTGCCGATGAAAGCCTTACACCTAATTGCTTTCCTTATCAATAACAACTGAGGAACCACACATGAACAATTTTTGCCAAATTTCAAACAACTCTGTACATATTCTGAATTTTGACAAATACATGCTGTTCAAAATTTAATCCTTGTTTGTTTCTTTCCTTGCTCATTAATAACAAAAGGCATGCATTCAGTTAAAACAGACTTTTCTATGCCCTTCACTAAGTTTTGCTAGCATTATCTACTGCAAGTGTGCCGGAGAATTGCCAGTACCAACCTGTGGGGATGTGCACCAGCTGAACATAAATGACCAATCAAGAAGTACAGTGTTTCGGATGTGGAGAACTAGGTAGCATCATTACATAGTGTCAGGGAAATGGGCAAGCGGACAAGACATTGGTGTCAGTCTTGTCCCCACAAAAGAAATAACTGAGATGCTCCTGGTGGTAAACGTACACATAAATGGGGAAACTGTTTACAGCATTGGTGGATTTGATTGTTCCCACTCTCTCAGAATGTCTTGCCTGAAGCAAAGAGAACATGAATATACTGATGGCCAATAGAGAGGTTCTCAAGTGCTGACAAATTGGTACTGTAGAGCTAAAGATAGATGACACAAATTCAGTCACAGTTACAATTGTAGTTGCGAACAATAAATTGTTGAGATGTGACCTGATTCTGGATATTGACATCATTAGGAAGTTAGATGAAATTCAGATGACCAGCGCTGTTAAGACTATATTCTCACAACAAATGTTGCTGATATGTGTAACCATTGAAATTGACGAACAGGACTTTAATGCTGAACTCAACAAAGACACAAATATCTAAACTGCATCCTGGAAATGGACAAATAGTCACTTGCATGAGTAACTGTCAAATTTATTGCCCGAGTATCCTGTGTCCAAACAAGTCAGAGAGTGATATGAACGAGAGTTGCAGACATGGTTAGACAACAAACAGTTGCTACCAAGGTTGTCATCCCATTGATGGCAGTGGTGCAAGAGAAAAAGCAGAAGGTGTTTCTCTTGTTTCCCTACCGGGAACTGAATGAACTGGTTGATGCTCATACACCATTGATGTCAATGTGTGGGCATTGTTGAGAGAGTGGCAGCAAAAACATCTGTTGCATTGACCTGCAGTAGATTCATTTGCATTTACACACTTTACTGTGACCGTTCCAGATGGTGTTCTTCAAGACGTAGATATATTGTTTAACCTGAATGGGGTTTGGACTGAATGTAGCACCAGCAATAATGAAGTCAAACATGAAGACAGTACTTTCAAAAGATGATGTCATTCAACAGGGAAAATCAGCATACACAAACAGCATATATGTCAGTGAAAGTATTGCATTTATAACCTCATGTGCAACAACATCTAGTTGAATATGTGTTGATATATAAGGAGCAAGAGGTTAAAAAGCAGTGCTTCAGTGTTTGGCTTGAGTGTCTGGAGGGAGCACAACATACTTTATTGGAAGCATGTAATGGTATGCTAGAGTAAACCACAGTGACCCTACATGCAGAAAGTGGTGGGTAGGTGCACAAACATTGGAAGTGTGGATCAATGCAAACTCCCTTGCCACCTTGTCTTGCTAGAATACAGAAGAGCCATCATTGAAGATGCATGCTTGCTGTGTCCAGTGAAGGACACATTGCCTCAATTTAACAGAGATTGATGGCATGTTGAAAGAATTTAACCTTTGTTCTTGTGGGGCGCAACCAAAATGAATCTGTTTATGGACTCTGCATGTGCCCAAAAGTAATATCCACCATGCTCACAGGAAAAGACAGGGTTCACAAAAAAGCCGCAAGTGAAATGCTCACAAGTACACAATTATGGATGGTCAGTGGATGAAGCATTTGTCAGATCAGATCACAAACGTGTGAACAGGCTGACAAAAGTCCTACAAAAATGGCTAGATCTTGTAAGAAAAGAATTTGAACAACTTACCTGCAACACATCAGTAGTCTCGACCCAATAAAGACTGTACACTGTGAAAGTGGTCAATCTGGCATCAAGCATACATTATACTTTATAAAGTGAATCCATCCCATAGTTTTGAGGGCAGATGTCAAATCAGTAGTTAAGGAATGCAATGAGTGCTAGTCATTTGATCCAACTTTAATACATTAGCTATGTGGAAAGATTGAATGTAACTGATGCATGGAATTGATTTGTAATGGACATTACACTGATCAACTGTGGCATTAGCCAACTTAAAATTTGATGACACAGGAATTGTATAATTGAAAGATGCATTAGGGCATTAGAAGAATTGATGCCAGAAAGCAATGTTTGATTATAGAGGTAGTCAACTGGTATAATGCCACACCAAAAGACAACACCTCACCCAATACTGAGCCTGCTAACATGATCCATTGCTATCAAGTCAGGGAATTGATACAATGCTTCTGCCAAAACATCAGAAAGATCACATGATATAAAAAGTGTGAGACCTTGTGTAAGGAAAAACCCACACAACCAATACAGTTGAGATATCAGGTGGGATGTGTGTCAGCAGTCTACACACAATTTTGATTGACAGAATGCCACATTACTTGAAAGATCTTTGCCCTATTATTATGGGTTTCATTACATCAGAGAATGTGCCATTCTCTGAAACTGTGAGGTTGTTTGGATTCAGGGTATTCAATGGTTCTTCTGATGGAGTATGATGAGCATGATGACTCCTCAGAAAATGAGTATCTGGGAGAAGAGGTGCTTCTCCCACCTATGACGAAGTACAAGAATTAAAATATCCAGAACCAATTGCCATATCTGTGATTGTGATCATGAGATCAGGAAGGAGTGTACTGAAGACAATTGTGATGTACCTTGAAGACCAAAGCACTTTCATGTTACATATTGTTTTTGTGGGGAAAAACTATGCTTCTCTCCTGGATGAAGCCAATGAAGATGTGAATCAGCCTTCAATACTAACTAATCACAGTACAAACATCACTCAGTGAATTGACTTCTGTGGAGAACATGCTAATCAGTTTCATTACTCACAAATGAAAAACATTGTAGGCCTGGTGGACTGCTTTCAAAACTGCTGACTTTTCTGCTATGAGTCAGTGACCAGTCTTCAAGGTGACAGTGAGCAAATTTTGTTTTTTGAGAAATTGATTTCATCCTTTTACATTATTCATTTATTTACATTACTTTCACAAGGTAAACCTTGGTGTACATACAAAACACTAAATGTTCTTTTCTATTTAATAAAAACTTTGAAAGAGATTTGTATAATAGTCAATCTACTCGCTAAAAAAAATCAACAATGTTAGAATAATTATGATGGTCTTACACACTTAAAGTTAGACTCTGTAATTGTCTGCCATTATTAATACTGAATTAATACAAAAGATCATTCTGCATTTGCCATCAAATGTCATTAAGAATTTTCAGTTTTAACTAACTCCACTGAAAAAATGACTTTTTGTAGATCTTAACACTGGTTAAACTGTGGGATCATTTTTTGATCCCACAGTTTAACCAATGTTAAGATCTTCAAAAGGTTATCACCACAAAACATCTATTCTCAGTAAAATAATTAATGGTCAAATATAGCTGATTACATCAGAAAACTGAATAATCGTTACGCTAAATGAAATAATTAATGGCAAAATACAGCTGGTTATATCAGTCAAACAACTCACAGTCAAGCTAAATTAAATAATTAAACTCAAACATTGAAGTTAACCAAAAGAGTTATTTGTGTGAACTGATAATTTTTTAGCACAAAACAACAAGTGAGGATTAAACAATCGTAGCAATCTGATAGAATAGCTTATTAACTCCATGGTGAGGTGCTCTCTTTATGTTGATATACTAGCAAGGGTTACAAAGGATTTGAGCACTTTGAACTGCTTCTATTCCTTAGTAAAAGTATAAAATCTATAATATTAGGAGAAGGAACAAAGCTGTATAATTGAAAAGGAACCAGTGTAAGGAACACTTTGAGTTAAATTTGTTAGATGAATAATAATAACCTTTCAGAACAAGCTAACTCAAAGGAAGACAGTAATATATATATATATATATATATATATATATATATATACCTACAGTGGTGGCATCCTACCAGTTCAGGCAAACCAATTCTTAAAATAATAAAAGCTTAGTGAACTGATTTTTGGATTATCTGAAAATAATCTTATACATTAATATCTGATATATATTAGCTAAAAATATAATTAATACCAGTGCTGCAAGTTCTGTGGAGGCTGAATGAACGTAATCTATTTTAACAAAAGAGATTGTCTTCAAGTTAGAAATGTGGCAAATCTTCTAGTCATAAATGTCATAGGTCTTCCATTGGATCTTTGGGACTGCAGAGCTTCAGTTCAAATTTGGCTAAGAAAACATAACATGGCTGATGACACTAGTCAAAAAGCATTATATTTCTGATGAGAACAGAATTTTCAATCTCTTAATAAATGTTTACTATTAAATTATCAAAATTCTTTTCGATACTATAAAGTGATTTGTTTCCATTCTCAGATTGAAAAGAAAAATAAGCAGAACAGATTCCTAAAGAAAATTTGGGATGGCATTATTATATATATATATTATTATTATAATTATTATATATATTATATTATATTATAATTATTATATATATATAGTATATTTGAGCAGCAACCTTTCTTTTATACATATTTCATTAAATGTGACAAAGAAAATCTTTTTTATTTTATTAATGTTTTTAATGTTCTTAAATTTTTCTTTGTGGTGAGGCTAAGAGAGTGTAGAAACGGTTCAAAATGATTATTGCCCAAAGTGCTTTAACCCAAGTTCTTAACCATTTTAAAGGGGGTTTGTTGTGTGACGTTGCACTGAGTTTACTAAGCGGGGAGAGCTTCTTGCAACTCCGTGAAGTGGCAGGGAAGACCACGACGTTGGTTCATATACCACCAAATTCTTCTCCGTCTCCCGTTTTTTGTCTGCCCAGATGTGAATTTATAGGTTGGTAATTATCCAAAGCTGGATGACGGGATTTTATCGATCCTGGTTGGCTCGGGGGTGGGGGACAAGGCAACAACACTGATGGACATCAAATAATCAAAGCAAAACAATGCATGTACATATTCATACATATATTTACACAATGACAAACATTTATCAATACAACATACAACATGAATAAAAGAGCAACACATTCGTAACTATAATAAAAAAAATGTCTTTCTCTTTCTGTCATAAAGTTTATAGAGACTGGCCAAGGCTAACGTCTCTTATCCCTTTTCTTTTATATATATATATATATATATATATATAGGATCCTTTCTTTTTTTTTCTTCTTTAACACATGTGCATTTACAGATCTTTTCTTTTTCTTTTTTTTTTCTTGGAAAATAAATTGAGTCACTAGGGTATCGTTTGTTCTATTTTTCCTTCTCTTTTTCTTTTCTAAGGCCCGTTAACCTTTGCATAGGATATAATTTCGGAAACGGCAGTACTTATCTTATTCCCTTTTCTGGGGGGGATTTGTCTTCTTTTTGGCGAGTTTTCTTACGGGGCCCTGGATGTGCCTCGGAGTTATATCTTCGACCCTGTCTCGGCGAACATCGGCGCATAACTAACTTTTAACTTCAACAATTCGCCCCACATGGGTCGCTTTTTGGCGCCAATGTTATTCATCTTCTCGGCTGACCATCATACACCCTAACTCAACTGGCTGCCCACTATTCGCAAAGAGCGAGTAGGGATTTGTTTCTCTCTCCTCGTTCACCCAGGGTTTGTATGGAGAGGACATGATAACTTTTACCACTTCCTTTCCCCTCCCTCAACGGCCGCCGCACGACTGACCTCTGCTGTCCGTGGCCGATGGGTTGCAAAGAGAGGGTGGGGGTGTCTCCCCCTCTTGCCTTCTACGACACCTCGTCACAGTTGTTAATATGCTTTATAGATTTGTGCTCTAAGTTGTATTGCATGGGAGTAGTTGAAATCCTAAGCTGTGTGAAAAGAAACATGGTTTTAATTCCAATTTTGAATTGTCTTTTGCAATTAATTTAGACAGGTGTTATGTGTAAGTGTAGAAGCTGCCAATTTCTTGTAAGATGCCTCATACTAATAGAATCAATGGAAAAGTCAGCAGTTGGCAAGACACAGTGTCTTGTGAAGTTGGTCCCATGGGCACTTCGTTCCTAAAGTCACTGTGGTTTCCAAGGCAGTGTCATTAACCCCATTGTTGTTGGGAGAGCAATCAGTTAGGTGTTCCCTCAATCTCAACACACACTTTACTTACATTACAATATTAATATATTAGACTTCTATTTTAACATGTTTTGCTGATGAATCAGGAAAAGAATTTTATTTCAGCAAAATATACATTTGTCTGTACATTATCTCACTAATGTAGATTGATAATGTCATGAAATTATTTTGCTGAAGATGGCAATTAGAAGTTTCCCACATTGTCTGATATACTTACCATTAATATTTTACTGGAAGGAGCTCAAGGTGAGAAAACGTTATAAAATTGAAACCAAGAATTGCACTTGCTTGTTACCACCAAAAGGGTGGGATATTTTTGTTTTAATAGAAGGGAAAGAATGAATCACTTTATTGAAATAACATTACTTTATAAGTAAATTAACAGCAGCGTTTGAAGCTCCCATTGTTAACACAAAGAAGTTTATTTCTTCCAGACGTTCATAAAAGATAATGTAAAAATCTCTTTGTTAGTTTCTTTTGTTTGGAAGATTCACTTGCAGAGATTTAGTGTGCATGTATAAATACAGGAGTGCCCATCTGTCATACGGAATTATCTTCAACTCAAAATCTCACAAACCAATGTAAAACAAAAGCGAAGAAAAATGTGATTTTCTCTTTAGGCAGAACATTTTGTTTCAGTTGCCTTTTCTTTAAAATTATGAAATGCATTATAAGTTTGAAAAGGTTATGAGTGTATAAGAGATTCAAAGAAAGAATTTGCAAGTAAAAAAAACACTGAAATGTTTATTATTACATTTTCAATTGAGAATGAAACAGTTTGTGTCCATTCTTTATTTCTTTTGTGATAAATTGCTGAAATTGAAAAATAGATTCAAATCATTATTATACAGAGTTTATATGATTGTAAATTAAAAAATGGATTTACATAGTATTTCTTTATTTTGATCATGTTCTTGTTACTGTTGTCAGTTTTTATACTGTGTAACTGATTTTTCTTTTTGCCTTCATCTTAAATGATGGGAAAGATGAAATTGGTAAACAGAAAATTCTATTCACAGCTGTTAAAATCATTTAACCTTAATAACTGTAGCAGAATTGTTTGAGACAATGTGTATTGCTTATCAGAAAACTTTAATCTGCTTATCAGGAGAGTTCTCCTGAATATATGTGTTCAGGACGTTAATGGGGAGATGGATCATATCACACTCTCCCCTGCCTTATTCTTACAGAGGGAAGAAGTCCCTTAATCAAGCAATCATCCTTTGCTGTGAGGCTGTGATGGATTACCAGGAGCATGATGAGGTTCTTCCTCTTTGTTTTCGTACTCTTCTATGAGTGGCTTCCTCATCCTCTGAAGTATCAGTGTGTGTGTGGGGGGGTCTCTCTTCTGTGAAACACATTCACCAGAAGTCAAGGGTTCCTCATAATCTTCAAAAAGAGACCATGTTTCTGTTTCTTTATAGTCAGTTGAAGTGCACTGAGAACAGCCCTCGGTTAGACTTGTGAGTCCTGATTCATCCGCTGATGGAGCCATGTTCCTTTATGAGACTGTGTCTTCCCAGCCATCAAGGTAATGGACATGTGCATACTAGTAGTTGACGTCTAGAAGCTTCACTTGATCCAACATTGGTTCATTTTAATTCTTTTGCATTTGTCTTTTTAGTAATATCACTACCGGTTTCAAGATGGTAGGGAAACTCCAGTCAAACTTCTGCTAGGAAATCATTCATGGGGTGTTGCATTAGTGGTGGAGTATAGCAGTGTTCTAATTACATGCAGGGCCTCTGGGAATGCTACCAAATTCTGTAATGCTAACCTTTTATCAGCAGCTGCTAGTTAAACAGGTTTCCAAATTATTCTATTATACCTCTTGTAATGGCTATTGTCTTGAGTTATATGGATTTTTTTACTTATAGTTACTCCTTGCTCTTGCAGGAATTGCCATATGCAGTCAGACATAAATGAAGCCCCTCTGTCTGAATGAATATGTGTGGGTAGCCCAAAGATGGCAAAAACTGAGCAAAGTGCTTGTATGACCATTGCATAGGATAAATTGGGGTAGGGTATTGTGAAAGGAAACCATGAATATTCATCAATTATTGTCAGCATATATTTGTTAGGAGTTTTCGACAGAAGCAGTCCTTTAAAATCCAATGCAATACTTTCATAGGGTTGCATGCTTTTTATGACCTTGCTGGTGTTAGGAGGTTTATTTTCAGTGCAAGTCTTACATGATTTGGTGATTTCTTTCACATGCTCTACTGAATAGGGAAGGTTTTTGATTTCCGTCATGTGGACCATGCGTGAAACACCTGGGTAACACAACTCTCTATGTAGTTTCTTTAACTCTTCTTAGCAAGCAGCTGAACTACATACACAAGAGAGGGAATCCACAGCTGAGTTTTCTTTACTGGCATGGTACATTATGTCGAACGAGTAACATGAGAGTTCCATTCTCCACCTGGCTATCTTCTCATTTTTAATTTTGCTTGTTGTTTTCAGGCTGAACATGAACGAGATTGATTTTTGATCTGTAATTAGTTTAAAATGTCGCCTGTTCAAATAATGCCTTCATTTTCTCAGCAATTCAACATTAGCCTAGGTTTCTTTACTCTATTGCAGAATGCCTATGTTCCAATTTAGACAAGATTCTAGAGAAAAGGTTATGGGCCTCCCTGAATGTCTCAGAGATGGCTATGGCTCATTCTGAGGCCATCTGTCTCTACTATCAGGAGTAGTAATAGCTACTTTAGCTATAGCCTTTTTTAACTTGTTAAATGCTTTCTCTGCTATGGGAGATAACGGGAAGTTTGATACTGTTGTTAGAGGGTGGATTTTGTCTCAAAAAGATAAAATGTTATGTAGGTAGTGTGTGAACATTCCTAATGCACAGTGCAGAGCAGGAAAATCTTTCGGGACCAGTAGGCAGAGTAACGGATTCAAACATTCTGGATGGGGTTTTATGTTGTTTTTACTTATTATATACCCAAGTAATTTTATATTTTTACGTCTAAAATAACATTTGTCGTGGTTAAGTGTAAGCTTGTACTTATTAATAGCTACCATGAATAATTTAAGATTTTTGTCATGTTCCGCTCTATTTTTCGTACAAGTAGATACATTATTGATACAAGCATAGGTGCCTTGCATGTTGTCTTGATATTATCTGGTCTATCACTCATTGAAAACTGGCTACCTCTTTAGTTACACCAAACGGTATTCTGTGAATTTGATAGAGTTTGCTGCTGACCTCGAAGGCCACATAGGGTTTATCGCTGGGCCATATAGCTACATGCTTGTAGGCACTTTTAAGGTCCAGAGTACTAAATAAACCGTTTTTGGCTATTTTCTCTATCATATTATCTATTTTTAGCAATTAAATTATTGAAGAGAGCTGGGTATAGCATTTTCATAGCTGCCAGAGCACAGTTTAAAGGGTAGCTTAGAGCCTCCAAAAGGATTGTAGCCCATTTATGAAGGCATCTTGCATCAATTCAGCTCAATATTGCTCCACTGATACTGAAGAAAATGGTCCTTACTTAGTTTTATCAAGGCTTGATAAAATCCATCACTGGAGTCTGAGAGCAGTTGATGCCTTGTAGCCAGCAAGTGTCTAGAGACCATTTCATTTTTCTTATTAATGTAGATCCTGTCCAATATTGTTAAAGCCTCTTGGTAGGAAGCTGTGTTCGCAAAATACTCGTAAACTTGTGCTGAGACATATTTGGTGAGATAGTGTAGCTTGTTAGAACTTTGGTTGCAGTACGTGCTCAAGAAGTTCATGATAGTTACTTTCCAGGGACAAGCATCAGACCCATTTCAATCAATAATAAATTTCTCTGGACAGAGTAGATTAGCCATTTTCAAAATGGTTAACAACAAGAGTATATTAAATTGTAGCAAAATTGTTCTAGACAATATGTATCACTTATCAGTAAGATTTAATATAGTTGGTATTTACCCAAGCTCCCCACAAAGCCTCGTATTTCATATGATTGGGAGGCCAAAGTAGGTGGAGAGGTCTCTGATGTTACTGCAACTGCATCATAATTTTTAGCATTCTGTTCTGTTAAATCTAGTACTCTTGCCTGGTCATAGGCCTACTGTAATGTTAAGATGCTGTTTTTGAGTATTCTTTGTTGGATATCTGTGGATCTTGTATCAATTCAGCTATTGATATTGTTCTGCTAATACTAAAGAAAATGAACAGTCCTTACTTAATTTTATCAAGGCTTGATAAAATCCGTCAATGGAGCCTGAGGGCAATTGATGTCTTGTAGCCAGTAAGTGTCTAGAGACCATTTCATTTTCCTTTTAAATGTAGATCCTGTTCAGTAATGTTAAAGCGTCTGCATAGGAAGATGTGTCCGCAAAATACTTGTAAACTTGTGCTGAGACATATTTGGTGAGATAGTGTAGCTTGTTAGAACTTTTGTCGCAGTACAAGCTAAAGAAGTTCATAAAAGTTACTCTCCAGTGACGATATTCCATTTTGGCATCAGGCATGTTGGAATCAATAATAAGTTTCTCTGGACAGAGTGAATTAGCCATTTTCAAAATGGTGAACAACAAGAGTATATTAAATTGTATTAGAATTATTGAAGACAATATGTATTTACTTATCAGTAAGCTTTAATAAACTCCACATATCAGCAGAGTTATCCTGAATATATATGTTCAGGACAGATCCATTAAAGGGGGAGATGGATCATGCCACAATAACAATAAAATAAATATAAATTCATTGGATAGTTGAACAG